>PVHT020000173.1:15535101-15564490 GCA_004024745.2 Catagonus wagneri
CCCTCATACTGAGTGAAGCAAGTCAGAAGGAGAAAGACAGATGTCATATGAAATCTCTTATAACTGGAGTCTAAAACACTACACAAATGAACATCTCAACAGAAAAGAAAATCACGAACTTGGGGAACAGACTTGTGGTTGCCAAGGGGGCGGGGGAGGGGTGGGGGAGGGGTGGGAGGGAGTAGGGATAACTACTGCTTTAATGATGGAATAGCAAGGAGCTCCAACTGTAATGCACGGGGAACTATATCTAATTACATGTGACAAATCCATATATGTACATGTAATCGGGTCACTACATGGTGCAGTTGGAAAATCTGACAGAAATCTGTAAACCAGCTATAATGCAAAAAAAAAAAAAATATTAGCCAAAAAAACTAAAAAATAAATAAATAAAAGCAAGGGTCGTTTCTAATAATCTCCAAATCATATCCATAGCAGCTTTATTCTTATAAAGTATACTTTCTATCCACAATTATAATCTGTCCATAAGGTTTAACTTGCCTAATAACTTTTCTCCTTCTAATGTACTCCTTACATTCTAACACCTGAAATATTTGTTATAATGTATTTTAGTAGGACCATTTAAATCAAAATACTGGCAAGTACAATTTCTAATAATATGTGAAATTTGATTTGTCCAGTAAGCAAATGAAATATCCAAAGATAATTGTTTAAACTTGCTAAATGGTGCCTCTAAGCAGAGAAGAAACATTTTCTAAGAATTACAGATTTGTTTGTTTGTTTTTTGGTAAATCATCTTATCAGCAGGGCATCAGTCAGCTAAAAAGGAAGTGGGTGAAAGAACCATAGGCCTCCCACCATAGGCTTTCCAACTAATACTATATGAAAATCTGTTAGAATCTGAAAATTAGATTGTTACGATTTAACTGCATAGCTGAGAAGGAGATTCAACCAGTATGTAAGCCGGCAAAAAGTGAAGTCAAACACAATTCACTATGTATTTACCGGCAAAATATCTGGAAAGATTTCTGCACAATCAAGCTTTCAAAAATGAGTGAGTGCAGCAAATATTTCTGCACAATCAAGCTTTCAATAGTGAGTAAGCACAGAAACCATAAACAAAACTACTATGGACTGGGAGAAAGTATTTGCAAACCGTGAACCAAGAAGGGATTAATTTCCAAAATATACAAACAACTTATACAGCACAGTAACAAAAAAAAGAAAAACAAAAACAAACAACCCAACTGAAAAGTGGGCAGAAGACCTAAAGAGACACTTCACCAAAGAAGACATCCAGATGGCCAACAGGCACATGAAAAGATGTTAAACATTTATAATTATTAGAGAAATGCAAACCAAAACTACCATGAGGTATCACTTCACACCAGTCAGAATGGCTATCATGAAAAGGTCTACAAATAATAAATGCTGGAGAGGGTGTAAAGAACAGGGAACCCTTCTACACTGTTGGTGGGAATGTAAATTGGTGCAAGCACTATGGAGAACACGATGGAGGTTCCTTACAAAACTAAAAAGAGAGTTACCATATGATCCAACAATCCATTCCTGTGCATATATTCAGAAGAAACTCTAATTCAAAAAGATATACACCCTGCTATATTCACAGCAGCACTATTTACAACAGCCAAGTCATGGAAATAACATAAATGTCCACTGACAGATGTGATAAAGAAGACGTGTGTGTGTGTATGTATGTATGTATGTATGTATGTATATGTATGTGTGTGTGTGTGTGTGTGTGTGTGTACACAATGGAATACTAACCATAAGAAAGAATGAAATAAAGCCATTTGCAGCAGCATGGATGGACCTAGAAATTATCATACTAAGCGAAGTAAATCAAAGATATCATATAATATCACATGTATGTCAAACCTAAAAAATGATACAAATGAACTTATTTACAAAACAGAAACAGATTCATAAACACTGAAAACAAACTTATGGTTACCAAAGGGGAAAGGTGGGGGGGAGGATAAATTAGGAGTTTGGGATTAGTAGATACAAACTACTATATATAAAAGGGATAAACAACAAGGTCCTACTGTATAGCACAGGGAAGCATATTCAATATCTTCTAACTGGTTAAACTTACAAAAAAAAAAATCTTCTAACCAACTATAATGGAAAAGAATCGTAAAAGGAATAATATATATATATATTCTATATATAGAACTGAACCACTTTACTGTATACTATAAACTAACACACCATTATATATCAATTATACTTTAATTTTAAAAAATTTTTTTAAAAACTGGAAGAGCAGGAAAATAAAATAAAAAATAAAAACAGGGCCTATGGTGAGATGTATAGAAACCGTAAGGGAAACATCTTTCCTACCACTTAGCTCAATGAATTTGATTTACAAGAGAAAACAAAATAATATTTTAGAAATTTTTCACCATCCTCAAATGTCAAAAGATACCAGTCCGATAAAATAGGAACCAAACATTAAAAGGGGAGATCAAGCTAAATTACTGAGTGAAAAGAAAGATGGATGAGATAAATGAATGTCAAGAAAATGAATAAGTAGTGGTAAAATTAAAATATATATTGGAGGCAACAAAAAAGGAATTCACATTTCAGGAAGCCATATCAGTGCTATCAAATAAAAACAGAGATTACAGAAAGTATGGCGATCAGAGAATAGAGGGCTGAAAAAAAGTTGTGAGAGATAAATGAATATGTCAAGAAAATGAATAAATAGTGGTAAAATTAGAATATATATTGGAGGCAACAAAAAGGGAATTCACATTTCAGGAAGCCATATCAGTGCTATCAAATAAAAACAGAGATTACAGAAAGTATGGCAATCAGAGAATAGAGGGCTGAAAAAAAGTTGTGATTGTTTTCGAGGAAGTAATCAGGTTAACTGAATAATAGAAATAACTGAATAATTTTCCCATAAGTAGAAAGAGACATGTACATGAGTATGTGAGTTCAAATGCGCATCATAAAGATGATTTTTTTTTCATTACCAGGATAAAGGAAATATCTATTGAGGCACCAGAAAAGAATTAACAGCCTGCAGAAAGGAACACATAATAAGATGGCCTCAGACTTCTCTTCAGTGCTAAACTCAGATGTCTTTTCTTGAATGTTAAATGCTTAAGCATTTAACCATATTTCCATATTTTTCAGACAAAAGAGTGTGCCTATGTCCTACTGTATAGACATAAGTCTATGTCTAAGTACGTGTGAAGGCGGTAGGACAAGTTTCTCAGGCATGGAAAAGCCAAGAACAATGTTTAATTAAAAATTATGCAGAGTTCCCGTCGTGGCGCAGCGGTTAACGAATCCGACTAGGAGCCATGAGGTTGTGGGTTCGATCCCTAGCCTTGCTCAGTGGGTTAGCGATCTGGCATTTCCGTGAGCTGTGGTGTAGGTCGCAGACGCAGCTAGGATCCTGCGTTGCTGTGGCTGCGGTGTAGGCCAGCGGCTACAGCTCTGATTAGACCCCTAGCCTGGGAACCTCCACATGCCGCGGGTGCAGCCCTAAAAAATGATGAAAAGGGAAAAAAAATTATGCATATTTATAACTATTATATATTAATATCTACTTTGAAAATATATGCTAAGCTAATATATTTTATAATACGTGATATATGACATAATATGTGATCAAGTTGAGTTAATCTCCTAGATTAAAAAGACAGCTATTTTATCATCTTTAGTGAGAATTAGATAAGCAAATATTGGAGGAATTTTTCAGGAGAAATTTCAAGGACATATATTGGAGGACAGTAACTTCAAAACTGATTATCTACCCAAAGGAAATTAATCTCTCCATTCTGATACATGTGGTGATATTAGTTACCTTGGGAGGTCTTAAAACACACACAGACACAATCATATACATATACATAATTATACACTTACATATACTCACACACATGCACCCAGACATGAACACAAACAACTTTTCTTTACCCTGTTAAAGAGAGGAAAATAGGAAGAGGAAAAACTACTGGAAATAAGTAAATGCATAATTTACTTATGGTTATCTCTGAGTGATAGGTGATTCTCACTTATAGTTTTCTAGATTTGCCAAATTGTTTTCAATGAACATTTTTTTAACTAAAAGATAAAATGTTACTCCCAAATTTCACTTAACATACCAATAACCTTTTTTGTATAGTTTCATGTAATTCATATTTATTCTTATTTCATTCAGCTGTTCCTTCTTTAATATACAGTAAGTATAAGCACTGAGTCCCCTCCTCGTGCTGGCCATGTACCTAAGTGCTATGGTTGGAGAAGAGAAAACACAATCTCTTCCCACAGGGAAAGGGCATTTGAACATAATCCTCAAAATACATAAATAATTACAATCTTTGAGGGGAAAATCTAGTTTGTTATGAGGAACTACAACTGATTTAATTTTGATTTAGCTGACCAAGCAAGGCTTCCTGAAGGAAATAATATGTAAACTAAAACCTGAAGATCAATGGCAGTTTGCCTGACTTGGGAAAACATCTTACATTAAAAAAACAAAAAAAGAGGGGGAAAAGGCCAGTTTTGCTATCCTCAAACTGAAATATTCAAATGTATTTCACTTTCTATCACTATGCACTACCCATTAAACATCAATTTAAAAAACACTTTTAACTAAATTATTTGTAACAGCTTCCACAAATACTGGTTTGGTTTGAGCACTGTGTTTCTTCTCCACATTGGACTCTGACTAAGAAGATCATGTTACGAAGAAAGAATTTACTCACAGATGATGTAAAGGAACCTAGTGCTATGAGAAAGAAGACCTTAAATGGTACTGTGTGATGGGGAAGATAAAGTTCAATCAAATTTACTTGCCATTAAAGTCTTGTGTCAATAAACCCAATTTGGTATAAACCAGCATGATTATGTCATCTACTCTCAACTTTCTGTTGTGAGCCAGGGCCAAGCCTCATCTCTGTTAGGAACAGCTGGGGTAGAAGAGAAGACCATGGCAAGAAAATGAAATTGATGGCCCTTTCCTTAGTCATCAGAACTCATACAAACACCATGACTTGGCTTTGCCTGCAATGAAAAAAGCACCTCTTAAATTGAATATTATGTAAAAATTAT
This sequence comes from Catagonus wagneri, assembly GCA_004024745.2. Classification (NCBI taxonomy): domain Eukaryota; kingdom Metazoa; phylum Chordata; class Mammalia; order Artiodactyla; family Tayassuidae; genus Catagonus; species Catagonus wagneri. Next base: position 15,540,160 of record PVHT020000173.1, read on the forward strand.
CACCCATATTCCAATATAACTTAAAACTCATTTGAATATATGGCAGCCTGGCTCTACAACACCCATTCTTCACTATCAGTCCAGCTGCTGCATGATCCTCTTGTCCATCCAGAAATATCCTCATCCAGGCTCTCTGCACGGCCCCCTGGGTGTGGCGACATCTTAGTCTATTTCTTGGTCCATTCAAGTTCTCACAGGAAATAGGCTAGCGACTTCATCTTTCAACTGCCTGAACTCAGGCAACATTTTCCGCTTGGACCACTGCTTCATTCTTTACATAAAGGGGGTGGTGTGTCTACTTCAGATGGATGCTGGGGGTCTGCGTGGAGAGTAAAGGTTTGAACGGTGTGCCTTGAAAATGATGTGCATTTAGTATTAAATAACCTTTTAGTGATGACAAAACGCATAGCTCTTACAGAATGAATTTAAGCAGATTGCTTAACTTTACAACTTATTTGTTTTCTTGTCCTTACTTTTTAGTGGAACAACTACTGAGTAGGTAAGATTTATGACTTTTGAAGAAAAGCTAAACACTCTCAAAGAACATACTTGAATGTCACTTCTGATTTTTTAATGTATCTATCACAAATAGGCATTAAAAAGCCAAAAGAAAGGCATTTAGTGCTTTCAAATACCTGTTCTCAAACATACCACAACTGAAAGCCTTAAGAGTTCTCCTCTAAAATAGCGATTATCAGAAATACTAAAATGAATGTTGAGATCATGTGTATTATAAGAGTATGCAGGTTACAGGGGAAATTTAAGTTTGGATTAAAGCCAGAACAATACATGGAGAAGCAGAATGAAGACGGTGCATTTCATTTCCTTTGGATTTAGAAAAGCACTAAATGAAAGTCAACAATCAAATGTATATATTTTAGTCCCAGTGACAGCAGAGGGGCTATTAACAGATACATAAATTACATACTTTGCAAGATTTTTTAAAATATTTAATCTTGGAATTCCTATTGTGGCACAGTGGGTTAAGAATCCAACTGCAGTGGCTCTGGCCACGGCAGAGGTGTGGGTTCAATCCCCAGGCCAGCACAGCAGGTTAAAGGATCCACCGCCACCGCAGCTGCAATGTAGGTTGCAGCTGTGGTTCAGATTCAATCTCAGGCCCAGGCACTTCCATATGTCATGGGTGTGGCCATTAAAAAACAATTAATCTTTTTAAGAATTTAAGTATTAGGATACAAATTTTTTTAAAGCAAAAGAAAGACTATTTATTATTCAGAGTGTGTCACGGAACTTAAGGGCAAGTATACATCAAGTTTAAGAAGGGACTGGAATGCTATCAGGCCCTGCCCTCCAGCTGTCTTCTCTGCTCCTCTGAGAGACTTCATCCCTCCTTCTTAGCAGACTGATCTTCTCTACGGCTCAGTCCCGACGGCAGAGCAACCCCTCCCCTACATGACAAACCACCCTGCCTCCCCTGGTCCTGAAATGTAAGTGCCCAAGCTCTAGCTGTCTTCAGATCCTGCCCTTAACTGCTTCCACATCATGATTTCAAAGTTCATGAAGAGAGAATCTGGTCTGTTTTGGGTCAGGTGTTGTCCCAATCTAACCTGCCCTATCCAAATGGACAGTTATACCACAGAAATAGGGCTCTCCAGGACATGCCCTCTGGGAAAAAGCAGACAGATAGGGTGCAATTTTTGAGGTAATTAAGACAATAAGGTGTTTCTCTAAGCATGTAACTTTGAAATCACTTAGTCTTTATAGAAAAATAACTACAAGGCAACTTTCACTTTCAGTGTTTTCAAATTTGAGATAGTAAGTTCATAAATGTTTATGATTCATGTGTACATATGTATGTATACTACAAATTAACATTTGTTGATTCAACTAAAATTTATTGAATATCAACTAAGAACCAAATCTTGTATTTTTTAAAATATAAATTTATACAGTCTGTCATTTAGGTAAGAAATGTACCTCATCAAGTACGTAAACATATGAAAATAAACTCAAGTCCATTTCCCAATTTGTGCTTTGAACATAAACTCTGATAAATATTACAATGTTGACATTATGAGGAAGAAACTAATCATGTGAAATGACCCAGTCTTCAGTCTGAAGGATTAGGTTATGTTTTATCTCCCGTTTACATTATTTGTTTTGCAGTCTTCCCTTTCACCTGGATTCTTTTAAAGTCTACCAACTCTGTTCATTTGGCAACACATTATTTTTTCTCAAATTAGCCCAATCATTCTAATATTCAGAGATCTTATTTTGTTCATAGTGAAGGAAAGGAAACCATGTCAGGAAACAGTCACCCCTCTTCACCACGAAAACAAACTCTACCAGTAGGATTACACAGTTAGACAGCAGCACATACGGGTACAGTGCCACAAAACGTAATGATCAAGCTCACTTTAAAATTATGGAAATGAGGAGTTCCCATTGTGGCACAGCGGAAAAGAATCTGACTAGTATCCAGTGGGTCAGGGATCTGGCATTGCCATGAGCTGTGGTGTAGGTTGCAGACGCTGCTCGGATCTGGCATTGCTGTGGCTGTAGTGTAGGCCGGCAGCTTGAGTTCCGATTTGACGCCTAGCCTGGGAACTTTCTTATCCCGCAGGTGCAGCCCTAAAAAGCATGCATAAGTGAATGAATGAATAAATGAATGAATAAATACATTAAAGAAAGGAAATGATTCTGAATTAATAGAACTGGCATTACGATGGATGGTTGCTACTCTTTTTTTAAAAGTTTATGGCAGAATAAAGAAAAACAAACACTTCGGTAAAAAGAATTGAGGCGTATGTAATTCTTAAAGGATACTGCTCTGACTAGCCACAAAAAATATTTCTCAACATCATGTATCTGGCTTTGAGCAAAAATTCCCTGAAACCCAAGGATAGAACTAGGCATTACTGATCCAAGCAGCTTCCGTTGACACTGGGCTTCAGTCTTACATCATCTCAGATACCGGTGCAGGTCTGCTTGGCTCCAAAAAATATAGGGATCAGAGACAGTGGCTAATGTGGTGAAAGAAATATATCCAAATATACCCAGACTGAAGCTCCTAGTATGGAATGTTGGCTTGTGGTATAACACATTATAAAAAGTAGCTCCTATGCATACTTATTAAAGATGCCTGTCACAGTTAAGTAACTTGGCCATTTCACTCATTGATTTTTAAATAAAAGATGATATCAAGGCTTAGGAATGTGATTTTAGAAAATGCATTTTAACTTTTCCAAGCACAAAGGGTTGCTTGAGGTCACAGAAGCCACAAAAACAAACTCTGAACATTAAAAATTGATTCAAAAATAAATCAGATAACCTGTGAGAGACTTTGGGGGAAGGTACATATGAATTCTCCCCTTGCTGCATCCAAGTTATGAGCCCCTGAGGGCTAGAGTATCTGTTGTTGGATCAGCCACAGTTTGAGAGTATGGAACAAGAATGGGGTCTAGCAGACATAAAGGAGTATTTATCCACATGGATATTTACGGTACAGCTCCTTTTTGAGAGAACAGCACCCCTTTTTTGTGTGTGTTCCAGACTTGACCTTCCTTTGGCCTTTGAATTATCTGGTTTATTTTCCTCTGTAGCCAGGTTCTGAAATATCAAACACAGCTGTAGGGAAAGGAATAGGGTGGCCAAAGGAAGCTGTAGGGAAAGGAAGAGGGTGGTGCTCTGATAAATGGAAATGCAACTAATGTATGTAGAATTAAACAAGGTTTGCCTTGGCATTTTGTCTCCTATGAGTCATCTGTACGAAAAGGCAGAAGAAAACAGTGAAACAAACTGGAAAAGGGGTACTCTTCAGAGTTAAATGAAGGCAGCATCATAAATTTCCTAGTGGCTGGGACTACCAGAGGGAAGAGATTGAGGAACACTACTAAAGAATGTTGTGGGGATTTTTGTTTCCAAAAGGGACCCATGCACCTGTTGATGTGTTTTCCAGGCCTTTGAATGATAACAATTTATGAGGCTATTAATACTAAGCCCAAGATTTATCCGATGCGCTGCTTGTCTTGTGGCCAATATAACCTCGTAAAATTTGGGTTGCATTGAGTTAAACTGGTGCGTTCTGCTATTGGAGTTATTCAGAGCATTTAAATCGCTTAATCCTACAAGAACGGTGCATTTTGCCTGCCTGTTACGGAGCGTCTTTAGGGATTCTCACCAGTTGCAGAGCCTGGCAGGAGGGGGCGGTCCATTGCTGGGTGAGGTAAAATGGGGGCCGCGGGGGAGGAATGCGTCCTGGAGACAAGACGGTGTTTCTCTAATCCGTCCGTGCCAACCGCAGCCAGCTGAGCTTGGCGCACCGAGATCGCACGTGTGTGCTGGGGCTCCAGGAAGGGCTGTTGCCAAGAAAAGAGCACAGTAGAAAGAAACATGAGACAAGCACTGAGGGAGACACTGAGCGCGACATGTCAACAAATTAAGTTCATCAGGTCAGAGACATAATAAACGGTGTGAAGGGAAAAAAAAATAGAGAAAGGGAGAAAAAAAACAAGATCTAGTCAATAAATCCATTCAACAGATGTTTTCACACTGACGGCCAGGGCCTGTCTGCCTGGCTAAGGAGGAGGTGATGGCAGGAGGCCTGTCAGTTTGAACTGATTGAAAGAATAAGACCTTTCACCTCAAGAGGAACGTGGACCTAGGTTCGTTTCCTACGTTGATACCAACGTTCTGAATACAGCCCCAGAACTGCTGCAGTGCAAAGTGGGAGAGCAATTAAACTGCTCTCACACTGCCAAGGAGGCTCAATTCTGAAAATTCTATCTTGAATTTATTTCAGGAAGTGACACTGTCAATGAAATTTATGGCAGCCTAAGCGATGCCAATTAAATGGCTATAACTGACACCTTTCCATCTTCATAAAACAGAAGAGAACGACGAATTTTTCACAGGTTGCATGGCATAATCTTCATATCATCATCATACTTCTCAGGCTACTGAATAAAAGAGATAGAATTTGGAAGCTCCTGCAAGATTCACTGGCTTTATTCCTTTGTCTCCAAAAAAGCCAATCTTTTAAAACACAGATAGGCAGTTAATTTAACTATCAGTATTACACAGTGAATATTTCTTCTCTCTCCAGCATTGGGGAATGCATTTGTGGTGGTTTTTACATTTCTTCCCTTTTACGTGTCCTCAGCAAACATGGGAAATCTCTGAGCAGTGATACAAAAGATGATCATCACATTCCACTGATAAGAAAACTGATATTCTAAAAGGTGAACAAGGTATTTTAAACACAAGCCTAACTGCTACAATTTTTAAAATGTACACGCTCTTCTGCTTTGATCTACCATTTCAAGACTGGACGCAGACATCACTTCTCCTTAGTAAGGCTCTGTCTCAACCTTCTTATTAGGTTACGAGCTCCTCCCAGCACAAGGCTTGGCCCCATCCTTAGTGTACAAATTATTCACACAGTGAGAATGCTAACAAGTCCATGTACCACACCACTGTATTCAAGTTACATAGTTTTATATTATTGTGATGTTCTCTACAAATGAGTTAATGCTGTACATAAACCTATGAATTATGATTACAAATACATATTTAGTAATATACTGTAGGTAGAGATCTCCCAATTCAGAAAAAAGTTAATCATTTCAAATTAACTTCAGAAAAAGTTATAATTAATGTATGTGTATATGTCATTACTTCTGTTTTGCTTTGCAAAATAACTGAATCATCGATCAGTTGGAAGGCATTTGTCATATCAGGCTTTGGGTATTTGCTTTGATGAGTAGAATGATTTGGCTAGGATGTTGTTCTAATTATAACAGTTGTAACACTTTTTAAATCTCTTGGGTTTTTTTTTTTTTTTCTTTTGCAGGTCTCCATAGTCAGTTCCCTAAGGATATAGCAGTAAGGTCATGTAAGTCCCTCCTCTCATGGAACTCACAGAGGAAATATAAATGTGTAATTATGACTTTGGGAATTTTCCATGGGTAAAATGAGCTCTTCTGCATATGATCTAAGATTCAGGGGTAAATATCTACCTGGATGTTTGTAATATCCATCCCTTTGTCTCTTTCTACTATAATCACCTCTTTAAATCACATCTAAACTACTGTCAAGGCCCTTGATTGATCCACCCTGCTTCTAAGGCCACCATCCTATTCTCTCCTGCAAAAATTCTCTTCCGAATTCTCTCCCATAGGCAAAAAGCTGACAGAAAGTCTCTGAAGGTAAAGCAAAGTCTGAAGAACCTCCCAGCTCATCTGGGCTCTCTTTGACCTGAGGACAACCAGAATTCTCCGCATTAGATCATCTATTCCTTTTTCGGGTTCCAGCCCAAATCATATCTACTGTATAACTAATAGCATTCCCAGAGCTGCATTATGACTTTCATCCATAGTTTCATCCATACAAAAATTCATTTCAGCTAATACTGGCATCTATTGGAATCATTATAATATTCATTTTTTCTTCTGACTAAAAATGATCATTGAAAATATTCTGTGGGCCATGGGTTATGGGCGTAGGGTGTCCTGTGTCTAACAATATGTTGTCTCTGACTGTTCATGCGTCCAATCTATCTTTTCTATATCACCCCCTTGAGGTATGTCTACAAAGCTTCACATTCTGCACTAATTCACATCCACTAAAGTCCACTTCAAATTTTATACAGAATCTTTTTAAGCTTGTATATTAAATGTGTTTTCCCTCTCTACTACAGTCCCATCACACTTTTTCTCTCTCCATTTCCCTGCCATCTTCTTTTCTATATTAGAGTTACTACATGCTGTAACCACGTTTTGAGCTCATACTCTCAGATAGACATTCTGCTGGTGTGTTGAGCCTTTTTCATGTTTATTGTCCAGTGAGGAGACAGATACTAAATATTTCTAAGTATAATGTAATTATAAATATAATGAGTGCCATATGCAAAAGTGCAGAGTACCATGAAAAACTAAAGAAGAACCCGATTTAGAGGTTGAGGGGATTTTCATTCAGGAAAGTGACATTGAATTTAAGATGGAAAGGATAAATTGAACTAACCAGATGAAAAATAGAGAAAAGGCTCTAGACGTGAAAGTGACATTGAATTTAAGATGGAAAGGATAAATTGAACTAACCAGATGAAAAATAGAGAAAAGGCTCTAGACGTGTGTGTGTGTGTGTGTGTGTGTGTGTGTGTGTGTGTGTGTAATTATCTTTCCATGTATAATACCGAAAGCTTTTTGAGTCAGGGACTGGACCTAATTCATTTGTGAAATTATTTTCTGCTGCATGTCATATCTTTTCTTATGCTTTCTTGAAGCTAAATAATAATTTGTGCATTAAAAATATGTGATAGATATTTGAAGTTTAAAGACCATGGTTTTTTTTTCAATGACAGAATCATGTTTGAGATACTTGGATTACTACATTTTTATTTCTTAATGAACAGCTCAGTACTGTAAGAACTCCATGTAAATACCACTACTGTCATTTTTCTTTTTCTTCCTTCCTTCTTTCCTTTCTTCTTTACTTCCTAATAAAGTTTTTTTTTTTTTTTTTTTTTGCATTACTTGGGCTTCACGGGAACCTTTGAGATAATGGAGTAACAGTTTGCTAACTCATAAAAATTATACAAATGTTACATCTCAATACAGAATTTCACAACCAAGCAAGCAAAATCCTACTTATCCAGTCTCTACTATTAGGAATATGGCAATATGGATAAGAGACAAATAACTACTTGTTAAATGGTAGTTATTTATTTATCACATGTAAGTGTCCAATTTCTTCTGTGTATTCAGACTGGAAACAGATCACATGCTGGGTGGTACAGATAGGAAAGTGAATTAATTGTGGCTCCTGATCCTATGGGTTGACCCCCGCCCCAAATCAAGCACTTTATCTGTAATTAGTAATTTCCTTAAGGATATGAGCTTTGCCTATTGACTCCTATGTTCTCAGGAAGTGTTTCACATATACAGTAGGTGTTAATAAACAAATCCATCCTTAAGATCTCACTATAAGGATAAAACAAGCAAGCATATTATAAGCAATCATTATATAAACAGCCAAGGAATGGCTAATGAAAATATAAGAAACAGAGACCAGACAAAACAATTATCGTAGTACAATACTCTGAAATAATTTAATGCTGGAGCCAAAAGCTGAGGTAAATGAGTGATATGAGAACTATTTTTCTTTTGTACTTTTATGTGGTTTCCAAATTTTCTGTATATCACCTATATTAAAATTTTAATTAAGAAAAATGGCAAAAGTTATTTAAAATAAATAGTTGAACCTTTCAAACACTTAATTAGGAGAGTCATAATCTTTGGTTCTAAGAGCAGACATGGGTCAAAAATTTTTGAATCTTCTGCCAAAAAAGGACTACAAAAGAAAGAAAAGTTTACTCCCTTTCAAAAGAGTTAGCTACACTTACACATCTTTACAAATGAAGTGGGGCTTTTAATGAACAGGCTGAATTGACAATCCAGGAAGGCACACACTATTATGATATATATTAGTGACCATATCATCATAAAACACTTTTATTTCAGATGGATATTCCCCCTAATAAAAAGCTTCCTTGATGAGGTGGAAAATTGAAGTATTTCTGTGGATAAAATTGATTGAAGTGTTTCACTAAATATTTTTTTTCAATTAGCAATTTTAATGAGAGATAATTTTGTTCATGTAATGTTCTTTCAAGTAAAGACCTAGGTCCATGTTTCTCTTTTGCAACATCAGAAAGCAAAATGTCAAACAGTTTGACACTGAACCTATTGCTATTAAAAAGTACATAGATATCCAGGCGTTCCCTTCGTGGCTCAGTGGTTAATGAATCCGACTAGGATCCATGAGGTTGCGGGTTCGATCCCTGGCCTTGCTCAGTGGGTTAAGGATCCGGCGTTGCCGTGAGCTGTGGTGTAGGTTGCAGACGGGGCTCGGATCCCACTTGCTGTGGCTGTGGCGCAGGCCGGCGGCTACAGCTCCTGTTAGACCCCTAGCCTGGGAACCTCCATATGCCGCGGGTGCGGCTCTACATAAAAGCAAAAAAAAAAAAAGACAGAAAAAAAAACGACATAGATATCCAAATTAACGTTTCATCTGTTGAGTACCTTCGGAAAATATGTCATGCCCATTAAGTGAGTAATAAACGTGGCCTCACCCTCCTCAAAGAATTTTACATTAAAATATCTTTTAAATATATGTACTATTTTGTGCCTGTTTCTTATGCATACAATCTTTGTTCAGGTGATTTAACAAGGGACTTGGTATTGATTGGTTACTTTGGCCAGATTATCATTCAGAGACATTCTCTCAGGCTACCGAGATGTGTAAAACAACATTTCCCATTTTTTTTTTTTTAGGGCCACACCCACAGCATATAGAGGTTCCCAGGCTAGGGGTCAAATCGAGCAATGCGGGATACAAGCCGTGTCTGTGACCTACACCACAGCTCACGGTAATGCCAGATCCTTAACCCAGTGAGCACTGAGTGAGGCCAGGGATCAAATGTGCATCTTCGTGGATGATAGTCAGATTCATTTCCACTAAGCCATGATGAGCACTCCAAACAACTTTTTCGTATAGGAATTCGCCTAAGGCCACTATGCCTGGAAACCATCTGCCTCTTCCCACTGACAAAAGCTGCAAATTTCTTTTGCAGAAGAGCTGTTATGCACCTATTTTATAAATTCTTCAATGATGCCTAACAAGACATCAATGTTATTAGGGCCTGGGCCTTTCTAAGCTGTAGGATGTAGGCACTGTCATTTATTTGGAAAGTGGGTTGGTAAATATGGGTCTCTGTATGACAAGGACAGGGTTCTTGCTTAGAGTAAAATATTTATCTGAGAGTAGTTCATAATGGACATTATGAAGTGATAAAACCCTGGGTTGAGGAGACTTCAAGGTTCTATTTTTTTGTAATAGCAGTGATTTTTTGATATTGCTTCTGCTTGCTTTTGTTTTGCTTTCTTGTTGCCACTGCTCAGGGACTTATTTTATGGCTTCTGGGTTTTTACTTTGCTCTGGATTGTTACATTTATCACATTTGCTTACAGACATATTACTCATTGTGTGCTACAATCAATGTCATCATACAATTTAAGCAAAAACAAATACAAAAATTATAAATTGTAGTATTTAATCTTTGAAATAATCAGAATTACCTGACTTAGTTTAATAAAATATACGACTTAATAAAAAAAATCATGGGAAAATATTTAGAAAAAATATTAAAAATTTGTTTCTAAAGCCATTTCTTTAAAGAATACATGTTCCTCCTGGTTTGGCTTTATGAACAAATTGAATTTCCTTTTGGTTCACAGTGTTTTGAATTTAAGACATCTTGCTTTTACAGAAAATTAGAATCATAAATATCCCTAGAGGTTATCTTGTAAGATGCCAGGGGCTAGTGGGAATTTACATGTTCTAAAGTCTTTGTATTATTCAGGATGGGAGTAGAAATACTGGTTAATTTTAGACTTTTTAAAGCTAAACATGCATGTTAATAATTTAAGAGTAGCTATTAAATGAATAGAAATAAATCCATGACTTTAAAGTAGACAAAAATTTTTGAAAAAGAGGCAAAACCAAAAAGAAATCAGTCTAAAAATAAATGCAGAAAAAAAATGAAGCACTGAAAAAGCTGTACAAATATAATTCACAAAATAAGATGCTAAAAACGAATTCCCACAAATCACTACGCACAGTTGTTGTGAATGCACTCAATTTACTAGTTAAAAGATGAAAACAGTCAAAATGAATTTCAAAAATAGGAAGGCTATATTCTTTGGCTGACCAAGATTAACTTAAAAGGTTGTCTGAAGACATATAAGAAAATACCACCAACAACAACAAAAGAAGAACAGGAAGAAGTAAAAGCTTTGCGCAGCCATTGTAAAACCAGATAAAATAGACTTTAGGGGAAAAATATTACAGCCCATATAAGGGTATATAGAAAATGATACAAAAGTTCAATTAACAAAAAAAAAAATCTAAAACTAATAACATGGGCTCAAAATATAAAAAGCATAAATTGCTATAAAGAACTATAAAGAAAAATCCACATCATGGAAAGAGATTATAACAAATGTATAATAAAATGAATGAAGTTACAAATGATTTGAATTAACACAATTTCTTGATGATATATTGAATTTTGCAACCAATAAACATATATTCTTTCAAGAACACATGTGAACAATTAAAATTGACCAATAAAACAAATGTCAACAAACTTTAAAGAACTAATATTTACAACAGAATATTATTCAGCACTAAAAAGGAAGGAAATGCTGACATGCTACAGGATAAACCTTGAATATATGCTAAGTGAAATAAGCCAGTCAAAAAGGATCAATACCGTGTAATCCCACTATATGACATACCTAGAGTAAGTAAATTCATACAGACAGGACAGGAAGGTGACTGCTAGGGGCTGATAAGAAGGGGAAATGGAGAGTTATTATTCAAAGGGCACTGAATTTCAATTTCAGAAGATGAAAAAGTTCTGGAGGTAGTTGCACAACAATGTGAATACACTTGAGGCCACTGAACTGTACACTTAAAAATGGTTAAATGGTAAATTCTTGTTACATATATTTTACTGGAAAAAAATGAATACCATATAGATCATATATGCCAAGAACATTATAGTTATATATATGTTTAGTTATATATATGTAAACCATGCAGATGAAAAGATATACTGTATTTTGTGATAGAATAATTATTATAAAGGTAACAGCTATTCCCAAATTAATCTACTCTTTCTGTGACATTTCAGCTGACTCTAATTTCTGCATAGAAGAGCAAATTTTGAAAATCAAGAATAAATTGGGGAGATAGGCCCAACCAGATATTTACACATACTAAAAGTGACATGATTTAAGAGAGTAGAATATTAGCACAAGAATGGATTAATGGAATAGAACAGGGAGCCTAGAAGCAGACCCTGGAGTATGTTGAAATTCAATACATAAAAGTGATGATCTTTAGAGTAGCAGGTAAACAAAGAATGCCAATAAATGATGCTGGAAACACTGTCTATCCCTAAGGGGAAGAATGAATTTAGACATTTACCTAATACTACATGCACAAACAATTGAAAGTGGATTAAAAACTGAAATGTAAATGCATGATCTTTAAAGTTTTATGAAAAAAGTGGAGAGTATCACTCCAAACTTGGGGAAGGAAAAGAATTCAAATACTTCTGTTTATCATAAGCAAGAAAAACTCAAGCCAGAAATTGGGCAGAAATATTTGCAAAACATAGAATAAAGCAATGTTTAATGTCTACATTACATACATAACTCCTAAAAATAAATAGGAACAGAAAAATGGACAAAAAGTATGAAGAGAAAATTCCCAGATAATAAAATATTTCAATAAGTTGACAAATATATGAATAGAAACAACTTCACTAGTAATCCGGAAAATGCAAAAACCAACACGAGATGAGACCATTTTATAATCATCAGATTGATCAGAAACATAAAATTTGATGATACCAAGCATTAGTGAAAATATGGAGCAAGAGAAACTCACAGACTGTTCATAGGAGAATAAATTGTTATAACCACCTTAAAGAACAATGCACTAATATTTAGTAAAAGTGAAGATGGACAGTAAACCTACAGTATAAATGGTGAGTGAAAAAAGCAAGCAAATGTATATGAAGTCAATTATTTAAGTTTAAAAATGTTCAAGTTAATATCATATATTGTTTAAATATATATGAATATAATAAAACTGAAAATGCATGGGGAAAAAAAGCAGATTCAGAAAGGAAGGAATGGGGAGATGAAACAGGAAAGAGATACAGAGGAAATTTTGTATATATTACATTTTCTCTCTCAAGCTGGATGTTAGGGATATTTACTGTCATAATCTTTCCTATTTTCTCTGTATATGAATACATTTAAAACAAACTAACTTAAAATGTTTCTTAATATTGGCACTTGTAAAACACCAGTACTATTAAAACAAAAATTGATTTATTGAAAAGACAAAATTTTTGTAGGGAGGGAATAATGATTCATCGGAAAATACGAAAAGAAAAAAAATATAAGTGAAAGAAAAAAATATAAGTGAAAGAAAAAAATAAAAGGTAAAAGTAGGTGAGAAAAGATATAATAAAAATAACTATGAAAAAATATTTTTTTACCAAGTTTAAGTATACTTATTTATTTTTAGGTCATACAGTCATAAGATATCAATTAATTTGTACTAAATTGCACGGATTAATAAATAAAATGTAAAATTATGTATATTTCATCTTTAGAATTTCAACATATTATCATTAAATTCATCTCAATGAGAAAACAATAATAATGAAAGGGCTGAGAAATTAGTGCAGAGAAACGGAAATTTGAAACGATAGTTTGGAACAGAAGAATAAATTTAAAAGAGCAAACTTTAAGAAACTAAAGAGGAGTTCCTGTCGTGGCGCAGCGGTTAACGAATCCGACTAAGAACCATGAGGTTGCGGGTTCGATCCCTGGCCTTGCTCAGCGGGTTAAGGATCCGGTGTTGCCCTGAGCTGTGGTGTAGGTTGCAGACACAGCTCGGATCCCGCGTTGCTGTGGCTGTGGCGAAGACCCGCAGCTACAGCTCCTGTTAGACCCCTAGCCTGGGAACCTCCATATGTCGCGGGTGCGGCTCTAAAATGACAAAAGGCAAAAAAAAAAAAAAAAAGGAAAAGAAACATAAAGACAGAAGCAATTATTTTTAAATACTGATAAGATATTGATTATTCGGATTTTCTTATTTTGGCTGACCTGTATGTTCCAAATTGCCTAATAAACATACCTTTTAACTTTAAGAGTTATTTTGAAATATTATGCTTTATTGCAATATCAACATTTTAAGTGGTTAAGGAGACAAGAATGGATATTAATTTAGACTTGGACAAAGAGAAACAGTAGATACAAGCTACCTGTAAACAGAAACCTGACGTATTGTCCTACATCCAGTCCCAAACCTAGAGCCCACAATACAACCAGGGCACACTAAATGCTGAGAATGTATATTATACCATAGAAATAGAACTGCTTTTAGTCTAACATTAGGGGGGAAAAGATAACTAATTTATTTGACTGAGATGATAAACCTACCTAATTTTTTCAATATATTTTAAATTTTTCTTCTTCACATTGCATAAGAAAATAATACACCCAAACCATTAACAACTCTTAGGTCACTGGGATATTCTCTAGTATTTTGTTTTTAACTCGCCAGTGTACAGGAATAATCATTTTATCCTATTAGAACCATAGTTAGAACAGGGTGATTGAGATAAAGTTTCAGAGAAAGTCTGCTCTTTGGGAGATGTTATTGGGTGTGTACAAGTAATTCTATATTACCCTGGGGCTTGAAGTAAGGGTGATCCACTGGTTGATGACATTTGACTAAAAAGTGATATAGGGCAGAACAGAACCAAAATATGGTCTCCAGAGTGAGAGTACACATGAATCCACTGAGTGCAGAAGAAAATAGAGGAGCTTCTATTCATATTTAATTTTTAAATTAAAAAAGAAAATTAACTATATTAATATTTGACCTATGTATAGACAGTAGCATTTACACTTGGTACCTGCATCAAGGATCATATAGAACAAGCTATCTGAGATATCCTAAGGGAGGAGGGAGAATCTAATTTCAAACCTTAACTCTCAGCTATAATAATCAAAACAATGTGCATAAAGATGTACATGTAGAACTGGAGTCGAATTGAAAATCCAGAAATAAACCCTTACATGTATAGCCAACTGATTTTCAACAAGGGTACCAAGTAATTCGATGGGGAAAGAGTACTTTTTCAACAAATGTTGCTCAGACAACTGCAAAACCACAAGCAAAAGAATGAAATTGAAGCCCTTTCTCAAACCATACACATGGATCACAGATGGAAATATAACAGCTAAAACTAAGATTATTAGAATAAATACAGAACTAAATCTTCTTAGATATAACACCAAAAAGAAAAAGTGACCCTCCTCCGCAAAAAATAGGTAAATTACACGTAAACATTTTTGTGCTTCAAAGGACACCATCAAGCAAATAGACAACCCACAAATCAGATTATCTACAAACCATAAATCTGATAAAAGATTTGTACCCAGTATACATAAAGCATTCTTACGTCTCAATAATGAGACGATAACCCAATTTTATAATGAGTAAAATTCCTGAATAAACATTTCTCAAAAACAGATAAACAAATAGCCAAGAAGCACATGAAAAGATGCTCAACATCATTAGCCATCAGGGAACTGCAAATCAAAATCACGGTAAGATGCAGCTTCACACCAACAAGAATGGTTTATGACAAAAAAGACTGATAATCAAAACAGTGTTAGTGAGGATGTGGTGGAATTCGAATTGTGATGTGTTTTTTGGAGAGAAGGCAAAATGATGCAGTCACTTTGAAAAATGGGTTTGCACTTCCTTTAAAAGTTAAACTTAGAACTATTATATGACCCAGTAATTTCAGTAATACGTATATACCTAAGAGAAATGAAAATTTATGTTCCAGAAAAACTTACACATGAATGTTCATACCAACACTATTCATAATAGCCCAAAGTAGAAACAACCCAAGTATATATCAACTGATAAATGGATAAATAAAATACGGTACATCTATGCAATGGAATATTACGCAACCATAAAGTTTTTTGTTTTGTTTTTTCCTCATTCACAAAATCACAGTCATACTTGTTATTTTCAGGGGCGAACTTAGGTATTAAACTGTAAGCTCACAAAATCCAGATACCTAAAATGTGTAAATATTCCCCGAGGCCTATTTATAATGTCATAGTCACAGATCAATCAAGGGCAAAGTGGCCAGCAGCTCCCCACAGGGGACACCTCAAGGCCAATAGGTAACCGCTGCCCTGGGCTCCACTGAGGAGAACTGGTTGGAAGGTGGTTAAATGTGCCCTAAGGACAAGATTGTTATAAAATGTTGAAGTCAAACATCTAACGTACAGCAGACCTTACAAAAAGGAGGAGTACTTGGTTAATTAGGTTATTGGGGACGGAAAAGAAAAGAGGGCACAGGCAGAATTCTCCAGAAGCATATGAAACTAGGCAGGTCAAAACCTCTGACCTACCTGCAGGCAGTCCGTGTGATCAGTGTGCCAGCTCCCCTGGGAAGCCTGAGGTCAAGAAGCAAAGAGCGGTTCATCCAGGCCGGGTCC
The DNA here is from genome assembly GCA_004024745.2 of Catagonus wagneri. Lineage (NCBI taxonomy): Eukaryota > Metazoa > Chordata > Mammalia > Artiodactyla > Tayassuidae > Catagonus > Catagonus wagneri. The sequence goes on from PVHT020000173.1 coordinate 15,556,293, forward strand.
CCCCAGCCTCCCGCAGGCCCAGCTGAGATGTCTGTTCTCAAAGCAGGCAAGGAGAAGTTTTTCAAGAAATCCAAGTAGCTCCAAAGTCATGTCAGGTGGGCAGAGCCCATGCAGGTTGTGTGAAGTCTCAAACATCCCAGAAATATTATACGTGCAGGTTATACAGAGAAAACAAGAGAGCCTGACAGAAAGAGACATTTGTGATGTGCTCGTAAACATCCAATTTTCAGTAGGAGGGTTGTTTCAGCTCCAGAAGCCAGGCCAAGGCCCTGCCACGACTTCCATCCCAGGCCAGACAGAGGGACAGACGGGCACCAGCTCCCTAAGAGTACGTAGGTGGGACGGCCACCAGGAAACTTCTGCCTCTCTCTCCAAGACGTAAGAGGTCATTCCAAAGCCACCGAGGAGCAATGCTTCTAGGCGTTTCTAAAAAGTGAAAACGCTGTGTAGTCTGTAGACACTGGGAAATAAGGCATGCAAACATCTCTCCTCGAAAATACAACCCGGGTGGAGGAGCCTGGCTCTGAAGGAGGCCGAGAGAAAACGCCCCCTGTTCCCTCCTGGGAGCCAGAGCTTGGTGTGCAAGCGGGTAACCAGAGGACACCCAGAACCCCGGGCCATGGCGCTGCGGCCCCTGCCTACCCAGGAAGCGCATGCTGCCTGACGGACCATTTATGTAGCACGAAGAGCGTCATCTTTTAATGATTTCCCGGAATTCAGGAGCTTCAGGCCCGGGCTGCTCTTGGAAAAACTGAGTGGAGGCCCCCACGGGACGGCCGCTGCCATTGTGCTTCCTTTGTGAGGGCGCGCCCGGCCGAAGACGGCTGTTCCGGTTGCTCATCATCCACTTCAGAGGCAAAGAATGGCCCACACCTGGTTCTCTAAAGAAATCGTCAAACGCTCGTTTCTTGCAACGGCCAGACTTTCTGATATGGTGGTTGGTTGCACCTTGGGAAACGGTAAAATATTTCTTCGGCGGTCAGCCCTGTGTTCTTTCCATCCTTGAAATTCCTCCTTGCAAAGTCCTGCCTTTCTCCCTGCGGTGCCGGACAGAAAGTCGGGAGGCTCCTTGGAAGGCCGGCGGAGGGACGCTGCCTGCTCTTCACAGCCCTCCCCCAGGCCGCTGGCGGAGCCAGTGCGGCCCAGGAGCTCAAGCCTCCCGCCATCAAGGCGGTGGATGGCGGCACCTGCGGAAGCGCCGCTTCCAGACGCCGAAGCGGTGGGACGAAGGCTTCGCCCGCACGGCTGGCTGATGTTTTGCTGCCTTGTTCTTTGTCCTTTACAAGTTTGCTAGCGAGGTGATGCGGTAAAATTCTGCTTCCTCCTACACTCCTTCCTCTTCGAGGTCTTTGTCAATGACCAGCATTCCGCGTCTCAGAGAGTTCAGCAAGGGCCCAAAACAGATGGGCTCTCTGTGCATTAAATAAACGCGTGTTGCACACTTGACGGAGTCCAGGTCGGGGTCAGCCTGGCACAAATGTTACAGGAAGGATTTCAGGTCACCACACAGCATGTGACGGCTGGTGAGGGAGTAAGTGCTGCCTCTGTAGCTTGCGCTCCTGGAGGCTGGCTCCGGAAGCCCACCGCTGCCCGGACCGCGCATGTCCGCCCACCGGCGCCCTCACTAGGCCTTTCCAGGCAAGGGCAGCAGCCGGCAGTGATTCTCTGCCCATCGTGATCCCAGCAAGCCCCGCAGCAGAGAACAAGCTAGTGGTTAGCGCGGAATTGTCAAGGGTTGTCAAAATGTACAAAACTTTCAGTAATAAAATAAGTTAAGTCCTGAGCATATAATTAATATACAGCATGATGGCCATAGTTAATAATACTATATTGCATATTTGAAAGAATAAATTAATGAAGCACAGATGCATACTGCAGCATGGATACACCTTGAAAAACATTATGCTAAGAGAAAGAAGACTGTTTCAGAAGACCATGTATTGTGCAATTCTATTTACATAAAATGTCCAGAATAGACAGTTTTATGGAGACAGTAGATTTAAGTTCTCTAGAGTTGAGGTGGGGCATTGGGGAATTACTGCTAATGGACAGAGTCTCCTGCGGGAGTATTGAAAATGCTCTAAAATTAACTGTGTTGATGGTTGAACAGCTGTGTGAATATACTAAAATCCACGGCCTTGATCATACTAAGTAATCAGAAAAAGACAAATACTGTGTAATATCATTTATATGTTGAATCTCAAATATGACACAAATGAACTTCTCCATGAAACGGACTCACAGACAAAGAGAACAGAATTGTGGCTGCCAAGGGAGAGGAAATGTAGGGGAGGGATGGACTGGGAGTTTGGGGTTAACAGATGCAAATTATTATACACAGAATTGATAAACAATAAGGTCCTACTGTATAGTACAGGGAACTATATTCAATATCTTGTGATAAACCATAATGGAAAAGAATATGAAAAAGAATATATATATGTATAACTGAATCACTTTTCTGTACAGCAGAAATTAAAACATTTTAAATCAACTATACTTAAGTTTTTTAAAAAAGCCATTGAATTGTACACCAAAATGAGGCAACCATTATGTGAATTGTAGCTAAATAAAGTTGTTAAAAATAACACTTGTTTCATCATAATATTAAAGGTTAACTCATTACATTTATTTACAAATCATGTTTAATGATTATACGTATAAGTACATGCCAAAATATTTATTGCTTGTGAAAAAAAAAAATTGTAGACCTATGCATGAGAGTTGGGAGATGAAGGACTCCTTTTTTAAGTAAAAACTTTAGAAGATACAGGGTACCTTTAACAAATAAGTTAAGATTTTCTTAAGGCCCTCTCCCATAGCAATGGACAATGTTTCTGAATTCTAGTATCCAGGACTAGAAACAGTGCAGGAGAAGATGGATTAGTAGATCACCAACAGAAACCATTCACTATTTCTCTACCAACCTCCCTTCCAGTGCCAAGTGGTGGCTCCTTGTAGCAGAGGCCAGGCTCAAAGTCAACGAGTTATTGCTCCCTTGTACTTACTGGTTACTTCCAGTGAGGTCAGCTCAGCCTTACTCCTTTCTTCTTAGGTTCTTCTCATTCAAAACTAGAGTCTTCGTATAGTATATTTTTTCATGCCAGCAAACAATTTTACAATAAAAAGTACAAAGATATTGTGTATCCCATAATATCTTCACCTTCAAATCATGAGGAATCAATAAACACCAGTATGACTCACAAGGCGGGGCTGTGGCTAACTAAACACTACAAAGCCTTCAGCTAAAGCATCAGCAGCAGAACCAGGGAATTGATTTCAACTGTAACCAGTGTTTATGTTTATGCACAGTGGGAATGTGTATGGTGTATAACCTGTGGTCTGGACCAAGGCTTAACGGTTTATTCTAATACTGCTATTAACCTGATATGAAGCTGAACCTATTTAACATTGTTCCTCAATTGAGTAGGATGTTGGTAAAAGTTACTACCTATGTACAGAGTATATAAATAGCTTCCTATGCACTTATAGATATCCTCAAATATGAGTTCCAAGGGAAAATGAATTACTAATTCGTTGTACTAGGCATTTATATCTGTGAAAGGGTGGCTGCATGAGATATGTTTAGACCCAGCCACTTTGAAGCACTCTTGGAAAATGACCATTTTAGGAGTTCCCATCATGCTTCGGTGATAACAAACCCTAGTAGTGACCATGAGGATGTGGGTTCGATCCCTGGCCTTGCTTACTGGGTTAAGGATCCGGCATTGCCATGAGCTGTGCTGTAGATCATAGATGAGGCTTGGATCCTGAGTTGCTGTGGCTGTGGTGTAGGCTGGTGGCTACAGCTGCAATTCGAACCCTAATCTGGAAAATTCCATGTGCTGCGGGTACGGCCCTAAAAAAAAAAGTAAGAAAAAAGAAAGAAAATGATGCTTTTAAACCAATGGGAATTTTACTACAGAATACAAAAGAAACCACATTTGAATTTTGAAATTAAATAAGTAACTAGTCCATCATAAGTAATATCTTTCACAATAAAAAACTAAAGAAAACAAGTTATATTTTTGTTCTTTTATTTGCTTTTCAGCTTCTATATTTTCACAATTGAAAGAATATTCAAGAGAGCGGGTTGAAATTATTTTAATTACATAACAGCCCAGAGGAAGATGAAATTGTGCAATGGCCTAGACTACTATCCTCTGTCTGGTTGGTAGCCAGTGAACAGTACCGCATGAACAATAGGGCTCTGGTCTAGAAATAATAGCCTGAAGATAAAGGAGAAAAAGAGATTTCTTTTGACCATGATGAATCTCTTGAGCATTTCCTTTATTCCTCCTCCTCCTTGACAATTTGAGTCCAGATAAAAAGCAAATCATTAGGTGAGAGATGGCAAGCAGTATAAATCACTCCTACTTAAAATACATGAATTCAATGGATTTATCTTGAATAGATATTCTCAGTCTAGGATCTCCAGATCCTAGTGCATGCAATTCTGAAATTGTATGCAAAGTTGTATGAGTATAAGCATGTAATATGAATTTTCTGGAGATACAGTCTATAATTTTCATCAAAAAGGTTCTTGATTTTTTTAAAAACTGTTGTGAATCATAGCTCTAGGAAAAAATGTGGTAAGTGCCAAAATAATACCCAAGTACAAATTTTAGGTTTTTCTATTAGTACACCAGTTTTAACAATAACAATATGTTGTGAATGGATCTTTTTGAAACTCTTGGGTTCAAACATATTACAAGTTGGATTAAATGAATAGGATCAGAATTCTTGCTGAATAACGCATTAAAGTTTTATACCCTCATCTCTGAGTGCAAGAAAGCATCTTATTGAACTCAACATTAAGAGAATTGCCATATTTCACCACCCAGTCTCCAGATCCAAGTGCTTGTGTGTGAATTACTGAACACGCCAAATTCCAGAAAATAGGTGACTTCACGTCCATTTCATACTCCCATAGCATGCATGGGTCAAAGTTAAGATATTCCAAATCTCAAGTCCCTGAACTAAAAGCCAATTACTGATAGCTCGCTGCTAAAATATTTGGCTAATAAAAAGGAAAAATAATATTGTTTAACCTGTGTTCCTTTTGGTATTTAACTTCATGCAGCCTCTTAAAAAAGAAAGTTTTCTGCTTAAAATAGACAAAGATTTAAAGAATCACACAGCTCAACACGTAGCATGTAAAAAAAAAATCTTAAACTGAATAAACACTTGTCACTGTAGGTCTGAACTAAGAAGTGCCATTTGCTCCACAACCATACTTTTAACAATAATCCTAGAGCAAATTTTCTAAGATGAACGTATATAATACTCCTCAAAAATTGATGTTTAACTTTTGAAGAGAATGCCTTGGTAATTATTTTCTCAAACCTAAAAATAAATATTGCCAAAAAAGCCATTGGAATTTTAAAACACTCCATCATCATTTCTTGACTTTGTTGGAATTTAATTGATTAAATGTGTATGTTCATTCACTGTATTGAGTCTACCAGTTGTTAGGTACTGTGTCAGATACTGGAAGAACAGTGATGAACAAAACAGATTCAGTGACTCCACCGTGGAGTTTATAATCTAGTAAGGGAGACAGTCGTCAAGGTTCTACACAAAGATACATAAAAGAACAGCCAAGGTAAGGTCTATGAAAGGGTAGTATAGGGACCTGATTTAAGAGAGTCAGGAAAAGCTTCTTCAAGGAAGGCAGATTTGAGCCAAACACTGAAGAATGAGAAGGATTTAAGTCAACCAAGAGAAGAAGAATGTCCCACATGGAGGGAACAGCATGTTCAGTGTGGTGTTGGTGGCAGGGTACCTGATAAGTACCATGGAACTTGGCAGGGCTGTTCATAAGAGGAGGCTGCTGAGGCTGAAGGAGTTGGTAGGGTGAGACCTTGCAGAATCTGTATTCTATGTAAAGAGGCTGAATCTTAATCCTAAGAGCAATGGCAAATCAATGAAGAGTTAAATTACCACGGGTTTGGGCCTGGGGATCGGGCAGGTAGTGGAGCTGGTTGTTACGAACAGACTTGTATATTGAAATGATCGTTCCAGCAGAATAATAACCCATATTTTATGTACGGTAGATAATGTAATTTTCAAGTACCTTCCTTAGCAAACTGAAGTTCGTAAAAAGAGCATGGGATTCAGAGTCAATATACAAATTTTATAATGATGCCTGACATGTACTGAACACTGTAATGTTACAGTTAAAATGATTTGATCAGTCTCACCAGAGCACATCAGCAATATCAGACATCATTTGAAATTAATTTTTAACCTTGTAACGTGAAATTAATTACTAGGGCAGTGTTAAAAGCACTTTTGTTAAAATTTTCAATTCAAAATATTTAATCAATATAACAGTTTGTTAATAACATTCTAATGCTATAAGGAAGGCCTTCCCATTTGCAACTTGAAATAACAAATGGGGCAATGATCTTATTGCCTGTGGTAAGAATTTTTTGTTTACATCAGAAATGACTATTTCCATAAAATTTAAAAGCAAAATGATAATGCTTCTCAATTCCAAAAAGTTTTCTCAATTTTCTTTTAACTCCAGATCTTCAAGATTCTATATTCCCTGAGTTTGTTCCGTTTGTCACACTCACTGCATTACTTTATCGCATTTGAAATGTTAATTGATCTACATTTAGCCATTCCTACTTCCGTAAATATAGACCAAAAGATTTCTTTTTTAAAATTCAAAAGGCGAAAGAGCTATAACTAAGTATCAGCAAAAGAACCTTAAAATAGCTACAAAGAACAAATGGATAAGGCAATGTTTTTAGACAGTACTTAACAATTTAGCTTAGTTTAGTTTTTCTTGTCTGGTAAATTGGTTTTACTATAATGGAATCAATTCTAATTAGAATATGCAGAGGCAGGAGTTCCTGTCCTGGTGCAGCGGTTAACGAATCAGACTAGGAACCATGAGGTTGCAGGTTCGATCCCTGACTCGCTCAGTGGGTTAAGGATCCAGCGTTGCTGTGAGCTGTGGTGTAGGTCGCAGACGCGGCTCAGATCTGGCGTTGCTGTGGCTCTGGTGTAGACTGGGGGCTATAGTTCCAATTTGACCCCTAGCCTGGGAACCTCCATATGCCACAAGTGTGGCCCTAAAAAGCAAAAAAAAAAAAAAAAAAAAGAATACGTAGAGGCAAAGTAAATTTCACTAATATAAATTCCTGATTTACATGAATAAACTTTTCAATTTAAAAGTTATGTTATTTCTCTGAGAACTATAAAATAATATCATGATTCACATTTATGTAGATATGTAGAGTATTAAAATTGCTATTGAAATTTATTTTTATAATATAAAGCAGAAAATATGCAATAAATATGAATGAGGTATTAAAAGCAGTTATGCTGAATTATCATCCAACTTATTATATTTGATTTAAGTCAATGAACCTGTAATAGCCAGTGTTTCCCAGTATTTCTCATTTGCTTGATTCTTCAGCAAAAAAATAGTATTATTGTTCACAAGGCTAAAACAGTTCTCATCATTATTAGATGGTAAGCTTGTTATTAGTCACACCTGAAGATTTAAAATCTTGCCTTTAGTAAATAGTAGCTATTTTTAAATTGACACTGAAAGAGGCATTCTTGTAAACTTGCAGAACAAGACACTCTACAATAACTAGGTAAACTGCTATTAACCTGGACTAGGATGACTCTGCCAGTCCAGTCCTTCTCTAGAACATGGGGTTTGAAGTAAAGTTGATGGAGGGGGTCCCAACAGATGAGGGAGGAGAAGAAAACTCAAAGTGCCTGGTTAATTAAAAAACTTGTTAGCCATTTTTAAGAGTTTTAACTTCATCCTGAAGACAATTAGGCACTCACTGATATGTACTAATCAGTGGAAGTGCTATGATTTTATTTGCATTTAAGGAGGACAACATTTTCATTCAGTTGAATGGGAATTCAAAGACTGATCATTGGCAGAGCTGATGAGCCATACCGCGTGGGTCACTGGTTAAACCATGTATCCTTCCCCTGCCCACTGTCCCCTTTATCCATTGGACATTTGCATTGGAGGATATGAGTTTGCTTTGTTTGCCTGGTGAAGGACGGAGGAGGGTTTCTGGTGAGATATGAGAGAAGAGAAGGGAAAATGAGAAATGGACAGAAGCAAACCAGTCTGCCCTCTTTCGGGCCCCAGTGAGTGGTTATTTGAACTCCAGAAGATCAGGCTTTCAGGTAAAAACTGAATGATTTATTTCCCT
>PVHT020000173.1:15572057-15774337 GCA_004024745.2 Catagonus wagneri
GGGGGGGGGGGGGGGGAACCACTCCTAATCCTTCATGCTCATGTGGTGCTGATTTCTAACCCGCACATCCAGCCTTGCTTATCTCCTCTGAGGAGCCTTTTTCTACCTCTCAATCATGCACTCGGAGTTGTTCTCCTTTTCTAAGCCCTTATGGCACCCCATACCCAATTATTATGGCACCCCAAACCTAATTATTATGGCATATATCGCTTTTAATTTAAACTGTTGGTGGTTTCCCTTTTGTTTTCTGAATTTCTCAGCCTCTCCACTGTTGACCTTTTGGGTCAGATAATTCTTCTTCGTTGTGGGCCTTTATTCTGTGTATTGCAGGATGTTTAGTAGTACCCTTTCCCTCTACAAGCTAGATGTCAGTAGCAATCCACCTGCCTTTGTGATAATCAAAAATGTCTGGACATTGTCACATTACCCTGAATACAAAATCCCCTAGGTTGAAAACCACTGTGGGATGTTTTCCAATCGTATGGGAAAGACTAAGGAAAGGTTTTGAACAGATGAGTTAGAATCTAGTTCTTCAAGGACACAAGTCTGCCCAGATACCAACGAGATGATTCCTTTTAGCTACAGGATAAATTTAGCTACTGAGTGTAGGTTCATGTTTTGCTCCAATGAAACGTAATGTCTAGAGGCCTAAAATGCTTTAATTCAATTCAGTTAATAAGCAGGGATATACAAGTTCAGGTAATCATTGGAATACAAGATGCAGACCTATTTAGATAAGCAGATGCAAACAAATGCGAGTGATTATACTCCACAAGCTATCCCAGTTGTACTCAATGGGGGTGAATTTTGCACCCGGAAGGACATTTAACAATCCCTAGAAACATTTTTGATTGTCCTGGCTGAGAACGGGTGCTACTGGCATCTAGTAGATAGAAGTGAGAGATGCTGCTAAAATACCATTACGGGAGAGCCCCCCACAACAAAGAATTATTGGGCTGACAGTTTGGAATGTCAACAGTGCCTAGTTCAGGAAACCCTGTCCTACTCCATTGCCATGGGACCATAATACCAATTAGTATGTTAAAGGACCTGAACTCCTGCAGTTAAACAAACATAGATAAATGAATAGTAAATACTGATTTAATGTATTTAAGTACAGGATCTTACCAGGTTATTTTACCATGAACCTTAACAATATATTAGATAGCTTGGGTAAAACATATTGAGTAAAATAAAAATGTATCATTAAAAATAATTTTACCTGCTTTTTACCTTTTTTTTTCTTTTTTTGTTTTTTGGGGCCACCCCCGTGGCATATGGAGGCTCTCAGGCTAGGAGTTGAATCAGAACTGTAGCCACTGGCCTATACCACAACCACAGCCACACAGGATCTGAGCCCCTTCTGCGACCTACACCACAGTTCACAGCAATGCCAGATCCTTAACCCACTGAGAAAGGCCAGGGATTGAAACTGCATTCTCATGGATGCTAGTCAGATTCGTTTCTTCTGAGCCACGATGGGAACTCCCACTTTTTACTTTTCAATATGACTACTAGAAATATAAAAATCACATATGTGGCTTCCATTACATTTCTATTGGATAGCACAGATCTATCCACTTCTTCATATTAATTCAATAGCATTCCATTATCCTTTGAGATCCTTTTTAACCAATGGAAATTGCTATTTTACTCTTCTTTATCTTTCTATCTTAATTTATTATACTGTAGTTTAGTAATTAACTGCTAGTCATAGGTAGGCTCTATGGACTTAAAAAATTACTGTCTAATCTGTGTATATACAAGAGAATACCTCTCCTATCACTGAGATATATAAAGTCAGATTTAGAGTGTTCCATCAGCTATTAAAGTCACTGATACATTTAGACTTCAGGCAAATTCTTGACTTCCTACTTGCTCCAAATCCTATTTTTGTCCTATTTTTGAAGTAACTAAAAGGAATAGAATATCACAGTTGAAGCATATGAAAATGTCCAACTGTCACCCAAGGATGTGGCTGTCTCTGAGAATGTGTCAGTCATTCAAGGAGAATACAAAGGCAGTTAAGTAGTTAGAATACCTTCTTAAAATTTTGGAGGAAAAATGGATTGCAATAGAGCTTTATGTAGTACATGGAGGAATGCTAAATTTTTAAAGTCACAAAAGTTTCCCCACAATACTTCTAGTATTTTTAAAAGAGGAAAATCCAAAACCTTCCCAAATCAACAAGTTATGGAGGAAGAGGAGTTTAGGCAAAAGTAAGGGCTGCATAAGAGCAGTGCCTTTGCACATCCTAGACTCCCTTTTTCTGGGTGTGTGCAAGTTAAATTCTGCTAAGGCTGTGTTTGCAGGCAGGCCAGGCAGAGCTCACAGATGCCACTGGGTCCTAATTACAGTAAGGACAGTCTTAGGCTCCAAGAGGATTTAGAGGAGGACACATGCATGGTAGCAGGGTGGGCTTCTTATTTTAAAAGGCTGTTTTTGATATTGTTTCTCTCCCAGCTGCCCTTCTCCCCAAGCCCAGCAGTGGCTGGTTGTGGGAATATGTAAAAGGAAGTGGATAAAATGAATAATGGACTGAGTGCGTGGCTGGGTGGTAGAGAAAGAGAAGATGGTGGAAGAGCAATTCCAGATCACATCTAGATTATTCTGTCTGGAGGGATAAGTAGGGCTATAACTCCACTAGGCAGCAGGGGAGGTTTATTTTTTGGGGGGTGGACATCACAGTTTCCCCCTTTTGTTTTCAGACCAGTCTACTAATGTCATTGCTGTATTTTCTCTCCAGTTCTTCCACTTTGGAATCCTTTGTAAATATGCTATAGTTTCTCATGCATTAGCTCACTATGTCTTGAAAAACTGGATAATTTTAAAAAGATGGAATTGGGAACATACATTGTGTCCCTCTTTATAGAAAAGTGGACAAAAAATTCAAGAAATGTCAACATAGATTTGCTCTACCATATCTTTGTCTTAAAGATCTGTGATTAATTTGCACAGTTGGGGTCTAACAGCGGAGTTTTACCCTTACTCTAATTTTTGATATATTTTACTGAATTTCAAAAATGAATTATTTGGAGAAACCGTGCATCTTAATATACGAGTAACATCATAACAATGTGATGGAAACAGGAAGTCAGGAATATAATTATATTACAGCTTACAAAATATCATAATACCTTTAATTTTTTGGTTTCCCCTAAGCTTCTGTTCAGAAATAAAACATCTAAAAGTATTGTTTTACATTGAATGTACATTAGAAAATAAGAATTGTGGCTTTTTAATTAAGGAAAAAATATAAAATATGGTCCCAGTATCCAGTTTTCTTTGACTCGATTTAGAGAGTTTTAGGGAAAAAAAATGAAACAAGTTTAGAAGAAGAGGTCATTGAAACAGATGTTATCTACCATAAAACGTTTGTTTTCTTGAATCCTTACAGCATTTCTTATTCAAATGGAATAAGTATAGGATTCATATAGTATGTGTGGATTTCAAAATATGTAATTGTCATTCAAGTGGAATAAGTTTAGGATTCAAACGGGATTTGAGGATTTGAAAAGATGTAACTTCTTTTTACTCTTGTAGCAGGAAGTACACATCTTAAAAATGGATGCTTGAAGTTAGGCAACAGCTTACTAAACATTAGGACAAAACCACAGTTTTTGTTGCCAAGAGTAAGACGCGGGCAGAGTTTTTGATAAATGTCAGAGAGAAATGTTAATTCTAATTGTTCCATGGAGTTGTCCTTGACTTGTGACAGGTTTGTTACTATGCAGATTTCCGAGCTGCCACCGCGCATGCGCGCATTTCACCTCGTGAAGTTACCCAGATACACCCTCTTCTCTATCTCACCTCTTTATTCCTAATTAGCTTGTCCCTGGGTTCTCTCAGAGCAGCATTACGATGTCCTGAAGTGTTTTTGATTCTGCCCCACTGACAAATTATGCCATCTAATGTTTAGCAAAAACACAAATTTAAGTCACAGAAATGGTTAAGGCTTACAGGGGGCGACCTAGACTGTCCTCTGCTCTCATCCTGCTCACCCTGACTGCTTTCCGGAGGTGCTAGGAGTGCCATATATCCATAAACTCCCTTAAGGCTTTGGCTGTTGTATTTTAATTTCTTATTATGCCCCCCCCCCCGTGCTTTTTCTCTCGAGGTAATAATAGCACTAGCGGCTGGCTGAAAGAGCTGGTTAGCAGTATGCACCAAAATTTAGCAAGTCTCTGAAAAAGCAGACACAGGAAAGTTGGAAGGATGAGGAAATAACCATGGAAAGATGGGTCTGGCACTGATGTCAGCAGCCAGTCTTCCCTTTACTCAAGCCAGGAACATTCAGACTAACCCAGAATCATGCTCTCAGTCTCCTTTGTTTCCAAACTGCTTGATGTGCAACTTATCATGGAGGTTTCAACTGCTATTAGTAGTGAAAGTAAGGTAACTGGTAAAAAGAAAGAATGAAAATAGGAGCAAAGGCAACTAGCACTGAAAATTTCTACAAACCCTTTGAGTTGCTGCCTGTTTAGCTCCAGGTCATTCCCGTGGAAACAGAAAATTAAAGGATTTTTGCTCAAGGTTAAAGCAGAAATTAACAGAGCCAGAATTTTAACCCTAGTCTGTCCCCAGTATGCATGTCCCTTCAGCTACACTCTCTCTAGATGGATGTAAAGGAGATCATATTGACAGGATATCACAGATCTGTGGGAATCCAGAATGTCTCTGGACATCTGATGGATGTTCACTATCTAATTCATACACAAACTGGGCATGATATTGAGAGATGCCTTTATCTACAAATTATCCAGGGTTCTGTCTTCCCAAGATGAGAAGATTATTCGTAATTTACTCTGATAAAAAGAAAAACTACAATTTTGAAACAAAACTGCATTTTCTGTTAGGAAAAACATATGTGTGTCTGTGTATTTCAGAGATTCTAATAAATCATTTATCCTTAAGAAATTGCCTTCATCTAAAACTACATGTAAATACTAATCAGTGGAGTTTCATAGTAGTAGTTTATACTAAATTGTTAATTTTTAAAAAAGCAGATGGCATAACAGTATTAATTTCTATTTATTTGAGATTAAAAATGTCTTTCTGATATGCCAGATCACAGTTGTGTTAAAACACATGCATTCATTATTTTCCTAAATATCTCAAATGACTTGAATGATAGGACAAAGCCAGGAGAAAGTCTAATTCTCTCAGGGTTGGGTTTTGCTTAAAGGGAAAAAAAAACTATGTCACATTTCTTTTCTAAAACAATTTCTATATATTCAGCTTTATTGATCCTAATATGAATTTTGAAGAAACATAAATGTAATAATCACTAAAAAATTAAGTCCTGTATCTGTCTCATTAAAATGGATTTCAGAAATCAGGGAGATGATAGCACTAGAATGTGTAAGTAAGGACCCCTGTGAATCATCCTTTCCACGTACATGCCACTAAGTGATCCCCTCCTACAGTCACTCTGAGCTTGGCCATGGGATGCTCTTGTACCAATGAGATAGTAAGTAGCAAGTGTGATAGAAGCAGACACTTGAAAAGTGCTTGCCTAGTGTGGCATGCCACTGGGCCACACTGTATGAGCAGGCCAGGGCTAGCCCGCAGCAGATAAAAGATCACATGGGGAGAAGTCCCAACATTTCTAGCCATGCCAGCTTTCCCAGAGGAAAGATGAGGCAAGCCATCCATTCTAGACCATTCCACCCTAGCTGGGCTGGCTTGGAACAGAAGAACCACCAGCTGATCAGCAAATTCCTGGGAAATAATACATATTCACTGTTTTAAGCCACTGTGATTTAAACTGCTTTGGTACAGAGCAAAAGGCAAGCTATTCAATACTGTTCCTCCAAAAAATGTAAAAATAAATCCAGCTACGGCTTAGAGTGATTAAAACCTGTGACTAACACACAGAGCTCAGAGACAGCCTCACTCATCTTGATAAACAGATTAGCTATCTCAGTTAATTTCAGGAAACTAAATTCTAGAAAGACAATCTCGCTGTTACCGATCTTTATGCAAAAGGCTATAGGCGACTCTGAGAGGTTTCAGGGAGTGTGGGGTTAAGACAGTAAAGATAAGGCAGCTCATTCATAAGACTCCTGTGTGTTTCACATAAATCCGAGGACTCCAAATATACTCTTTGTGTGTCTCTGTCTCCTGTCTGTCATCTGTCTCTCTCTCACATACACACATGGCTAGGCAAGTAGGGGAAATATCTAAATTCTCTAATTGCTCAAAGACCTTTTAGAATTTTACCTCTTCAAAAAGAAGACATTTTTTCTTCTTGTAGTTTCAGGACAAGCTTGTCTATGACTCTATCATCATCATCTGTGAGACTTATTTTCTCAAATAGGTATTCTGGCTATTCCATAAAAAATATGGTTTTAGTTTAGTAACATGAAACAATGCTCAAGTGGGTATAGAAAAAACACTTTATAAGATTACACATTTAATATGAAATTCAATTTTGTAGGGATTCTATATATCTTATATATAAAGTAAGGAAAAAAATGAATACATTAATGAAAATGCAACCAAACAGTAAAGGACTTCCTAGAATTATAGGAGATTTTTTTTTCTAGTTTCAATCCTCAGTAATATTGAAATATGCATAAAATATAAAAAAATTAGCATAAACTGGAGATCGATGGTGGCTATCTATCTATTGATCTATATAAAATATTCTAAGAACCATTTAGGGAAAAAAAATCAAGAAATTTAGATCAAATTATAAATAGGGAAATTCCCAGGATGAGTGGATGATCTTCATAGTAGTAAAAACATGTACAGATTTTTTATAAATAGATTGATAGACGAGGTCACATGCTATACAAGTGCTTCTAAATTTTAGAATCATATTCTCCTACACTGATTTTTAAAAACAGATATTTCTTACTTGCGTTAAGAATTCTTCATCAAAAACATATCACACTGCTTCACAGTTCTTACTAGTGTTCGATCTTATTTCTGTGCTCCCTCACTCCATATTTCTCTTTCAAGAATCCCATGCACAGAGAAGGTAAGAAATTATTTGGGAGAAACTCGCTCAATTATTGGAATGTTTGGTAATGTTATCCATTTCCCAGACTTCCAGCCTAAGCCAGTACTTTAGAAACATATTCATGCAGTCCCTCACT
Source organism: Catagonus wagneri (assembly GCA_004024745.2). Lineage (NCBI taxonomy): Eukaryota > Metazoa > Chordata > Mammalia > Artiodactyla > Tayassuidae > Catagonus > Catagonus wagneri. The sequence continues at coordinate 15,579,161 of PVHT020000173.1, forward strand.
AGTTTCTACGCAGGAAACTGAAAACAGAATTGTACTGAGAAAAGCAATTTTAAAATAAGGTAGGAATCAGAAGTCCCAAGTCTCAATGGTTGCCCAGTTGACACAGTTACAGGACAGAATCTGCAGATTTGAGATTCCTCATTGACTCTAGTACCACGCATTTCATGTGCTTTTTAGGCCCTGTAGAGTAATAGATTCTGAAGATAAATTCCTGTGCACTGTCAAAAAAGTAATCTTCCCCAAAGGTGCAAATGGGAAGTTTACCTTTTTTTACAAACAGAGAGGATGACATTATGAAACTTGTAGCTAATCTTTTTACCCTTACTACCTGACGGAGAGGTCTTTTTCTAGCTGAAATATTTTTCAAATAAAATATGACTTGAATTTTTAACTGCTAATATGATATAAGAATAATGAATATTGTAGCACACACACACAAAAATAGCGAAATAAGAGTTGCCTCTTCCCTGAATGCAATATCCACCTATTACTGACCACTGTGACCTTTCTGGGAAAAGTCACTTCCATTGGACAAGGCAGTGGCCGCAAGGCAGCAAAACACCACTCAGAGTAATTCTTTACAGATGCCAGGAACCGGAAGTTTCAAGGGGAAAAATGAAAGCCATTCACTCTTCCAATGACATAGGCCTTTGATACCACAAAGCCATTTGGGCTGAGAGCTCCGAGGTCAGGAAGGCACGTAAAGATTGGTGATTAGAGAAATACTATATCAGCAAAGTGTGGCAAGCTATTAAAAGAAACTATAGCTTTTATGATTGTGTCGCTGAAGCTCCCCAGGGCTATTTGTATTAGATATTGAGTTAAGCATAACTTATTTAGTCCTAGCATTCCAGAAAACATTTTGATGTCAGCTACTGCAGGAAAGTAAACACAAAGCAAAGGAGGAAACAGAGCTGATCTCGAACAGATAAAAATGGCGTAATTTAATTTTCTGAACCCGGGCGTTTTAGAGCATTAAGAATGAGGAATTTTAGAAGGTTCTTTCAACTTGCAAAATAAAGTTTATTTAGGCATTCAGCGGCGGGGGAGAGCAGGAACACAGGGCTTACATTATCGACTCATTGAGCATATATTAACTTCTGATCAAAAACCACTTCGGATGTATTTAGTGAAACGTTCCCAGGGTTATAATCTGTATTTGATAATGGACAAGTTTCCCTCCTGTTTCCATGACTTAATAATCACATAATTTTTGTTTGTGCCTCTTTTCCTAGTGGCTCTAATGGCAACATCGGTTCACGAGGTATTCAGGGTTTACCACACATTTCCATGACTACCGTCAAAATTCTTTTTTTTAAGACAAGGCCTTAACACTGATCATGCTCAGCATGTGCTCTACAACCATAAAATGAAAATGTTGGCAGTGATAAACATACCAAAAAAAAAAAAAAAAGAAAAAAATCTGTTTACTTCCATTTTGAACCAGAGAAAGAAATCCTTGAATGCTGAACCTCGGCTCATGCTAAGATCCCTGAGGAGAACTTCCCGCCAGGTTCTGCAGAGACTGGGCAAAACTTGATGACTCAAGGGGCAGATAATAGATACCAGAACGCATTAGAAATACCAGTAACTAAAAGAATTATCCACTTTAAACGATCTTAATTGAGGTGGAATTGCAGGTGAACAGAGTTGGAAGGGGACCATGCTTTTACCTAAAACTCTAGATGTTACCTACAGGAAGAAATATTTCCCCTCTCAGCAAAACAGCAAGGTCATTAGCGAGAGAGAGAGAAAAGGAAACATGAAAACATGTTAAGGGTGCTTGCCTCTGGGTAGTGGGATTATAGGTGATTTTTTTCACCTGCTTTTTATACGTGTCTGTTTTTGCCAACTTTTCTGCAAAGATGGTGCGCTCCTTCTGATGAAAAAATAAAAGAGGCAGAAAAATACACAAATGAGGAGGAAAGTACATAGGCCTTTTTAATGTAAAAGACATGCCAATGATCCCATCTCTTACAGGCGAAGCCTTCCTTGCCCTGATGAACATCTGCCGTGACACGAACTCAGAGGAACTGCTCTAGGATTTACTGGCTGCTGAAGGGAAACAGAGCTTTTTGAAAAAGATATTGTTCCATGTTCCGTATGTGGGACTTGGAATGAATGCATACTTCGGGCAGTCTTTTACTCCACTCAACTCTAAGGCCCTGTATTTGTGTCTTCATTAGCAAAAGAACGCTCCTGGTTTCTGTTATTTCTCCTCAAAAAGTCATCTTTGTTTGTTTATGGGAACAATGATTACTGCGTCAAATATTTTGTCATCCCATGTCTTGCCCAAGGCTGATGATGTTCAGTGAGCATGTGAGCTTGTTAGTACTACTATTCGTTTGGTTTGCGCACTGCCTGTGCCAAATGACTGTTAAATGTGAAAATTCCACCTGTAATTGTACAGCTACAATTTCTCATTCAGGTAATGATAGAATGACCTCAGGTTAATCATTATAGTGGTTATATAACTGTATGATAACCACACAATATATAATATGTTCTATTCTACTAAATTATAATTATAATATATAATTATAATAGGGTTATATAAATATGCAACTATAATATAGTTATATTTTGTAGTGAAGTTTAAGGTAATTTAACTAGAAACTCCCAGGCAAAGTCTTTCAGTGACTAGTTTGAAATAAAAGTCAGCGTGGTTTAAAGAAATTATAGTTTTGGAATACTGTGTAATCGTATCCAGGGAGTGGTCACTACTTGATAGAAAAGACAAAAATGATATTAAAAGCAAAAGCATCCTATCACATTTTAACTATATATTTCCTAAAACAGTTAGGGTTTTGGGAGAAAAGATATTAAAGATTCTAACTTTCAAAAGTAAAGTAAGAGTTTGAGTGTTCTCAGCAAAATAGTCATCTGTGAAATATTCGCAGAAACATTTTACCATTTTGGCACAATATATGTGAAGTACTAGCAATAAAATACATAAAAATGTAAGAGAAAATGCAGACAGTATTCTTTAGGTAGCTGATTTTTCTCAAGAAAAGAAACAATTCTTAAGGTTGTGCTTTCTTTCTTTTTTTTTTTTAAAGTTCAGGTGGGGATAAGCTCCTGTTGCATAGTCATAAACCACCCATTCATTCCAAACTTAGAATCCTAAGGAACACAAACCTGACATCAAGGTAAAAATAAACCCTGTATCTCTAGTGTTGGCAACATTTTGAAAACACCAGAGACTATTGAGCAAACTCTGTTCATTCTTTCACCACTGCTCTCAAAGTCCCATTCAGGCTATTGAAAGTGTCGCTAGGCTGTGTAACAGGTTCCTTCTGTGTATCTCGAGGGAAACACACACTCTTTCAAAATCAATCTGCTAAAACTTTGAGTGAGTATGGACTGCCTCATGTAAACACAATCCTCATCTACTGTCAACGTTTTTATATTGATATTTGGTAAATGGCATGGCAGAAAACGTAGAGAAACACCAAGCTCCTCCATGATTCCAGCATTTCCCCCCTGTACCTTATCTCACGTTCCTTCCCCTTCAAAGTCCATGTACAGACATAACGTGATTCTTTTCTAACTGGAATGGCAGCCCAAGGTACATCTGCGGATGTAATTGCGAATGGTGCCATTATTTTTGCCCTATCACCCTAAGAACACCTGTTCAATGCAAAACTAAATTTCTTCCAGTCATCTTGATTCAAGAGATCCCACCCCAAATCAGTAAAATGTGTGACTTCGTTTATTTAGAATAATGCTTAGGCCTCACTTACATCCTTGCTAATTCCACTCAGCAATCTTCAAACTAAATACTATTTGACTTTCTGAGAGAAAACATCAAGACAACTTAGGGTTTTCATAAAAATAAAAACAAAATGTCTCCTTCATGCCTAGGTAAATTAGTGAAAAGTAGAAGGGAGGAAATATAGAACACATTTTCTTTTATTCATACTTTTAAATAGCAAAGTCTCCCAAGGATATGGGGCTCTTTGAAGATAAGTGCCATTTGCATAAACTAGATGGGCCTCTTTAATGCAGTTTTCATTATCTTGACTCCACAGTGACTGATGTCAAGATCAAGGGAGTCAATCAGGGCAGATACACTCCAGGACACCGGGGAGAAATAAATCAGCCCATCATCTCCACCCAGGAGAGTCCCTCTCCACCACAGGGATTTTCCAATCTCCCTCTGAAGCAGGAGGCCAAGTTCTGTGACTGTGGGGACTGACCCTCATCCCTTAGAAGTCCCTCATTCCTTCCATTAATTGGGGTCCCCTGTATCAGTTACCTAATAGGCTAATGAAGTTTTGAGATAAACCAGTTCTTGACCACTTCTTGCCCTCTGAACACTCCCAGGACACTCACCCCTTTTGGCCTTTTATCTCATTAAGTTAAAGAGAGAAAATTAAATCTGAGGAAAATGAGATAACAGTCCCTTGGGTGTCAGGTAAATGTGGTTTGGGTCTTCGTATGAGGAGAAGAAATCATCGCATTGATTAGATGCTACGTGACAATTAACCCTTTGCCCGGTTCAGATATTTTCTTCCATCTACAACTGCATTTTGGCCACAGAGGGTTGGTCTGTCCCTTGGCATTTTCATTACGCAGCCTCGGTTATCCGACTCATTACATGATGCCTCGGGTCTCCCTAGGCATCATAGGTGCAGTCAAATGGAAAATGTCACTGGTAGGTCTTTATTTCACAAGCTTGACTTAGTGCTATTTTCACTTGCAAAATACAAATGCAAAAACTGTAATTTATGACGGTACTAGCAATTCAAGATGTTTTGCTTGGATCCTGTGTATGCAACTGGTTACCAACATTCCAGCCTGTTTTGCTTTAGTTGGCTACTAGTTTACTCCCCTCCATTTCATTCTCGAAATCTGTGTTTTAAAAACAATTTAACAGCGCTTTGATTCTTTTCGGAAATGCAGTTATGAGTTCCCTCACTATGGCACAGGCAACATTTTAAACACAGTTTGTAAAATTGTCATTTTAAGGCAGAGGACAAGATTCAAATGGCTTATTTAGCGATTCTTTAATTTCACACATACCATCTCATCTGAGTAGGTATCAGAGGCTGGGTCACTTCAGCAGTATATGAAGAGGTTATTTAAACTACAGACATTGGAGGGGCCTTGAAATTCCAGGCTCCTTGAACTCACGAAAACACATAGCAAGAAGAATCAGCCTTCCTGCTCTATGAGCAGCCCCTGCTGGACAGCAGATCAGTTTGTATTGCTGTGAGGCTGGGAGCCTCAATTCTCTTTTTCTCTTTCTTTCTCCTTCCAATGGGAGTGGTAATTTTTTACTTTTCTCTTTAAAACTAAATTATGTCACTTTCTTTTCTAATATTGAATATTTACTTGAAAGCAATATGCCACATAATCCTATAAAGACATCTTGACCTTCTTCATGTGAAAAATATTATATTTACTCAATAATTCAAAGTCTTAATTTAATCTATTCTCCCATTCAAAGGTATTTTCTGTACATGATAATCAGACTATCCTTAGTTTTTAATAAATGTATCTCAGAATTCTAATTACATTAGGAAAATGTTGCAATAGACTACATAGAAAAAAAGATTTTCATTTGATTTGGCTGTTTCTTCTTTTAATAAATAAGTCTTGGATATGACCCTTATTACCATTTATTGTTTTCTGTGGGTCTCAGGGCTTTAATAATCCCTAAGATGACCTAGTTTTCATTCTCAGCTACTATTTAAAAATAAATTAGTTTATATGTTTTGTATATTTTGCCACAAGACAAAATGTAAAATCCAAAAAAAAATAGCAGACGAGACATCACATTGAAAATGTATTTGTCACCAGCATCAGCTAGTGAATATGACTATTTTCTTTCACTGCAAACATCTGACTATAAAGTAGGACTTTTTTCTCCAAAAAATGGTAGGACAAAAATAATTCCTTATTTACTAGTAACCAAATGATGCACTCCCTTTTTTAAGATGAAATAAAAAATAGATGCTTTTATAAATCACTTGCAAAAGATACCAGACTGTAGGCTCTAGATGCTTTCAGTGCTCTTTTTATATATAAGACCAGGCAACAACCAAACTCAGCCACATCATGCTGAGAAAGTATTATATACTAACCAGATCTCCATTTGTTTTTTGTGGCCTGAAAAGTCTCTTTAAAGAGAGATTAACAAAGAATGCCAAACATGGTCTAAGATAAATGGACTTAGACCCAAATCTCCTTTTTCTCACATGCCACAAAAAGGTTAAGAGAGGTGGTTTGTTATAGGTTGCATTTCACTTCAATTAAAGACTGGGGTGGGAGGAGCTAAATGTCCCAGGTCTGTGTTTCAACAAGTATTTCCAGTAGAACAATAGCTCTGAAAAATGTCAAGGTCTTATTTTCAATGTCAGATTAAGCAACATAAATAATTTGTTTTGTTGCAGGATTTATCATAGCCATCCGTTTCCAAAGCACAGCGAGGGCCTCTGAAAAGCTCACATCGAATGCAGTTTCCAAAATTTTCTCTGGATTGCTATTTCAAAAAACACAGATTGGAGAATTATCTCTGAAGTCATCCAGCCTTTCTACTTCCATGTGCTCTTAAGCAAAGTGAAAATTCACTTGTTTCCAGCTTGCACTTACCACATGTGTGGTAAGCGCTGTGTGGTAAATTCAGGTAAGTGTGGTAACGTGAGTTTGTTCTGTGAATGAACTTGAAATATGCTGTCTCATCTGAAGCTCACATAGACCTCAGAAGATAGATGTTATCAACTCTGTTTCACTGAGGAGGAACTGGAAACTCAGAGCTTAAGTGTTCAGAGGACAAGGGAGTGACAGAGCCAGGGCTCATTCACAACATGCATTCACTGCAGAGGCAGCATTTCTTCCCTTGTACTGTGTTGCACAAACAGTCCTCCTTTAGTGTAGTTCTTTAGTGGCTTCTCTGGTGCACCTAAATAGCGTGATTTCGTGGGGACTGAGATGGTTTACCCTGCATTGGCAATCCTAATGGTTCGATCTGGTCCCACTGTGGAGTACATTAACTTGAACTCTCTCTAGCATGGAAAAATTAGCACACTTGATGATAATTTTATTTGCAACACTATCTATTCTAAAAGATTGCCATTTATAACCCATAGAGTAAGATGGAGAATGCATACATGTTAAAATACTAATCAAAGATTAATTTGGAGACAAATATACTCACAGACTTGTGGCTGCCAAGGGGGAGGAAGGATGGCAGAGGGATGGGTTGGGAGTTTGGGATTAGCAGACGCAAACTATTGTATATAGGATGGATAAACAATAAGTTCCTACTGTATAGCAGAGGGAACTATATTCAATATCCTGTGATAAACCATAATTGAAAAGAGTATGAAAAAGAATACGTATGAAAAAGAATATAATATATATATGTGTATATGTGTGTGTTTGTAACTGAATCACTTTGCTGTACACCATAAACTAATATAACTTTATAACTCAAAAATATTTCAATAAAATGAAATAAAAGCAAAGATAAATTTCTAAACAACGAAAAGAAATTTATATTAAAGAGCAGTTGAAAATTAGCTTTCATGTCAGAGATGATCTGTGTTTTCTTTCCCTTTACCTACAAGCCAAATAGTACCGAGCCAGAAACCACCAAAGCAACTCCCTGCATCTCACAGTAATAACATATTAATATCCCATGGAAAAATCAACATAACATTTAGTTTCTGTTCACTTCAGCTACTCTAATCTTTGGTACTAAAATGAATATCAAAACAAAAGAGCAATGCAAAGTGACTGACAAACCCCTCAGAGGAGTCTTAGGAAAACATGTTCAAACCTTCTAGATCATTTCAGCTTCTTTTAGCAGTAACTGGGATATATTAAATTCTTACATTGCAGATGTATTTTTTTTTCTATCAGAACACAAAAGATAACCCTCACATGCGGAAAATGAGTTTGAGTCCAAAAACTGATCTGAACAGTTTGCCAATTCTCAAATCCTATCTCAGACTTTTTCTCCACCATTAATTATTCAGGTCCCATTAACAGGTATTGTAAACCAAATGAATGATCATTTCTCTCAGGATTCTCTAAGGTAGGTGAGTTCCACAAGAGTTATTCAGAAATAAATGTGCATTAAATAAATATCTGATAATAGCAGTAATTTAAAAAAATTTCCCCTTAGTGGAAAACCATAATCACACAGTACCGGATCATAGGGACACATGCCCTTTTCATAAGTGAGAACAAGCAAATTCCCTAAAGGACAATAAACAACTTTATTATCAAAGTTTACATATATTTTAATTGGAAAAAAAGACACAATGCCAAAATATACTAGTTATATACTCTAGGTCCTGTTTGCAAAATTATTTATATTACCCTATCTTTGTTCAACTTTAAAGACCACTTTCTTTCCACATAATTACAATTGTCTTTCTCTAGGAAGAAATTAATGCATAATGCATATTATAGCAGTATATTTGCATGAGTGGTACTTTAGCAATTTGACTTTAGTGAAAACAGAAAGAGGGCTGCTTCGTACTTTTTGGACAGCAGAAAGAATGAAAAAAAAATCTCTAAGTGACGAAGAGCACATGAGCATTGTCTTCAAAACGAAAATAAAACATCGCAAGATCCCTATCACACAATCTATGAACAGTTGTGGGGAATGGTTTGCAAATATCTGTGTTTTGTAAAATTGCATCTTGGCGTATTATTGCCAGTAATGTCTCCTTCCTACATATATTCAAAAGCTAAAATGCACTGCAGTTCACATCTAGCCTTCCTGAATATGAAATATGAATAAAAACTCCTCCTTTAGCATCAGACAAGGGGCGGTGCAGGGGCGGGGTGGGGGGCATGCACAAAGAGATGAGAAACAGGCTGCAATGCGCTGGAATTGAACAGCCAAGGCTGCTTATCAAGCATGGTACCTCATTCCAGTCACCGCCTCTATGCCTTTCTCAAGGATGTGCAGGCCATTTGGTGAAATACCACCGTTTGACTTCAATAAATCTTGATTCAAGGTGATAAAATCACCCATGGAAGAATGCCTTAAGTATATTTTGATGGAATCTGTATCCTCTCTTATATAAGATATGCAAGACTGATTCCTTTTCCTAATAACATCTGAACAATTTGAATTATTCCATCTCCCTAGAATAGTTGGAAAATACTTTAAAAATGCTTATTTGAAGTCAGCCATAGCCACAGAAAAACATACCACCAACCAAACCAACGATATCCTGTTTAAATTAAAGGAAACTAGGCTGCTCATGATCCTAATGGCCATAAACACAACACCGACCATAAATCCATCATGCTAAGCATTAGTCTTTATTGCTACTATGGTTGCACAAAATTGGCTGGAACCAACATTGCTGTAAACCCATAAACAAGCAAAAGATTTACCCTTAGTGTGAAAACTACTCTGAGCATATCAGGCACCGTCCTTTGGTTAGAACACTTTCAATACATTTCAAAAACACTTCAGATGGAATCCTTTAGTTATAATTATATTTCTTCCTCCCTGAATTTGAATCATTCTACTCTGACCATTTAGATTTTCTACAGCAATTACCATTGATCCTTGTGACATTGTTTTTCAGCCATACCCTATTAGAAAAGCCTATCAGAAATTTCACATTTTTTGAATTTTGAAAATTGTAATGAAAGCTATGGTACTTGACATCTTTCTGCTGTCTCCCATGTCTTAGTTTAACTATTTATTCTGTAGTGAAAGAGGAAAATGTATCCATTGGGAACTTGTTAAGATGTTTAAGAGAAAATTCCCCAAATCCAAATTAAGGATTCCTTCACGAAAGTTCAGGTAGGCTCTGGCAACAAATATATATATATATATTAATGGTGTTTATGTTTATGATATGTTATTTTTCAATGTCAAATATGGTTTACGAACGCTGTTTTTAATTTAGCTGCTCCTACGTATTAGTTTTAAACTGTGAGAGAGTGCAGGTTTAGAAGCAATAAAATAAAATCACTTTTCAAGTAGACTATAGCCGAGACTTCCATTAAGTTAGACTACTTTTCCCTTACTTTTTCTGAGTCAGTGATTTTTAATTTATTTCAGTGGAAAATGGTCTGTGCCAGGTAGCTAACAACAATCTAAGTGTCTCATGGAAACATATTACTTGTCTTAACCTCTCTTTGCAACTGTTAGGGTCCTTGTCATTTTGACTTCCTTTCAGCTAGTGACCTCTGCCCTGCTCCAATTTAAAGATAAACTAAAAGACATTTCCCCTGGATGTGGGCTTATTCCAGTTTTTTTGTAGAAGCAGTAAGATCTAGTTTTCTAACCAATTACCTCCTATTTGAAAGGACTTGTAATATATGCAAGTGTGTATTGGCAGGAGGGAATTTAGAAAGAAGCAAACAGGGAAAAATGATGTGCCAACTCTAAGAAGTAAGCCTGGAAGTCAGTAGCAAAATAAGAAAAGGAAAACTGTGAAAGATAATAAACCAGAAATCTATCATGTGTTAGCTTTTGTCAGTAATATAATGTATGCATGGAATAATATTTCTAAAACAATTGTTTTAAATATGTGACTGGAATTGGAGTTAAACAAGTGACCTTTTGTTTTATATGTGCATATTATTTATAAAATTGTCTGTAAATAATCTAGAATTGGAGCGTTTATTATTTGGAAGTTTAAAGGAAAGTATTTCCTTTGTCGCTGGTAGCTTTACACAACAGCATTTTCCCTTCATCTTTTCTTGCTCTCTGAGGCTATGATACTTCTCGGTATTGCTTTTGAAACAATAACAAATAACAAACAAGAAAATTAATAATATAATAATATCAAAATAATTAGAAAAAAGAGGCACATATATACACACATGGTATGCGTGTGTATGTATATATACATAACCTCATATATATGGTCATTTTATTCAATTTTCAAGTTATATAGGCTGTTTGTGGGGTTTCCATGTTTTTAGTTAGCTTAAAGGGAAATCTGATAGCCACTTCACTGCTTCATACATTACATTTTGGAAAAACTCTATAAAGTAAAGAGGATCTAGCCAGACTTTATAGTAGATAATGGAGAAAATTTATTGGCCAGAGACTAAAACGATCTTTATTACAAGAGACCACACCTCAACATGCAATGGAGGAAAATGTCTCCCTTGTGAGAAAACAATAAAATATGTCCATTTAGCTGGCTGTGAAACTGTGAAGAAATACACAGCTTCCCCCCTCCCTCCCTTTCTGAATTCCTTTTTATTTTGAGTCAGGCTATCTTAGGCCATTAATTAACCTTTGGGCCCTTGAGGTCACCTCCTTGAATCTGTTCTCCATATACTAAAAAGTTGTATTTCTCATTGAACACTGGAGATATCTGAATACTGACTAGGTTGCCAAAATAATGATGCATTATATCTGCTAAAATATCTTGAGTTGCAAAAAGAAAAAAGGAAGAAAGAATACGAAATTCACTAGAGTAATTTTGAATAGTGCAGGTGTTATTTACCTCAAGACAGAAATTTCTTTCTCATCAATGAAAGTCCTGTGATAGTATCAACTCCAGTTTTAAAATACTGTCATCATTAAGTCTGACATCTCTGAATATCTGTTGCTTAAGGAATCATAAACTAGTCTGTGGTTTTGCATGCAAATATACACAAAGGGGACCAGCATGACTAGTGACTTGAGTGGAAGATTTATTTAAATCATATCTGCTTAAAGCAATTGAACTAAGATTATTTACTAGCTTATACAGGGAATGGCTTGCTGTCTGTGCTAGTAAATGTGTTCAACTAGGATACGTGTACACATAGAAATAACATTGACTAAGCTAAATGAGGAATTCTGACAGGACTGAAAGGCATAAATGTTCATTAACTATTTGTATGAAATTGGGGGCATTTGGAAAATTCAGTCTCCGGCAGTTACCTTATAAATAGATGAACACCCAAATTACTGCTATATCTGTACCTACCACATATACTCAGTTTCTTTTATCTAATGATATTTACATATGTGATTTAGCCCCCTCTTACCAGATTTTAAGCTTACTGGAGCCAGGCAGGGTCATACACAACACTTAAAACAATGTCCGACACACTACGGATGCATGCTAAGGAGTGAACAAATAAAGAAATGAAATTTTAAATTAGCTTCGTTAACATTGTTTCACGAGTATTTCCACATTACTTGTAAAGGATAGAGGATTCCAACCTTTCTTTTAAAGCTGATGTTTCATAATCATGAACAGAAGCAATGGAATGACAGTGTATAATCGTTGGTAGAGTTAAAACTGCACAATGAATGCCCTGGGCAGGCTGAGGATACATGAGCCAAATGGGAAGAAGTTACGTCAAATTAAGTGTTTAAATGTGTGTTTTTTATACATAGCAAGGAGATCCTGCTGTATAGCACTGGGAACTATATACAGTCACTTGTGATGAGTATATTTACATATATATATATATGAGTATATATATATATATGTGTATGATTGGGTCACTGTAAACCAACTATAATGGAAAAAATAAAAATCATTTAAATAAAGAGGCAAAGGGAATGAATATTGTTGTAAATCAAAAAACAAATTTAGTAAATAAAGTAAATATCACATTGAATATGTAAAATAAGAATTAAAGAACTGGGGATTCCACAAATGACATTTTACAATATCTTCCAAGCCATAACCATTATGTGAACTAGAGTTAAATAGAAGAATTAAATGATGTTAAGGAATGTATTTAGTATGAAGAAAAAAGCAACTGTATGAGAAAAAAAAGCAACTTTCAAACTGCAAAGCCATGTCATAGAAGGACTTCCTGACTCTAATTCATTTTAATTTTTCACTTTTGACTTTTCTTTCTACAAGTGCTAGCACATTCTCATCAAAATAACCGGGAGGGGTTAGAAGGACTTGGTTGAAGACTTAATGTAGTAGTAAATGGCTTTCCAATCTGTAGATGAAGGAAGTATAATTTGAATGTATTCAGTGGTCTGGGGGTCAGATCTTGGTCCCTGTTACATTACCACAAATTGGCTATGAGGCTCCATCTCTCAACCTCTCTGGATTTGGACTGGGGTTGAAATCTGAGCTCTACCATGCAGAGACATAGGATTTTAGGAAACAGTTTCACTGCTCTGAAGCCTCCATTTCTTTATTTGTAAATAAGAAATGATGATTAAATTATATACATATATATATATATATATATTGTTGAGCAAGGTGACAGGCATTTAATTAACTCTCTTTTTTTTTTTTTTCTTTTGTCTTTTTGCCTTTACGTGGAGCCGCACCCGCGGCATATGGAGGTTCCCAGGCTAGGGGTCTAACAGGAGCTGTAGCTGCCAGCCTTCGCCACAGCCACAGCAACACGAGATCCGAGCCGCGTCTGCAACCTACACCACAGCTCACGGCAACGCCGGATCCTTAACCCACTGAGCAAGGCCAGGGATCGAACCGGCAACCTCATGGTTCTTAGTCAGATTCATTAACCACTGAGCCACAAAGGGAACTCCACTTTTTTTTCTGTTTTTTTTTGTCTTAATTAACTCTCAATATGCATTATTTTTATTGTTATTTTCATTAGCTAACATTTTTGCCAATAATAACATTTTGTTATTCTGCTATTTTTTTTTTTTTTTTGGCCACACCTGTGGCATATGGAAATTCCAGGGCCAGGGACTGAATCTAAGCTGTAGCTGCAACCTACCCCACAGGTGCAGCAACGCCAGATCCTTAACCCACTGTGCCAGGCCAGAGATGGAAACTGGCACTTCAGCAGTGATCCAAGCTGCTGCAGGGGTAACGCCAGATCCTTATCTTGCTGTGCCCCTGCAGGAACTCCAACTTTAAATATTGGCACATACTGTTTTTGTATACATATTATGACTAATTTAGTTGGGTTATTTTCACTCATGAAGAATATAAAAAAAACTCTGTAAGCATAGAATGTGTTTCCTTTATCTCCTCCCCTTTAGGTAAAAATCTATTTGTCAGTTTGACTCAAAATACAGTAAATCAGTATTCACTTGAACTTTTCTAAAAACATTCAACAAGGCTTTAAAAAAAAGGAATTTTGAAGGAAATCATATGAAAGTAAAACAAAAAGAAAGAAAAGTTAAAAAAATAAAATGGACATTCAACATGGTCCACCTGAAGGCGAGTGGTCAATAAAAGTGTAAATATTTTTCATCTTTATGTCAGGTTGGTTTATATATATACACATACATATACAGACATATATACATATGTGTAAATATATATATTTACCTCTCAGATTACTTTATCTTCCAACTATCTTTTTGGCTATGAAATAACACTCTCAAGCCCACTGAAGAATAACCAATCCATATCAGCTTTTAGGACCTGACCTTATATTTAAAATTAAGAGATGCATTATTTTAAAATTAGATTATTTATTCAAAAGAAAAGCAAAACTCAAAAGACTCCTTTAAAGGACCTAACAAGTTTCAGTTGCTGTGTTAATCAAGGTGCTTTCAGTAACTTATTATAGCTTTGACAAAAGTTCTTAGTTGACAATAAAAAATATCAAAATTGTTTTTGTGATCTTCATGAATAAGTTATTGCTACTCTCTTATTTCAGAGAAAATGAAATGAAAAAAATTTAAAGTTCCACAATCACAGGCAGCAAATGTAAAAAACAGTCAAATTATACTATCTCAAACTAAAACTTCTATACAGCAAACAGAATAATTAGCAGAGCGAAAAGGCAATCTTTGTACAAATGGGAGAAAATATTTGCAAATCATATATCCAAAAAGTGATTAGCATTTTTTGATATGAAGAACTCCTACAACTCAACAACAATAAAGCAACCTTATTAAAATGGGCAAAGGACTTGAAGAGATATATCCCCAAAGAAATACACAAATAGCCACAAAACATCAAAAGATGCTCAACATCATTAATCATCAGGGAAACGAAAATCAAAGCCACATGAGATATAACATCATACTCAACAAAAAGACAAATAAGCAAGCAAACAGAAAGTAACAATGCTAGCAAGGATGTGGAGAAATTGGAACCCTTGTGCAGTGTAAGAATGTAAAATGGTGCATCCACTATGGAAAACAGTATGAAATTTTCTCAAAGAAAAGGATTTACCATGTGATCCAGCAATCCCATTTCTTAGTGCGTGTGTGTGTGTGTGTGTGTGTGTGTGTGTGTGTGTGCATGTAAAAAAAATTGCTAACAGGATCTCAAAGAAACAATTGTATATCCATGTTCATTGCAGCATTATTCACAACAGTCAAGAGGTAGAAGCAACCTAAATGTTCACTGATGAATGAATGGATAAGGAAAAAATATGCAGTGCAATTATCATTCAGGTCTTTAAAAATATGGAAATTCTGACATATGTGACAACATGGATGAACCTTGAGGACATTATGCTACATGAAATAAGCCAGTTACAAAAGATAAATAGTGTATGATTCGGGCATAGGAAGTACGTGAAACAGTCAAACTCATAGAAACAAATTAGAGTGTGGTTAGCAGGGGCTGAAGGGAAGGGGGAAATGGAGAGTTTTTCAATGGGTAGAGAGTTTCAATTTTTCAAAATAAAAAACCTCTAGATATCTGCTGTAAAACAATGTGCATATTAGTAACACTACTCTACACTGAAGAATGGTTGAGTTAAATTTTATGTTTATTTTTGCCGCAATAAGAAAGTTCCAAAAATGGAAGCATATTCACATAAGCTTAAACTTAAGCATACACTCAGAAAACTCAACTCCCATATATTGGCTCAAGTTTTGATAACTACAACAATTTAACAAGTAGAGTTGAAATACAGCAATTAAAAATGTCATTTCTGCCTACAATAGTCTTCCATTTTAATGAATGAACGGGAAAAATGCAAAATCCCTCTCAATCTTAAAAGAAATAAGTAATCTCTTTGATAAATCTTCTCCATTGTTGTAAAACAAACACCAATATCAATTCGCAATTATCAGTGGAAACTATTTTTCAGTATACAGCTGGGGCCATGCAACCATAGCGTGGGAACCTCGAGATCTTCTCTACAGTCTCTTTTGCCTTTTTTTTTTTTCTTTTAGGGCTGCACCGCAGCACATGGAGGTTCCCAGGCCAGGGGCTGAAGTGGAGCTATAGCCATGGGCCTCTGCCACAGCCACAGCAACGAGGGATCCGGGCAGCCTCTGCGACCTACACCACAGCTCACAGAAACGCCGGATCCTAAACCCACTGAGCGAGGCCAGGAATGGAACCTGCGTCTTCAATGGACACTACTCAGATTCCTTTCTGTTGAGCCAGGACAGGAACTTCATAATCTTCCTTACGGTTTTAAGAGGGTACAGGGACAACACACCAAAGCCTTTGCTGAGCTCTGAGTTCTGCTCACAGGTGGCAATGGTTATTGGAAAGAGCACAGACAGTTGATGTGGGTTTTGATCAGAGTTCAGCAACTTAAAGGTAATAATTTCTTTTTTGTTTATTTTATGGTAGCACCTGGGCTAGGGGTCGAATCTGAGCTGCGGCTCCCGGCCTACAGCACAGCCATGGCAACACCGGATCTGAGTCGCATCTGAGACCTACACTGCAGCTACAGCTACGCTGGATCCTTAACCCTCTGAGCCAAGCTAGCGAACAAACCCGCATCCTCAAAGAGACAATGTCAGATCCTTAACCCATTGAGCCACAACAGGATTTCCCTACCAGGTCTAAGACTTTAATCAAACCTAAACAGATTTAGCATTTTATATATAGTGTTACCATGATGGCACAAATGATACTGTATTTTTTTCATTTGTTTACCTGACCATTTGTCTAAGAGGCTGTATATTTACAAGTTCTTATGGGTACTGCATTTATCTTGATATTCTATGGTCATCTTCTTAGTACCTGGCACAAGTCCCAGGCATGTATAGCTGTTGAGTATGCATTTATTGAATTGTCTGCCCTTTATTAAACAATAATTAGCCTGGACTATAATTAAAAATAAAATAATAGATAAGGAATTTTGGTCAATCTACACATATCATCATACACATCATCAAGTTTGTATGAAATAAAAATTTAAGCTGATGTGTAAAGAAAATTTAGATTAATGTTTGCTACAAGCCCAATTAATTCATAAGTTTAATTACAAACACTCTGACACAAGCTTGTTTTTTTTTTTTTCTAAATATCTATTTGAAATCACATAATTACCTTCACTGTGGTTATTCATTTTTGGTACAAAAAAATAATTTTATAATGTTTACATTTTCTAGAATAAACCAAGTTGTACCAGGTTGTGATGATATTCAGGAATCTTTGCTTAAGTACAATTATGGCTATTCTTTCCTTAGAAAATCTTAAACAGATCTCTATTTCTGATTTAACTGTCACCTCATAGCTAATTTCATTTCAAACCTCAGGCATGTTATACTCTATAACATTTTCAATAAAACATCAATTCGGAAAAACAGAGCTTTATGAAAAGTGACTGTTTCTGCCATAAGTTTATTTTCTGCAGACAATATGACTGTTTCTCAATATTAAAAATACATTCATTCTTAAAAAGGTTACCAGCACTGTGAATTCTCTTGAATGGATGCTACTTCATTCTAAATTCAATGTGTGGTAGTGGTGATGGTGGTGGTGGTGGTGGGTGTGTGTGTGGCTGTTTGTGTTTTCAGAAAAATCACACTCTAAATATAGATTTAAAAGAAAATTAAATGAAACATCAATCATATATAAAGACTAATAGAATACAATAATGAATCTGAAAATAGATACAATATTGAATATTTCAGCACAATTACACTAAAGAACTGATAATGAAAACGATTAGAAGATTAAAACCACAGCTTTCACTTTTTTGTTGAAGTTTGTTTGCCCTTAAAACAGAAAAACAATGTAGCTCATAGATCCCTAAAAAGACTTATAACTTCCATGGGTAGTAGGACCCATATTATAAATGTCTGTATTGTAAATTACGTTTTAAGAATTATGTTGGTTAAGAGGACTTACATATTTAGGTTTGAATTCCCTTTTCTTTTGCTACTTAATTTTTTTAATTAAAACTTATCGAAGGTAAGGATTATATTTGAAAATTCTATGAAAGTGAAATCTGCAATAAATTCTCTCAAAAAATCCTAATCTAGTCAAATGTAATAGATCTATTAACTTCATCATTATCATTTTTTTGACTGCAGCCACATATAGAAGTTCCCAGGCCAGGGGTCCAGTCTGAGATGAAGCTGCAGCAATGCCGGATCTTTAACCCACGGGTCTGGGCTGGGGATTGAAACAGCCCCTCAGCAGTAACCGGGTGGTGGCAGAGACAATGCTGGATTCTTAACCCACTGTGATACAGCGGGAATTCCACAGATCTGTTAACTTTAAAACAAGGCTATTTCCTTTGAGATTGATTTGTCATGTATTCAACATAGGTTCTAGGCGGCTCCAAATGCCAAGAAATGTCAGGAGGTAGCGGCTACACCTTGACACCTAGCGTAGTAGCACACCCTGACATGGTGTTGTTTAACTCTCGCGGTGCACTATTAAGTCCGTATGCAAATCCTTTTGAAGCGCTAAACTGTACATGTGTCTAAATTAATTAAGAATCTTGAATCTGGAACACCTAAAATGTGGACATTCAGGTATGCTTATTACCTTGGACAAATCACTTTGACTCATGGAAGCTGCTGTTAATTAAGTTGGAAACTTAGGCAAACGTTCTCAATGTAAACCAGATTCCTAAATTGCAGATTATAATTTTTAATCCTCCGGTTCTTTTCAAATATTCTACCCTAATTTTAAAGCTTGGAAAACACCAGGAATATAATAGTGATTTAAATGTAATTACAGATAATTTTTAAAATTTGAACACATCAATTAAAAAAGAAAATAAGTTAAAAATATCTTTGACCTTAAAAGACTAAAATATTGGGACTAATTCTTAAAGGGACTGAACATGTTAATCACCATCCTTTCTGTGAAAACAAAACAAAACTAAATATTCTCATCCAAAATATCAAATGAAATATTTTCTTCTTCAAGATTAAATTCACTGAAAGATTTAGAGATTTGGCAAGATTAAGAAAGTAACATTAAAAATATTCAAGAACCAAAAAAGAAGACTTGATTCAAAATGATGATTTTTCAGCTAAGTTAGGGTTAAAATAATTCAATAATAACTGTCTTGACAAAGTAGTAACCAACTAACTAAAAATTACTGATTAGGAAAAGGTAACATTCTCAACTTTATATTAAACCACAAAAAGCAACAGCTCTTCTTCATATCCTCAATATTTCTTTTTCCCCAAGGCCAAAATGTCATCATTTTTTTAAAAGAAAATCAAAGCCAAATGGTAAAAATGCAGAGATTTGGTTAAACAAACAGTCAGAATTTCAGTGGTTTTATCTGCAGTACGCAGAGCAACCAAACAAAGCCGAGATATTGTCCATCTCTTTGACAGACAAAGAGCCTCAGAAGTCCAGAGTGACATGCCCGAAGGCTGGCACGTGATTTGGCTAATTAAATTAAATAGCAGGAAACAGCTTTTCCATATGCCACTGCCTGGCCACACACAAACTGTAACAGTAAATCTTTTATACTAGTCAAGGAAAAAAATGTAACCATTAAAAAATATACAGTATCACCACACCATCCAAGAATCAGAAGTTGTATATCCACAGAAAATCCCTGGGCCTGGACTTGAATGACAAATGTCTAAGAACTTCCTAATTCACTTTAGGAGCTATGGAAAGACCCATGGTAATTAAAGAGGATGAAAAAGAAAGGTTTACCAACACTTTAACTTAGGCCAATATTCTGATTGCTTTAAGCACACATTTCTACATAAAATTAAATCAAAATCTCAACACTTCTGAGTTAAGAGTTAAAATTAAATCTACCACTCATTTTCCACCAATTTTATATCCTCCCTCCCATTACTCAATTGAAAATTAGGAGATGTATTGAAAAAATAATAAAGCCTTTGGAATCTCTTGAGAAACTACTTTTCCATGCACACCACAACTTCTCACCCAATATCATAATTTTCTCCAAGTTTACCATTGTGTTCTAGGCTTTTTTCAAGACAATATGACTTAAACATATCCATACTTTCATGTTTCTAGAAGAATCTCCCTGGGCTGGTAGGTACTATTCGTTTTTATCAGTCATGACTTCCATTAGCATTAATCTCTAATGTAAAGAACAGGAATTATGAAACAGTAAG
The DNA here is from genome assembly GCA_004024745.2 of Catagonus wagneri. Classification (NCBI taxonomy): domain Eukaryota; kingdom Metazoa; phylum Chordata; class Mammalia; order Artiodactyla; family Tayassuidae; genus Catagonus; species Catagonus wagneri. The sequence continues at coordinate 15,599,310 of PVHT020000173.1, forward strand.
TGCATCTTACATAGAGAAACCACTCTGATGGGAAAATAAAGGCAAGGAAATAGCTTCACAAGAATCCTGAATTAGAAGGTGACAAAGTAATTTTAACTTAGAGACAAAGAAAATTCAGAATCAGTTCAGACCATGCTTATCTGTTTAAATAGAAACATTAAATATGGAATATAATCTACAAAAGTAAGCAGTAATTAGTATTTTTGATACAAAATTTTATTCATGGTAGCCTGGAATCAGATGTTATAAATATTTCATTATTCACACTTTACATACTTGAACCTATGAATTTTCATTAATTACCTCTTACTATAAGAAAGAGTTGACTGAATTAATGGATAATGACCTAATAAGATTATAGTCTAATCTTTAACTACAAAAACATACCCAATTTATTGGGATTCAATATTACTCAGGAAAAAAAAAAAGAAAGAGGAAGAAAGAGATGGGAAGCAGGGGGTTATGACATGTGGAGATGAATGGAAGGAGGAAGAAATAAAGGACAGAGAGGGGTGGAATCTAACTCCTTAAACTGAGATTTGAAAGGTTTTTGAAAATTAGTTGGTATTATTGTTTTTTACTTGGTTTATTCCATATAATTGTAGGATGCTAAAAGTTTATCTTAAACACACAGGTTAGCAATGTCCATTCAGTTTATGCTTGTGTATATATGCTAGAAATCGATAAGAAATTATCGAAGTTCGTTCTCCCATATACTCCTTCAGAATTAATAGTTGAATGTAAAGATAACCAAAATCAAGGAATTCAAAGCCTAGGAGAAAACAGTCAAGCCACATAGAAGAACCAACTTGCTAGAAGCCAGTAAAATGACCAGTTTCTCAAGTGAAGCCAGATCTAAGAGTGAGCTGAAGAAGCTCTTTTCCGATCACCCATATCAAATACTTGTATTTATCTCTTCACACCTTTACTGAATCCCATCCTCCCTTTTCCATCCTCTTCCCTGCTCCAGGACCCTAGGCTAAAACTGATAACGCCCTACAGTCAGTCTTACATCCCTGTAAACATCTAGGGCTGTTTAGAGGCCCAGACTAGTTAGAGAGAAAAAACAGTATTTGAGTCACGGCTACTTTAGATCTGCTCCAACAAAACTTAAAAACAAGTCTTGAAAAGGTTCAGGGGATCGATAGTCTTTAATGAATGGCAACAAATTTAGATTATCTAACAGCTAATGAAAATTTAATACGTGTAAAATGACAATGCTCAAGAGAAAAATTAAACAGGAGTAGCAATGGAAATGGGAGAGATCAGAATGAGCAGAAACAGACTTTAAAATAAAGGTAAATATGCTCAAAGTTTCAAAGGAAAACATGAACATATGAGCAGGTAAATGGAAAATATATACAAGAACCAAATGAAACTTCTAGATCTGAAAAATATGATAGCTTAAATGAAGAATTTATTGGATGTGACTAAAAGAAGTTTCTCCACTAGAAAGGAAAGCTGAATACAGCAATAGAAACTGCACAAACAAATACAGAGAGAATAAAAAATAAGAAAAAAATGTAGAGACTTATGGACTTGTGAGACAGTGTCAAGCAGTCTATCCTAAGTGCTACTGGAATCCCCAAAAGAAAGGAGTAAAAATTATATTAGAAAAAACAATGCCTGACAATTTTCCAAAATTTTAAAAAGTGTAAACCCACAGAGATAAGAAACTCAGTGAACAAAAGCAGGAGGCAAACAAAGAAAAACTGCTTTGAGGCAAATTATAATCAAGTTGTGGAAAATCAGTGATGACAAGAAAATCTTAAAAATAAGCAGAAGAAAAACATACCATCTGATTTCAAGACTTGCTATAAAGCAACATTAATCCAGACTCTTGTGACCCTAATGTAAAGCTACACACATTGATCAGTGGAATAAAGAAAAGAGTTCAAAAATTTGCTCACACATCTATGTTCAACTGATTTCTAACAAAGGTACCAGAATAATTTGAAGGAACAATGATAAACTTTACAAAAAATGGTGCTGAAAATTTTGGATACCTATGTCAGATAATGAACCTCAATCTTTTTTCACTTCATAACACAGAATTATATGGTTCCAAAAGGCTCTTTGCCTTAAACGTAGAAAATAACTAGAAGGAGAAAATATAAAAGCAAATCTTTCTTGGATGGGACATTAAAGCACTAGCCAAAGAAGAAAAAATTGACAGAATGGGACATATCAAAATTGAAACATTCTATTCTTCAAAATAAAAGACAAGCTATAGACTTAGGTGAAAAGAAACAGATTGCATCCTGAATATATGTTACTCCTATACCCAAAATAAAAAGATAGAAGCTCCAATCAGAAAAGCATGCAACATAGCTGAATCTACAATTTACCAAAGAAGATATACAAAAGGTCAATAAGCACATGAAAAGATGCTTAACATTAGACATCAGGGAAACACAAATTAAAACTACGATGAGTATCCTCTACACATCCATTAGAATATACAGTTAAAAAGAATCTGACAAAACCAAGTGCTGGCAACAGGAACTTTCATACTTTGATGAGACTGTAAAATATCTAATCAAAATATTTTGACAGTTTTTTTAATAAAACGAAACATACACTTCGCATCAAATCAGTAATTCTACTCCTAGGTATTTACTCGAAAGAAATAAAGGCAACTGTCTACCAAAACTTGAATACAATATTCATAGCCACTTTATTCATAAATATCCATACCTGGAAATAACTTAAATTTCCATCAATGGATGAATGCATAAATAAATTGTGGCATATCCATGTAATGGAACGGTACTCAGCAGTTAAAAAAAGACTTTGATACACATATGGATGGATGTCAGAAGAATTTTCTGACTGGAAAAAAAAATGACTGAAAATATCACAGACCTTTTTTTATATGATCCATTTATATGAAAAACTAGAGAAATCAAAATTAATGCACAGTGACAGAAAACAGATGAAGAACTGCCTGAGGCTGAGTAGAGAGTTAGGATGGGAGTTGATTAAAAAGCAGTAGGAGAGAACTCTTCAGAATGCTTTAGATATTCTACATCTAGATTGTGGAATATACATTTGTCAAAATTTATCAAATGTACGTACATAATAAGTAGATTTTGTATGTAAATTATACTCCAAAAAAGTAGCTTAAAAAACCAATATGATTTAAGGAGTTAAAGTAACCAAAGTAAATCTCATTTCAAAAATTTAATTTAAATTATTATGGGAAAAAATCCAGGATACCAGAAAGTGAACACTTAAATAATCTCCAGGAGAGGCTCTTTCCAGGGGAAAGAAAAAAACAAACAGAACTTTTTTATCTTCTTCCCTATCTAAAATAATATTATACTGAGGCACAACTAACCACTGTAGATATATAAAGCTATAATATATATAGAAATACTTAAAATGTGTAAGAGGTAAAGAAAATAAAAAAGGAATCAAGTCAGATATTTTTACAAGTTTGTCAAGCATTTCAAGCAATAAAGTAAAAATCAAATCATTTAAAATATGCATCAGAAAACTAAATGTTACATTTAATTCATAAAATAAATAAAGAAAAAAAGGGATTTGGTGGCACCATCGTCATGAACAAAACATATCTAAGCTACTGAAAATACAGTGTAAAGTCAGCTTACTCTTTAACACATTAAATGAAAGTTATAGAGAGGATTGATGACTATTCAAAATCAGGAAGCAATTAAGATCAAGAAATCATTGCAGGGATTCTTGTCCTAAGATGAAAAGAGTTTAGCATTCAGCAACCTAGAGATAGCAGACACTTTCTTTCCCACCCCCCACCCCAAAGGAAAAGGTTTTCAGAGCATTTTGTTAAAAAGCAAAGATAAGAGTTCCTTGTGGCTCAGCAGACTGAGAACCCCACTAGTATCCATGAGGATGTGGGTTCAATCCCTGGTCTTGCTCAGTGGGTTAAGGATCTGGCATTGCTGTGAGCTGTGGTGGAGGTAGTAGATGCGACTCAGATCTGGCGTGGCTGTGGCTGTTGCCTGCAGCTGCAGCTCTCATGAGACCCCTAGCCTGGGAACTTCCAACTTTCATATGCTGTGGGTGAAGCCCTAAAAAGGCAAAATAACTAACTGACTAAATTAATTAAAAAGGGCAAAAAAAAGTAAAGACAGAAATGTCAGTACTCTTGTTTATTTTCATGCTACCTCAGAAAAGACTCTGAGGAGAGACTCTGTCTGTAGGCTACTAGGCAAGGCTGATTTTCAGAGTTTTGCTTCCTTTCGCTGATAATGGGTCAGAATTAACTTCAGAGGAGAGCTGGATACAGACAGCTCATCTGAAGACCCTCCCCGGATCAATATTTTCTTAATATACTCTTTGGAACAAAGATGATGTGGATCATTCCTACCTAGAGTTGATTTAAATTTGATGAATTCTTAGATGGAGTTTGATGGGAAAAAAATCTGGGGTTCTTTTTATGTGAGGTAAAAGGACACAGATGGAAAGGTAGTGAGAAGAAGAGGAGTGATACACTCATGGGGTCTCCCAAAGAACATTCCAGCCTGGGTACCACCCCACAAGTCACAGAAGGGTCGCAGTTCAATCAGTTCTAGACTGTTTACTCTCAGTCCTTGGGATGGGGAGGGGCAGTCGAAGCAGCTGTCTGCAGGGACATGGGCTATATATTTATTCCCATTTTCTGAGTGGGTTGGGACACGGAAAAGATGGGGAAGTACTGTTGTATGGTTTTTTTAATTTGCCAAAGAGAAAGATATTCATTATTTAAAAGTGAACTCAGGTGTGAGGTAAGTTCCAACCAAGAAGAAAGTAACAAAAGTTCCAAGAAGTTCTTAGTGATGTTATTAATAGTGATATGAGTAGCATTTGCTAATGTTGACTCTGTATCAATTTTGCTAGCAAACACTGGTATTTACAAAAAAAAATCCATTCAATTCTCTTAACACCCCAAGGAAAAAAAATTATAATTGTTTCAGTTCCCACTGGGGCACAGTGGGTTAAAAACCTGACTACAGCAGTTTGGGTCCCTGTGTAGGCACAGGTTTGATCCCCAGCCCAGCATAGTGGGATAAAAGATCTGGCGTTGCTGCAGCTACAGCTCTGGAACTTTCTATGTTGTGGGTATGTCCATAAAAAAACAAAAATTACAACTGCTATCATATTTAACAAAGCAGTAAACTGAGGCTTGGTGGAATTAAGTAATTTACTCTGAGTGGAGTTGCTGGGAGATGAAGTTAGAATTGGAACTCCTTCAGTCCAGCTACAGAATCAGCATTGTCATCACTAGGCACTTAGACCTAAAAGACAGTTCCACACATGGGTGTCAAAGACAATGAGAAATGCCAATGTTCAAGTTTGTTGTATACAAAGTCAAAACAATACATAATTTCCAGGTTCAGAAGTAGTTTTCCTTAATTAAATATGCATAAAGATGAGGTTAATTTACTCTCTTATAATTTTGTCTTCCTTCCAATTTCCAACTTTCAAAAATTATTTAGATAACATAGATACAGAAAAATCAATACAGGCAGACCTCATTTTATTGTTTCAGTTTATTACACTTTGAAGAAACTGTGTTTTTTACAAATTGAAGCTTTGCTGCAACCCTGACTCAAGCACGCCTACTGGCACCATTTTTCCATCAGCATTATTTTTACATTAAGCTACGTACATTTTTGGACACATTTCTATTGCACACTTAATAGACTACAGTGTAAACACAACTTTTATATGCACTGGGAAAGCAAAAAATCCATACGATTCACTTTACTGTGATACTCATTTTATAGCAATGGTGTGGAACCAAACCCATGACATCTCAAATAAGCCTGTACTATAAAGAGGCCATGAAAACTGAGCTATGGTATTTTTATTTGAAAACTTGTATCAGATACTATAATAGAATGGTTTATATAGAATACAAATTACCAAAACTCAGTTCATAAGTTTTGAGTAATATCAAATAATAAATTCATTAAGAAAAATTTTCCTTCATTTACCCCAGCTGAAAGAGTAACTACTATGATCAGAACCAGTTTAAAGAAAATGCTACTAAAGCAGACATTCAGCAGAAGAAACAGTTCAATAAGTGAAAAAAGAATCTAAAGTGAACCTGTAATCCTAAGGAAGAAAACATCCTTTAGCCATTAAGAAATCTGAATAAGAGAAGTGTAAAACAAAAATCATTCAAATGGCATTTAACTGAGTACTTCATAGGCTCCTTGTGTGGTTCCCGGACTAGTGTTTAATATATTTTCCCTGGCTTCAAGAGGCAAAAGGATGTAATGACACAAAGTTAATAATTATAATAATGACACAAAGAAAAATTACATAGTAAATTGTATGGAACTGATACAAAGGTGCTTCCAAGGTGACTGAAGAGTTAGTGTGGGTTAAAGAAATCAGATGCTACAAAGGAGACGGCAGAGAAAGGTTTGAAAAAGGAAGTTAAGGGTTTTCCAGATAGTGATAAAAACTTGATGAAACTCATGCAGTTGGAGCCCCGAGTTGGAAATTACTTGCTTTGAGTGGAAAGTGATTCCATCAGTTTTGGAGGGATAAGTACCTGGTCAGAATATAAAGGCCGAATTATGAAGACTGAAACTCCATGATGCCATTTAGATGAAGCAATGAGGAATATATTACTACAGGTTCTCCCATAGAGAATTAGAAATTGGTAAATGTAATTGGAAAATGTAATTGGAAAATGTAACTGCATTTTACAGTAAGTTAACTAAATGAGTAAAAAGAGGACACTGATGTGGAAGGAAATTCTTGCAATGATTTAAATTAAAAAAAGAATTTATATAGTATTGATTATGGTAGTGACTAGGGAAACCAGAGCCAAAGAGAATGAAGAGATATAATGGTTTGCAATCAGAAATAAGAGTCCTCACCGCTTATGCGAGATTAAAAAAAAGAAGCAATGATCAAAGGTTTCATGATAATCCATTCTAGTGTCTAAATGGTTGTTCCAAAGAAAGAAATGGAAGAGCAAGGGAAAAAAGCACATTTTTCAGAGGATAACCTTACTAACTTTGAGATGAGAGTGGAGCCACGAGTGAATTGTCCTTAAGACTGACAGTATTAATAAGACATATGGTAGACTGTGAATTGTCTTTAAAGAAAAAAGAGATCTTTAAACTCTTAAGCCACTAAGAAGACACAGACCTCTTCTAACACATTTCTTGCTTTTGTGTTAGAATAAATCACAGCAATAGAAAGATACTGGTAAGAGCAAATATGCACTGGTTCAGATTTCACAACCCACTTGTTTCCAAAATGATGTAATGAGATCTATTAAAATAATATAAAATGAGACAAAGATGATATAGAAGTGTTGTACAACATTAATATAATGTGAGGCACAAATGCAAGCTACTACATAATTTTAAATTTTCTTTCTTTTTTTCTGATTAGGGCTGCACCTGCAGCCTATGGAAGTTCCCAGACTAGGGGTTGAATCAGAGCTGCAGCTGCAGGCCTATACCACAGCCACAGCAACTTGGGATCCAAGTTGGATCTGTGACCTACACCACAGCTTGGGGCAATGCCAGATTCTTAACCCACTGAGCAAGGCCAGGGATTGAACCCGCTTCTTCATGGATAGTAGTCAGATTCTTAACCCACTAAGCCACAATGGAGACTCCCAGTATAATCTTAAATTTTTTACTAGCCGAGTTTCATGGCTCAGCAGAAACAAATCTGTCCAGTATCCATGAGGACACAGTTTGATCCCTAGCTTTGCTCAGTGGGTTGAGGATGCAGCATTACCCTGAGCTGTGGTGCAGGTCACAGAAGTGGCTTGGATCCGGCATTGCTGTGGCTGTGGCATAGGCCAGTGGCTATAGCTCTGATTTGGCCTGGGAACCTCCATATGCCATGGGTATGGCCATATAAAGACACACACACACACACACACAAAATCTACTAGCCACATTCAAGAGGTAAAAGAAAACAGGTAGGGCTAATTTTAATAATGTTATATAACCTAATATATTTAAAATACCTTATTTTAATATGTAGCCATATATAGCATCATTACTTAGATATTAATATATGTTTATACTATGTCATTGAAATTTTGATGTAGCATTTAGTGTATTTTACACTAAAGCATATCTCATTTTGTATCAGTTACATTTCAAATTCTCAATAGCTACATGTGGAGACTAGTCTGGAAGTACAAACATAGGGTTTCTTGCAGAATTCCTGTCAAAGAGGAACAAAAGGTAAAGACTTGAATGTAACTTCAACATAAAACTTAAAGTGCAAAGTAGACATAAGTAAAAATGAGCAGGGAGAGTAGAATTTTAAAGCCATATAAACGAAGAAAAATAACTCTGATTTAGTTTTTAAATATCACCAGGAAAAAAAGCATTTCTTAAAGGAAAAAGACAGTATTTTCCTCAGTTTATATGAGATATAAGCAACATCAAGATTATAGCATTTAGATGGCTGAGGGGAAAAAAAGAAGCACTATCAAAAGTTAGGAAGCAACTAACTTCCTAACTTCCTAACTTCCTTCCCCAGAGACAACAACAGGAATGACGGAAAAGCAAGACCAAAACCAACTAGAAATAAGGACAATGGAGATGATACATGAGCAAGTGGGGTCCAACAATCAGTAAGTTGTTACTTCTCTAAAAACAACTCAAATGACTGGAAGAATACTTTTAAAATATATATAACTCAAAACAGATCAAAGACCTAAAAGTAAGTTCTAAAATTATAAAACTCTTAGAGGGCAACATAGATGCAAATCTCTGTGGCATTGGATTAAGCAACACATTCTTCACAAAAGACAAAAATAGATATGTTAGACTTCAACAAAATTAAACATGTTTGGGCATCAAAGAACATTATCAAGGAAATGAAAGGACAACCCATGCAATGGAAGAAAACATTTGCCACTCATATGTCTGATAGTAGTCTAGTATCCAGAATATATTTTAAATGTCTTACAACAGTAAAAAGACAAACCAATTAAATAAGTGGGGAAGAGATCCGAATAGGTGTGTCTCTAGAGAAGATATGCAAATACCCACTAAATAAGTGAAAAAAAATGTTCAACATCATTAATCAACAGTAAAATAGAAATCAGAAAACCATAAACTAGTATTTCATCGCTACTAGAATGGCAACAATTAGAAAGAAAAGAAAAAGAAAATAACAAATGTTAGTGAGGATGTGGAGAAGTTGGAATCCTTCATAGTTTGCTAGTGGGAATATAAAATAGTTCATGCACTGTGGAAAACAGTTCAGCAGTTCCTCAAAAGTTAAATAGAATTGCCATGTGACCCAGCAATTTCGCTAAGTATATACCCACAAACACTGAAAGCACATTAACACGATTAAGTTCAGAGCAGCATTACTCCTAACAGCCAAGAAGTGAAAACAATCCAAGTGTCCATCAAATGATGAACAGAAAAACAAAATACAGTATATTCATACCATGGAAGGTTATTCAGCCATAAGAAAGAATTAAGTACTGAGACGTGATATAATGTGGATGAAACTAAAAGTGTTACACAAAGTGAAAGAAGTCAGACACAAAAGGCCACATAAAATGTATGATTTCTTTTATATGAAAAGTCCACAAAAGGCCAATCCATAGGAACAAAAAAGTAGATTCACTGTTGCCAGGGACTAGAGAGAGGGCGGGAATGAAGAGCGACTGCTAAAATGGTACAGAATTTCTCTGAGTTAATGAAAATGTTCTGGAGTTAGGAAGTAATTCTAGCATGTATGGCGCAGCATTATGAATATACTAAAAACCACTGAATTGTACACTTCAAAATAGCTAAAATGCTGAATTTTATGTTATTTGAATTTTATCTCAATAAAAACAAAAAACAACATACGGCAAATAGTTCAGAACTTCTGAGGCAAAACTGATAAGTCTTGGTGAATTAATACTCTATAATAGGCTAGAAATTACTTTCTAGAAGAGCAAAATAAACAAAAAGGACAAACTATCAAAGACTTAATAGCAGTAAATACAGTATGAATAACCCATAGTTGAGTTAAAATGCAGATGAAATATAACAATATATGAGAAATAAGAGACAGTCTATTATGAAAACAATGAATCAGAGAATCCAAGGATCTTAGGTAAAAGCTATTAAAAATCAGGACATTTCAGGAAGTGGTTTAGGCTCCTGGCCATCTCCAGAGCACTGTTTCTGAATCAGACTCTCCCAAAGGGCTTGAAAAATGTAGATTCCTGGGCTCCTAGTCAGGACAACAGGATTAGACCCTCTGGAGGGTGTGGTCAGAATCCATCAACAGCTTCCCTCAAGACAATTTTTATGCACCTTTCAATTGGAACACCACTTAGGAGGTGTAGCACTCAAGAAAAACGTCCGTATTTTTCTTTTTATAACATTGCCTCTGTATAACAGACTATTTTAGGTCAAAATGACTATCAAGTACATCCTCGATAAGTCAAATTTTTAAGGGCAGTATCCAGACTGCTTAGAAATCGCGGTCTCTTCCCTTTGGTTGGGAGTGAAGGTAAGAAGTGGAAAAGGAGAGCTGTGAGCTGGATGAAATTTTGTCACTCTCCCCCAAGGTTAATTCCAAGTGCAGTCACCATTTCACCCCATCCAAGGACGGGTCTGGTCAGAAAAAAAGAGACTCTAAAATTTTAATGATTCAAAAGGATTGAACATAATAATGTACAAGAATTAAAGAAATAAAAAAACAGTCCTAGTCTCCTAATTGACGGCAAGGACTGAAAGAGAAAATTCAAAACAGTTTGGAAATGCTGATGGGCAAAGAAAGCAAGAACCAAGCACTAATGATTTAATCAACTTGGACATGTATGAAGAACTTGTTGCACAAACACAGTGCAGTGGCAGAGGCTGGGGCTCAAATTAGAGCTAGACTGCCACTAACCTAATTTAACTTCTCTGTGTTCTAGTGCCCTCTTCTTTACAACGGGACAATAACACCTACCTTGTAAGGCTGTTGTGAGGGCTAATGTGTTAATATATGTAAGGTGCTTATAACATATCTGGTATACTATATTACCTGCAGTAGTTAAAAGTCTTCCTGTAAATCTGATGGTCCCCAAAAGTTTCACTGTCTAAAACCTACAGTTTATAAGCCTTAAGGAAATTATCATAGAAACCTTAATAAATCTAAATAGATGCACTCTAAAAAGTCACATTCTCAATATCCTGTTCCATTCCAAGTTCTCTGATTGCCACACTCATACTTTCCCTTTAAAGCCCAGGTGGAGGCATTAATAATAAAGAGAATCATAATCTACCTTTCTAACTCTTTCTCTTGTATCTCCAAGTTCCTGATTATAATTGGTTATCATTTGTACACCTCAATTATTTATCATTGCTAACCTGTAATTGCATACTCACAATTGTATCTTTCCATCAGTGGAAAAAAAAATCACAAAGGAATGCCGAATAAAAAAAAAATAACGTTGTTCACCTATGTATCCACTGAGTACTAGATTTCAAAAACTGTTTAATGCCTGAATTCCTTTTTAACAAACTTTAGAAAAAAAGAAGTATGAACATGAAAATTTCTTAAACACTAACTTTCTCAAAACTATGAAAAGTAGCAGTCTCCATTTCAGCAGCTACATTCACCAAGGAGAAGGCGGCTTTGAACTAGCAGAATAAGAAATCGAATGGTTATACATTGCAAGTCCTGGCAGAAACTAGTTTTCTGAAGAAAAAGTTTCTAGAATCAATACATATTGAAACATAAGTCCCCTTACACTTTAGAAATCAGATATGCAGTGTAAAATCATGAATCGATTCCTTCAACGCTTTTTTGAGGATCTCTAGTACCAAGTTTATCTTATAATTGTATAGTCCAAAGGCAATTTCCAGGCCATTATGAAGAGCATCAATGGTATTTCCACAATTCTGACTAAATTATCAAATTTATGGCACTATGTAACGATAATCCCTTTTGTAAGAGTCAATGATATTAACTCCACAATTAGAGTCGCTTTGACTTGTGTGACACTACTGAAGTTTAGATTAAGAGAATCAAAGAATATAAAACAAACATTTTTAACTTATTGAACCAAATATATAGTAACACATTACCAAGGACTGACTAATAATTTTTGCTAGTAACTGACCAGAAGAGGGACAAGGTACATCCATGGCCCTTGGATCTGTATGGTCCAGTTCCTTCTACCTGAGGCTCCTTGTTCTTCACACTACTGTTATAATAATTGTTTCCATAAAAGGGGAGGTCATTTGATTACTCTTTTCTCTTTAAATTTATGTACTGTCACTTTATACTTGTAGGTCAGGTTCTTTTTGTAATAGATATGACTACTATGATACACGTAAAATTATTCATTTTAATATTTATTAAGTGCTTGTTATATTCACGGGAGTATATTAACCTTTTTAAAAATGATTTTTAAGTTGAGCAAAATTAGGAACTGATATCTATTTATATAAAATTTTATATTTAGAAGTTGACATCAAAGATGATAACATATGAAAAAGGACACGCGGGGAAAATGAAACTACAACAAATTTTACATGTGTATGTTATTAGATAATGGCTGATGTAAATAATTTAAAGTCACTATTGTTGGATTTATTATTTTTAATGGCATTAAAAGTAACTGCTCAAAATATCTTTATTTTTTTTTGTTTCAACAAAGAATGGCAATATATTTTGGTATATGAAACCTAGTGCATGAGCTTCAAATTCGTTAAATATATCAAGTTTACACAAAGCCATATGTATGAAAGGGGATCTTTTAAAAAAAACTTTATTTGAGAAAGGAAGAGACTTATAACAGAAGGCAAGAAGAGAAACATACAAACAATATATTTACAACACAAAACAAGAGATCACCTTCAAGGGTGTAAATTATAATAAATACAGTAGATTTTAAAAGAGACATTTATCAATTAGTTCTAAGATTATTTAAGTCCAGCTTTCCTTTTCACTGGTTCCAGGTAGTTTCTTGATTAAATTCAAAGACTATCAAATTCAAACAATTAATGTCCACCAACTATACTGATGAAGCTCTCTCAAATGACATTATAAAAAATAGGTTTTTTTTGTTTGTGATTACATATCTTTGAAGTAATATTATACAAAAGTCTGCTCAGCCACATGTTCCTCCCCAAATAAAATGTATTTTAAAAGATGCACTATCCCTTTTTTATGAGACTGAAAAATACATTAAAGAAAATGTATATTTAAGAGATGGAAAAAATATCTTAGGAATGCCATATTTTTAATGCAAAACAACTGACAGAAAGTCATTTTAATCTGAAGGAATATACTAACCAAAATATTTTGGTAGCAGGAAGTGTTGCCTATTACAGCTATTTGTCAAATTATCAGAAGGTCTTTCATTATATGGAAAAGTTTTAAACTTTCTAACTTCTAGTTATGTTAATTTAATTTGAATGGAGACTTTTTTAAAAAGGATAATGTATCTTTAGCAGTAACCTTTTTTAAGAAATATTTTTTAAATGTCACAGCAAAATGTAAACAACACGTGCCAATAACATACAGTTGTACAATGTCTACATTTGGCAAAACTGCTATATCTCCTCTGAAACAGGATACTACACCTTAAAATACCTCGGATTTAGAAATATAAATATTTTAATAGAAAAAAACCTCACAAAGATTCTAGGTCAATTTGGATTACCCATATTAAAGGGGTCTTAATACAACGAATCTTAACTAGCTTAACAAAAGTAAACCTATAAAACAAGGTAAACATATCAAAAGGGAGTATGAAGGAAATGTTCCAGTGAAAAGCTTCCTTAACAATTTCCCTACTTGTGGTGTTATTTTCTTAGACAATAAATCAATTCATAGAGTGCCCTTTAAAAACAGAAAGAGTAAAACACTATCCTCCGTTCTTTTTTTCCCTACATTCCTCAGTACATGAATCACTTGGACTTCCTGTTTCCACAAGGCATTTCCTGTCAGCCTCATAGAATCAGTTTTCTGCAGGAGAACAGCAGGAACCTGACAAAGAACTGACTTAAATAAACAGTCTTCTGTTGCCTTTAAAGTTGTTTGCATTTCATAGCATCAAAGGACATAGTCCTTCTGAAGGTGCATTACGTACAAGTTGATTTTTTTGTTAAACCTAACTTTTCCTAATTCTCTATTTCCCAAAATAGTATGGTATATGCTGCGTCATTATGGAATTATACTTAAAGATATCCTAGTGATAATGATTATAAAACATGATACACCTTCTTTTAAACGTGATTTTTGACTCCATATCAGATAAGAATCATACTGTTACTACGTTTTCCACGACTAGAGATACAATATTGCATCTGATTGGACCATAATGCTGCACATCACTTCTTGCCAACATTTGCATCTGCTTCATTTGATCTTTTTCAATAAACAATGTCATCAAATAACATAGGAAAAAGTGAAATGAGCAGTAGTAGGTGAGACAATGTAATATTTAAACTAGTGCTGTACCTTGCGCATCTACAGATTTAAAACCACCTCTATTCCTAATATTTTCAGTTGCAATCTGTACAATAACCTAGGACTACTGGTAAAGTAACCAGAACATTTCACTTAACAAAAAGAGAGAGGAAAGAAGGGGCAGACTATCTTTAACAGTGTTCAAGACTGTAGTATGATACATTATATACAACAAGGTGAAAATTGAATTCTACATATCAAAAAAATCAAGACCTAACAGAATGTATCATTGATCTGACTGGGAAACTATATCCGGCAGTCACTGATCTCAACAGATAAACTGAAAACAACAGTGAGTTCGTTTTCCTTAGAAGTAATTAGTGGGGCAGGCCTGTTAATTACTTGGATACTTATGTAGTATACTTTTAGTGTAACAGGTACTGCCTTATCAGTAGAGTTTCAATGAAACTTTGATATCTATATAGATATCAGTATAAAGAAAGACTTCTATATAGATATATCTGCATTAGTTAGCATCCTTAAACACTAAAACCAGATCATTGATAGGAAACCATATCCATTTACCAAAACCTGAAATGCATATCATATTCAGATAATGACTTTAATTACAAATCCTGGAGCTAAATCTTTGCCTATTACCTGTTGCATAAAAGCAGCCTGCTCCCCAGATTCCATTTCCTGGATCTGAGCATCTTCATCACTGTCCACTGGTTCCTCCTTGACCTTCACAGCCCCAACTTGTCCCAGTGAGTCATCCACACAAGCACTGCTGTCACTCTTAGTGCTGTTGCCACTAGAGGGCGCTCTGTCTTCCTGCATCGCCTGGTCCCCCTGCAGCTCTTCCTCTGCTTCTTCCAGGTGACTGCCTGGTTGCTTCAGTTGTTCAATAGATTTCGAAAGCAGCTAGAAGAGAGTGTTCAGGGTTTCAAGATTCAATAGTTCTTGGTGGTAACAGAACAGAAATACACACTGATTTTCAGTGACTCTACTTCTGGACACGCCGATTTCTAGCATTTGAATATCAGTTTCAGAATAAATTTGTATGCAACAAACTTCCTAAGACTAAATCTGAAGCAGTCCCATCCTTGCCATATTGTATCGGTGTTGTTGGAAAAGAATGAGATATTTAAGCGTTTTTTTTTTTTTAATAGATTGCTCTTTAACACACTTATAAAATGGTGGGGGAAAAGGTAAATAATAAATTTTTATTATGGAAACCATGAAACTTTCACAAAAACAGGTTGTACTAACTGATTTTCATCCAAATAAACCTGAAAATATCTTTTCTTAAAAGAGGAAATGTAATGGAAATAATATAGCAAGGTAATGAAAAACTTCCGCAATTACATTTTCCAACAAATGACAACCTAAAAAGAACAAACGCTCAGAGTCCCTCTTGTCTATTAATTTTCCTATACCTATATGGGAAAATGATAAAATACCTTCTTATATATTCTTCTGAAACATGGAAAGATTGATTCTGAAATCCTGAACTTTAAAAAGAGGTGGGGAGTTCCCACCATGGCACAGCAGAAAGAAATCCAACTAGTATCTGTGAGGATGTGGGTTTGATCCTGGCCTTGCTCAGTGGGTCAGGGATCTGGCATTGCTGTGAGCTATGGTGTAGGTCGCAGATGCAGCTCAGATCCCAGGTTGTTGTGGCTGTGGTATAGGCCAGCAGCTGCAGCTCCAATTTGATCCCTAACCTAGGAACTTCCATGTGTCTCTGGTATGGCTCTAAAAAGCAAAAAAGAAAAAAAAAGGGTGGAATTAAAAATAATTTTGATAGCATTAAAAATGTTTTATGAACTTATCCAAATGGAAATTAAATAAGAGGAAAGAAACAAGGAATTATTTTTAGTCTGAAAATTATTTAGACCTTCTATTTATATGTAAATTAAATCAGAGTTAACTTTCAGAGATGTATGAATTATAATTTTAATTAAAAGATAATAGATAACACACCTAACTTAATAGCAAAATGCTATAGCAAAAAGTTTGATATATGAGGAATTCTCAAGGCAATTCCATCTCACATAGGCCTTTTGTTTTATTTGACAAGGCCCCTTAGTGACTGATCACCGGCAGGTCTTGAACTGTGTTTGCAAGAGTGGTTAAGAATTTTCTGCTGAGTTGATGCTCATGTAAGAAACACACTGATTATTGTAATGAGCGGCATGGTTAGAACATTACTATGAAAATCATGAATACAGATTTTTCTACAAAAAATTCAAATTTACCTTCTGCTGACACCTAACTAAAACTAAATACATGCTTTAGAGTTAGAATACATAAGTACTAGAATTTTGAAGGGCATCTTAACCTCTTTAGGTTTATTTACTTTCCTCCAATCTCCACAACCTTAAATCGTCCTGCATGTGATGATAAACCCTTCAATTGTGTTTAGCAGAATTATATTGGGAGCTTTCTTTCCTTCATTCAACAAATATTTAGTAAGTGCCAACTATGTCTAAGACACCTCACTAACGTGCTGGGAAAACAGCTCCTGCTCTGCCCTCTTGGAGCTTATATTTTTTAGAGTGTTAGAAGGTACCAAGTAGATATATAAAGATACATTCTTCTTCTTTTCAAGTGTAGTAAATGAAAAAGAAAGAAAAACAGGGTAGCTATGAGAATACATACTAGACTATTGACAGAGGTTTCCCCGACGAAGTGCTACATTTAGGCTGGGACGTGAAAGATGAATGATGGACAGTGGGATGTGTGTGAGGAGTGCATACCAGGGGAGGGAGCATTTCTGGCAGAAGGCACAGCGTGTGGGCTGGAAAAGGAGTGCATCTGAGCAGGTGAAAGGCCAGTGGGGCTTGAGCACGGAAAACAGGAAGATTATGCTAGAAGGTAATTTGGAGAGAGGCACAGTGGACAGTATATTTGGGTTGTGAATAAGATTCTAGAGAAATAAGATGTAACTTGGGACAAACTGTATATGAGACTTAAATATCACTGATCCTAAACTAGACATGATCAAGCTAAGAGGATATTTACCGATCAAAGTTCTTGTCAAAATGAATTAGGTAAACTTAAATATTAATTTTCCTTTATGCCTACAATCTAACATCTATTATTTCTGGACAGTCAAATTCAAGAATATTCATCTCACCATGCTTTAAATGTCCTTAGGTACTCTTTAGGAAACTCTCTACAGGACTTTTGGACCAACTGTAAATGCTAATCAGCTCTTCATGTCTTAAATACATAATGCTTTGTATAGTGCTGAGATTTTAGAGAAGAGACTATGTAATATCCCTGAACTTTGAGGACACAATTGTTGAATTTCATTTAATTGGATAGAAAAAGAACATTCAACATCATAGAAAACAAGCAGAGTTTTAATTGAAGAGCCCCAGTTTCAGCTGGGGCACCAGAGATAAGAACAGTTGGTAACAAACACCCACTCATTCTTCAGAGAGAAAGAAAGAATGAAGGAAAGAAAGAAAGGAAGGAAGGAAGGAAGAAAGATCATCAACTAAGCCTGCAACCCTGACCTCCATCACTCACCTAAGATGACATGCAAGAGTAAGCTAGAGGATCATGGAGGGAGAAGAAATTCATTTAGAAATGGTATTAGTTAGGCGAAGGTGCATAAGCCTGCCTTCCCCCACTTCACCCCACCTCAAGAGACCATCTGCAAGAACATTTCTGCAATTCATCTTCTGGATAGATGCTTGCTGGGCTATAGCAATTCCTCCTTCACTCCCAAAGCTTGGCTGGAAAAGTTCATAGGAACTAGTGCAGCAGAGCTGGTGGGCCAAGGACACTTGTGGGTCAAACAGACACCTCCACAAAGTGATCAAAAGACCCTGCCCATAAGAGCCTCTGTGAGGACAAGAGAAGAAAAACTATATGGGCTGTGTGACCACAGGACAGGAACTAAGGGCAATTCATGAAAGGTCAGCCAGACAGCACATGACCAGTGTCCAGGAAATGCCAAGTCAAAAGTTCCTGCTTCCTGGGGGGTGACTCTGCATCTTATCCAGCTTCTGGATGTTTGACTACAGGGAGTATTTAATAACCAAGAGGAAGTTACAAATACCACCTGCCAAGTAAAAAGACTTTTTTTGTTGCTATTTCTCTCCTCAGTTGCAGTCCCAGCATGGATTCCTAACCTCCAACGGTCTTGTCCTTCATTCTACCTCAGCTCCCAAGGTCATGATCATGCCCTAGACCTGGTCTTTATTGGTAACTGCACACTCTCCTAAAAGTCAGTTTCAAACATCATTTCTTCTTCTGGCTCTCCCTCAGGATATTCTGACCCCAACCATTCTCACCTCTGGAGGGTCCCCCAAGCTAATAAGCCCACCACTTTCTCACCGCCCATCACCCCCAATTCCCTGGTACTCCTACTTCTTTCCTTGCTGGACTAGGTTCTATTCTCCATCATTAAAAATATCACTCCCTTATTACTATCTTCAACTTTCTGCCCTTTTCAATATGGATTTTACTGTATAAGTAAGACTTCAAGCCTTGGTTAATGCTAAATCTCTGCCAAACCCGCGCAGCTGAATAAGCTAGGCAATAAATAAACAAATTACAATCATGCTGAGTGTTTTTCTTCAAACTCATGGTCATAACCCTCCAATGGGCCCTCAGGGCTGCCTGGAAATCCTTCTATATTTCTCTAGTAAACCCCCCACTCTCTCAATGACTATTTCAAACACCCTCCTTTCTCCTCAAACTTGTAAGGAGACCTGTTCCTCACACCTGCTGCTTTAGTTTCTCATTTCAGTGAGAAAGTACAGGCACCAGCAGGGGAGCTCAACATCCTGCTACCAATAAGTCCCACTCATCCTTCCTCCTGTCACAGTAAAACAAAGGTCTGTACCCCTTTCTCAGCCAACCCCCTCAGCTGTCCTAGGTCCTGTCCACTCCTGCAGTTACCCATTCTGTCCTCTGCCACCCATTTCCCATCCCTGCCGAAGTACTCTCACACATATACCTTCGGTCTTAACATCTGTCTTAAACAACCCCCCCCCTTAACCTCCCCACTCCCCCCAACCCATTATGTACCTTCCTTCAGAGTAAAACTCCTTGAGTTATTTCTCTTCGTTGTCTTCATTTCTTTTCTCTCATTCTCTTTAGAATTCATGCCAACTAGGCTTTCATCCACACTATTTGACTGAAATTTCTCTTGTTAAAGTCAAAAATTACTGCATAAATACCAAATCCAGTGGCACTTGAAACAGGATATTAACAGGTGCAGTCAGGATGAGGCATTTTAGAAAAGAAAATATGACAAAATCAAAAGCAGCTTTGAAAGTAAGAAATCGGTATTATTAATGTTGGTGCAGCCAGACACCAGGCAAGATGTGTGTTGATTTACTGAAATACAACTTTCCATCAATAGCAAATATGTCAAAGAAAATCCTTAATGCTGACAAAATGCTGAGTGTTCATAGAATATATCATAGGTATATTTTAACAGAAAACCTTTGACAGAAAATCTGATCTGTTCATGTATTTCTGAGGCAACTGGAGTACCCAGAAATCACATCATTTAGTGCATGAATCAAATTTGGTGAGTCTTCACAACTTCACTGACATGAAGACGTACACGAAAGCACGTATAATGATTTTCAGTGTGCAACATGGAAACAGCCCTGTTTGTTCCAGTGCCTTTGGCTTCATCTACACTTCTGCTATACTAAAGAAAACATGAACAGAGTTATCCACTCTGCGATAACTGGATGAGAAGGCCAGATGGCAAAACGATCTTCTTCGAAGGGCAGAATTCCTGAATGGTTTGTAAAAGAAGTGTTTCTTGACCCAAAATAGTAACTTATGAGGGGAGATCATCTAGATATAAAATGTTTGATTTGGAAAATTTCTCATACTATTTCTCAAACCCTATTTTAGCGAGAACAAATTTCATGCTCAAGGAAAAGCTCAGTCATCTCCGGAAAAGAGACACCTAGAACTTTTTATACCCTTCTACCCTGCATTCTCCTCTGAAGTAGCTATATTCTGATGACAAGTGAATTCATATAAAAAATTTCAGGCCTCCTCTGAGCCCCAAACGTGCATATTCAGCTGCTTATCTAATGCCATTGCTTAGACCTAGAGTATCCAATAGGGATCAGAGAGTTTAAGTAGTTCAGAAATAACCTTTATTCCCATCGCACCCAAATGTATTGATCACCTAATCTTTCTCATCTGCGTTAACAGCATTACCCAGTTGCGTGAGTCAAAAATCTAGGATTTATCCTTGTTTCTCTTTCACTTGTTTCTTCATAAATATCTGAAAACTTAATTAGTGCTTAGCAACACAGCTTTGACACATTTTTCTCCCAGATTATGAAACGAATGCCAATGTCTACATGAATAATAACTATGACTTTTTTACCATTTCTGAAATAAAATGTGCTCTTTGTGAAGTTTCAAAAAATAACAAGAAATAAACGGGATCTCCTAGAGACAGACGGTTTTGCAAAATATAAGTGCACAGAGGGAGTTAACTTACACTTCTTTCTTTTATTATAGGTATTTGACTCAAGCTGTTTTTGTTTAAATAGTCAAATTTGGAAAAATTAGCAATTAACATGGAGAAAAATCTGCAGACAAAAGTCATAGAAAACCTACCTGCCTGTCAGTTTTGACTCACTTCAGGTTTTTACAATAAAGTTACTTGGTGTTATTTGTAAGTTTCTAACTATTTGTGTTCTCTGTGTTTCTGAGCTACAAATATGACCATCACAAAGAAGGTATAGGCTAACCCCTTTTCGAATCTGTACTGTCTCTGAGTGGCCCCAGCTGCAGGGAGGAGCTGTCTGCCTACTCTCAGTGGGGTGGCAGGGTCTCTCTTTGGTTGAACATCTGGAGGTGATCCCCCAGCAAAGTTGAGCTGTTGCCTCGCTGGCTAGAAAACACAAGAAGAAACATCTGTGTGACAGATAAACGTGCAAGCCTGTGTGAATTTTGGCTGAGGCACCATCTGTGAACCACACTGTGTGTCATTCGTCCGACACCAGGTGAGTTACTTTGGTGGGGAACCCAGCTGAGATGAAGAAGATGATGGCTGGGCAGCTTCTCCCGCTCCTTTAATCTGGGCTCTTCTTCATCTGTCAGTGTGTCTCTGTTTCTCCACGCTGTCATATAGCAATCATACCAAACACTAAGGAGGCTGCAGGTGGCCCATGACCAATCTGGGCTTGAAATACACAAACACATACCCACTCGCACAGATATTTTATAGACCAGATACCATGATAATTTATCCATGTTTCTAATACCTTCAGGTATTACAACTCGACTCTTCCATTCTTATCGGTTCCCACTAGGAATTGATACTACTATAACAAGTCTGTAATTTCAATGTTTTATATTTCACGTTGAACATCATAAATTCTATTAGCAAATGGTATAAATTCATTAAATAATTTTTAAAGGCTGAGCTGCTAATTGTCACACATTAGCCCATTTGAGTCTGTCTCTGTGTAAGTTACACATCTGAAAAAAGTCTAGAAGCATACTGCTTTTGAATAAAATGTCTTTAAATTCTACATTTTTACCTTTAGCCACAGAAATCCTTCCTGTCCCCACAAATATCTTCAGATATGGGATGTCAGACTAAGAACAGGGGCATATAGAGAGTAAATCTGTTTCTGATTGACATCTGATTTTCTAAAATTGTCAACAAACCAGTCAGCACAAGTGTTTAAATGTGATTATTAAACTATGCAAAATGACCTTCAACCCAACTCAATATTTTCTCGTTTTGCCTCAGATTTTAAGACAGATTTTACTTGGGGAATGGCAATAGCAGGAGGCTTTTTTTTGTTTTTGTTTTTGTTTTTTTGCTTTTAAATAAATGTAAAATTCTTCTTTTGGAAAATAAAACCTTTCCCTTAAGCTCCAAGGAAACTAGATTTAAAAATAATGATAAAATTCTGTCTCAATTCACAAATAGATTAGGTATGTACCAACTGTTCTCAAAAACAACACGCCGAACCTGGAAGGCTGTCAAATCAAGAGGTCTACTTAGAGAAAACTCCGACTCAAGCCAAAATACTCCATGTCATTTTGCTTCTGTGCATTTTAGAGAAATAACCAGAAGAACCAAAGTGAAATAACAAGAAAGATTTTAGAAGTATTAGTCCATCATTCCCATAAATTAAAAGTCTAAACTGAAAAACATCCTTTCTTGCCAATATTGAAGAAATAGAAAATTAATCTAGGCACCAAGTGAATTCTTAATAAAAACACGTTTATCTTTATATCTCTGAACGACTGTCCAAAGCAATGTCTGTGATAAAAATATCCTTTCTTTGGCTCAAAATATCCTAATATCCAATCACTTTATTAAGTGTTCACTTCTGGAAAGGAGATGGAAAATTTCTTCCGCCCAGTTAGTTAGAGAAAGTTACCCTCGCTTTCATTCATTCCACAAATTTTAACTGAGCATGTGCTATACCCCAGGACATGGGAAAAAGGCAATCAGTTAGGGAAGATCCCATCTCTGACAGGGGAAATAAAAATAAATGACTGAAAGGTGGAACTTAATGTGATGGGGATAATGGATGAAGGAGTGAGCATCTGTGTCTAACCTGGATGAGCAACGAAGGCCCCTCTGATGAGGTAAGGTTGGAGAGAGATGCCAGTACCAAGATGGAGTCATAGGAGTACCTGGAGGTTGAATATTCCACGCAGAACTGTGACTAGCAGTTCATTCCAGGAGATGGGAGGAGATTCCCCGCAGGCAGGAGAGGGGACGGGCAGGGTAGAGGCTCAGGAGGTAGGGAGAGCAGTAGGAGATAAGGTCAGCGAGGGGGACAAGAGCCTTGTGGGCTGAGTAAAGAAATTTGAATTTTATCCTACAAACAACAAGGAGCAACCGGAGAGTTTTAAGCAAGCCCTTGACAGGATGTGATTTGCATTTCTAAATGATCACTCTGGCTGCTACTGAAGACTGGATTTAGGTGGGCAAAAGAGCAAAACAAAAGACCGACCTTTCACAGCATAAAATCCTCAGTGAGAGAGCGTAACAACAACTCTTTGGGGCTTTCCTTAACTGGGACACAAATGAGCTATTTTTCCTTTCTTTACAACATTGTGTAATTTTATGTCCTTTTATACAACATAAGAGGATTTTTTTCCCTGATAATCTTCCTGGTCTTCAATGGATAATACACTTTCTTCTAAAGTTTTCTTTCTCTGCTCTTTCAAGGGTAAGGAATAGAGGCACAGTGAGGAAAGGCAGCTTATTTTCTTTGCTAACCCTTGGTGATTGTGGACTGTATCTCAGAAAAGAGAAGATCTCAAAGCCAGGGAGCCTTGATCACTTGACTTGTAAACATCTTCCTTTCTCCCCATCAATCAGTCCCTTGCTCTAGTAAACTGGACAGCAGTGCAAACCCTACTTAAAAAGGACAACCAAGAGGAAACCACAGACAATAACTGCCACATGGAAATATGGGCCCAGTGGAGCCAGGCATTTCAATTTTTCAGTCGATGCCAGAAATCCAAATTTGTATTTGAAATCTTTCTACTTTTAAAGATTGACCAATAATTTGAATGCTTTTTAAGATACCAGGCAGGGCAAAGATGTCAGTTCAAAGGAATGAATCCAGTCCACAGACTGTCAGTTTATGACCTCCGCAAATAATTCCTTATGTCTCTTCTTGCTTGAACATTCTATGGTTTAAACCTTTTAGGGCTGCTGTCTACATGCTCTTAAAATACACCATCCTTCATACTTGGCATTTGTTTTATGTTCCCTATATGGGCAAAAATTCAACTACATTGCCAGGGGTTGGAGGTATATATCTTGATTGTGGTTCTGTACCTTGATTGTGGTAATTATATGATGATGTACATTTGTCAAAACTCATTCAACTGCAGAGTAAAAGGAATAGATTTTACAGGGCGTAAACTTCACCTCAATAAAAAATTTAATAACACACCAGAATACTGTTCCGAAGAGAAAACAAGGTTGTCTTCATGATGACTACAAAGATGCAAGGGAGAACTGCAACGAAATTTAGTGGTTTGGTTTACAACAAAGCAGATTGATGCAATATTGAGGCAAGTGAAAAGCGTGTGTCTTAGAAATATTCTAGTTCTTTCAGACAACTATTTTTAATAACAGAATAAGAAAATAGAATGCTTAGTGCTATTAAAAAATAAAAATATTGTGTTAAATGGAAGGATTTCCTACTATGTTTACAAAGCACTCTCAGTACATCCTCTCAAGTAATTCTTTAATTTTTTGTTTTGGTCACACCTGAAGCATGTGGAAGTTCCTGGGCCAGTGATCGAACCTGTGCTGCAGTTGAAACCTGTGCCACAACTATGATAACACCAGATTCTTCTCCACTGTGCCACAAAGGAACTTCCCTCTCATGTAATCCTCAGTATAAACCTCTAAAATGTGAAGATTAGAGTATTTGTGGACAAAGAGGTTCAACACTCTGGCCAAAGTAGCAAAACAAATAAATAATTGTGCAGGGCATCAGAAACTTCTCTTGGAAAGGCTACCTAGCATTCTAGATTTTGCAGTTCTTATGAACTATGTATTCTGTAGAACTATCTTTGGCTAAAATTATCTATTTGCAGGTCTATGAGCCATTCAAGGGGAAAAACATGCTTTATTTTCTTGTCTAGGATGCACTGGCATAATGGTTGCTAATAAATCTCTATGGAACATCAATTATTCCATGCTAGGAAACTATTTTTTAGAAGCAAGTTTTTATTGCTGGCTGACACAACTAAGCTGATACCAAGAGAGTAATGGTATACTTAGGACATGGGAGGAAAGCCTTGGATGCAATTCTGCCTGAAGGAATGGGAGTACTCCAGACTGTATGACATTTCAGGGCCACTATAATCCCTTGGATTTCATAAATATTTAGAGAAAGAGCACAAAGATACAAATGAGAAAAAAAACTAAAATCAAGAACATATAAGCAACCAAAATCTGTAACAGAGAGACTGCTACATATTGGTGGTTTTCATGTCCCCAAATCACTTAGCTATATTAAAAATTCCTTAGTAAGACTTAATTATTTCATTCTGTCAAATGAAACTATTTGTCAAGGGTGGGAAACAACTGAATTATTTAGCTTCCCTCTCCCTTTGAACTTCTGGAATCAACATCAGTCAAACCACTCACAGGGTTTAATTCCCCAGATATTTTTCTTTCCCCTATTTTCTTACCTCATAGTCATGTCCAACTATTGTTTTTCTCATTCAATAAAAGCGTCTCTGAGTAGATTAACAGTGCAGAGTGAAAAGGAAAGGTCGAGGTCCTTTCCTTGGTCTTCAAGTTATAAAAGCAGCACTGGGAACATTTATGAATGTTACACATTAATCCACTGAAATGGTCACTTAGTTTCTTTTCCAAACACAGGATTTCATCACGTCTAATAATAAAGCAACAAGCCATTTTCTGTATATTATAAACCATCAACTTGTAATTATATAGTGAAATGCTTCTCTATGAATTCTCTGTGATGATGTAAGCTGGTAAAGCAGCATAAGTGGGTTTTCTTTTCTTTTCCTTTTTTTTTGAAGTCCAATACATACCTACAAAGATCTATTTACATTGGGTTAATCATATCGAAATAGCATCTATTTAAGGGTAAAGTCAAAGTTTCTTTTATAAACCTCTATAGATAGATAAATAATCTAGGAGGCTTTTTACTGTTATAAAATTAAGGCTGCCTTTCAATGCTTGCAAAAGTTTTTGGACATACAATCCATCTAATGGGCAAAATGTAATCCTAAATTAGTGATTAAAGACTCTGCATGCAAACAAACTGTCAAATGAATAGAGGGAAATTAAACCTGACAACAGTAATGCCTACTTTCCTAAGTGAAATCTCAGTTCAAGTTTCTGCTCATCCATTTTTCAAAACTTAAAACAAGGCATTTTCCAACCACCCATAGATGAGATGCCAACATTTGCATTTCAGTTGAGCTTGATGAAGTCAGGTGACTTTCAGCTTCAGGCTTGCTCAGAACGTCTGTGAAAAGACATTTGCCCAATCTAAAAAATATGGCAGGAGTTCCCATTGTGGTACAGTGGTTAAGGATCTGGCATAGCCACAGCTGTAGTGTAGGTCACAGTTGCAGCTCGCATTCAACCCCTGACTTGGAACTTCCATATATCACAGGTATTATATAAAAACAAAAACAAAAACAAAAAACCCAAAACACCAAGAAAGAGCAAATAAAAAATATGGCAACGTTACAACACAGGAGAAAAGAATGAAGTGTGGCCTGGTTGTAGTTGACTCTGTACTCGATTCACACTGCTCTGCTAGAAAGTCTTATAATCCAACAATATATCTGAAAGTCTCACCATCAGGTCCATGTAAAAAGACTTCCAAGTGAGTAAATGGGTGGAGGGCAATGTGTGGAGAGTTGGGAAGCAAAGTCAGGAAGTAGGATTTCTTCAT
This sequence comes from Catagonus wagneri, assembly GCA_004024745.2. Taxonomy (NCBI): domain Eukaryota; kingdom Metazoa; phylum Chordata; class Mammalia; order Artiodactyla; family Tayassuidae; genus Catagonus; species Catagonus wagneri. The sequence goes on from PVHT020000173.1 coordinate 15,626,117, forward strand.
TATGGCGGGTTCAAACCAATACCAAACAAATAAACAAACAAAAAACCCTCATATTTTACTTATTGTCTGCCTTGTTTTTAGTTGCAAGTTTCCTACTTTTTGACAAAAGTAAAATTAGGAAAATCCTGTCTACTGCTAGGTGGTAAAAAGAAACACTGAAATCAGAAAGGCAAGTTTAGGACAGGCTTTTGTGTCATACAACTTAAGTCAGAATCCCAGCTCTGTCAATCACCTCAGTCAGCTTACTTAAGCCCTTAAAAATTAACTTTCTTGATAGTAAAAAAAACCCAAAAAACAAAAACGTGTTTATAGTTTAAGTAGATGACACACGTAAGAATGCTAGCATGGTTCCCAGTTCATGGCAGATCCTACACAAAAGAGAGCTGGCATTATTTAAGTGATCCTACCCCAACGTACTTGTGGAGAAGGTGCTAGGAAGATGCGTGTTGTATAAAAGCTGGGGAGGGAAAGATAGATGAGGAGAAAGAGCTATGATGGAAAAGCAAAAACCAGTACATGGTCCTCATCTAATTATTCTTAAAATTTAAATCTTCTTACAAATAAGCCATGGATAGAATTACCTTTATTAAAATAAACTAATATGAAGTGTGACTTATAAATATGTAAACTTTTTAGGTTGTACATGTCTGTACAAATGTTGTTCTTCAAATTAATCTCCTTGGGAAAATATACACTTTGCTCAGGAGTGCACAAATAGTTGTATTTTAGAGCTGCCTTCGGGGACCCTTTATAAGGAAACACACACACATACACTCACACGCACACCACACACACACACACACACACACACACACACACACACACACAGTGTTTGTATATGATCACAGACATGAAAGAATAGTCTCCCCTGGGTTGCTCTGGATAGATGACCAGTGACAAGCAGTGGATATGAATCATGAGGGGTTATGGAGAAAATGTAACACTTAAGTTAGAAAACTATGTCAAGAAAAGGAATACAATAGATACCAGTCAAATAAAGGGTCAAACTCTCTTCCAAAAACTGATGAAAGCTCCCCATTTGCTCTGTGCCAGCATTTGAGCTTAATTATATTCATGTCTTGCTTGGTAGACATAAAATCTACCTGTTTTAATAAGGGCAATGCAGGACATCTGCTAGGCCTCCCTTTTACTGGTCTTGTCTTAGATATATTTTTATTATGATAAAATAGCACTCATGTCAAAATGCCTAAGTATCACAGTAATAAATATATAATAAATACTTATATCTAGAGTGAACCTTGACATATATAAGATATCATCTCATGATTTATGTGGGTTTTTTTTTTTAAGTGTTGGCTGATATCCAGTCATAGGAATGCACAAGATATTTATCACAGAGTATTTTATAAAGATAGAGAGAGGGAGGAAGAAAGGAAGAGAGAGGGAGAGAGAGAGGAAGAAGGGGGGGGAGAAAGAGAGGGGAGGGAGAGGAAAAGATATAAAAAGGACATCATAACTCTGAGAGGAACTAAACAAGTCTTAAGTCCCAAGTCTTACTTCCTTAAAGAAAACAATCTCCTGCCTCATGTCCCCTTATCCTAATACTTAACACACTGCATTACTGTTTACTAGAATATTTCAGTCCCCTGTTTCCCACATGGTAAGCTCCATGAGGATAATGAATGTTGTTTTCTTAGTGACTGAAACAGCCTCTGATACCAAGTAAGAATTCAATGATGATTTGGTAAATGGATGCTTGCAGAGATTTTTCCATTCAAATTAATACTGAATGAAGAAATAATTTTCTTAAAATTTCCTCATATAAATTTGATGGAATGAATCTGAAAAACAAAGGTATTAAAAGTCATCAAAATTCTAGTTAAAAATAGAAAAAAACTGGGTACTAATTAATGCTGTTTTATTAATATTCTAACTGAGAAATAATTCAGAGAACAATGTTGTCATTTGGAACAGGGCAGAGATCTATGCCAAATCAGCTCACACCAAAAATGCCTGAAGATACTTTGGAAAATTTCTTTTTGTAATTCAGATAGTGATGTAACTAAAGGTTTACCCTTCTATTATTTAGGCAGTGATCAGAATACTCCTTCAAAAATCATAAAAATATCCAAGTAACTGTGGGGTTTTATTTTCATCAGTAACAGTTTTCTTGACCAGAAAATCTGTGGCAATATTTAAACTTGAAAAAGGTGCAAAAGAAAATTACCAATAGTCTATTTTTTGTTGGCTATTTTGTATTAATGAGGAAAATTCTATTTTAGAAACCAATTTTTTTCCAATAAAAAAATCCAAAGATACTGGCAAAAGCAATAATCTTCTTCTAATCCTAATATTTAAAAAAACTCTTACTTTTTGAGGCATTACTGCAGGGATGTACCATATATGAGCAACATAAATTGTTCAAATGCACTCCTGGATTTTTAAAAATGTTTCAAAAAAACAAATGTATGCTATGATTTTATTATGGTTAAGCTCAAATGCTTTCAGTGAAGACAGAATATACAAACTGAGAAGCAAATAAATAATTCTGACAGATTTTTCCTTCAGTCTTCTAGCTTGTCCCATTATATACTGGTAGATATAGCAATACCAATACCATGCAAACCCATTTCAACAATATTTCTGCTAAGTACTACTTACTAAACCACTTACAACATAATTACATGAGGCTTAAAATCTTATGACACACAAATTTCCGTGTAATGATCATGAAACTATCAGGTAACAGGTAGGTAAATTATTTAGTATGATTCATAATGCTTACATTGTATAATTATAACAAGCATGAATGATGGCTTTCATAAATGCATTCAAGTAACAGCAAGATATGATAAAGTCTTCAAAATGTATTGTCAATCACTGTATAAGCTGCTCTGAAATGTATAGGTTGACTTCTAATTCTTCTAAAGATCAGCAGCAATTCAAATAAATCACTAAAAACTTCATATCAGGAAGGCCAATCATATTTAATATGATGTAAGTTTAGAGATAAACCTACTTAGTTTTTATTTGTTCTCACTTCATTTTTCCTCAAAATTCCTAAATTCCTCAAAAAAGAATCATAGAGAAGAGTTGGGGGAATAAAAGGAAAAGATATCTTAAAATTTATCATCTGCATACTTATGTTTTCACATGTGCCTGTATCTCCTGTTGCAATAAATATCTCAAGGGTAAGGAGCATGTTTTTATGGTGCCAACTATTTTGCTCCAGTTCGAATGGATTCAATAAGGGTTAATCCACAATAATACAAAAAAAAATTGACATGAAAAGCATCTGTAGTTATTTCTCATTAATGGTGATTCTGAAGGGTTAGAGAGTACACATAAATACATTACTATACAGATACTTGTTACCTTCTGGCACTAAGTCATGGCCCTCACCTAAAGTGAAATAAATGTTTTCATTACCTCATGGGGAAGGATGAACAGCAGCAATTCATTTATTAATGGTTCTACTTATGAATACCTTAGACTAGGATGGAGTTCAATATTTCTTTAATAAGATTCTTCTCTATTCCCTAGACAACCAAGGGCAGGTGAAATATTTTCAAAATCTGGGGAATACCCAGTGTGCATGTGACATCTTGATTAAACATATGGAAGACATACATGGAGAAAAGCCAAGTGGAGACCTGCTTGAGTAATCTAAACACCCAAGTTGAGAGAGGTTAATATATAAAGATCAGCTTTGTACTTTGAAGTTTTCTGGGCTTCATTTTGCCTAATTAAGACAAGATTTAATAACCAAACCACTGTACAAACATGTATCTAAATGTATAGGTTTGTTTCTAATTTGGGGCAGAATTCTTAACAGATTCCAAGGAATCAGCTCCACATGGGAGAAGGTCTCTGATAAGATTTGCTTTTCTTATTGCTAAAATGCAAATGCCTGCTGTGACAGAGGTTTGCATCTGCCTGTCAAAATCTCAAGTGTGATATTAAAATAAAAAGATTCTGATATTAGCCTACTATCTGAGTATGAAGCAGTGGCAACTCTAGATCATAAAAAAAATTTTTTTTTTTTTAATCTTTTTAGGGTCGTGCCCTCAGCATATGGAGGTTCCCAAGCTAGGGATCAAATCGGAGCCGTAGCTGCTGGCCTATGCCACAGCCGTAGCCATGCAAGACCTGAGCTGTGTCTGCAACCTGCACCACAGTTCACAGCAACACCGGATCCTTAACCCACTGAGCGAGGCCAGGGATCAAACCTGCATCCTCATGGATGCTAATCAGATTCGTTTCTGCTGAGCCATGATGGGAAACTCCCAAACTATTCTTAATGGTATTAATAGAAATCATCTGTAGATGATGAATTCAAAAGGGTCAATTTACCTAATCTACCTATAATAGAATATACACACCCATATATTTCTAGTAAATAGAACCGAGTAGCAGAAAGTATATCTACAATCCAATAGTACCTTAATAAATGAACCTAATTTCAGATCAAAATATTATGAGGTGAAAAGAAGAATTCCCACTCTTTCCTCTTACCCTGGACAATATTTCAAGAACAGCTGAAGTAGTGCTGAGATATCACAAAACAAATAAACCAAGCCAACTCTACCGTAACACACATATGCAGAGTGACATTCAAGTCAAAGATATTAAGCCATTATATAAGAAGAAAGCTGGTTCTCCTCTAACAAGACTGATGTTATACAAAATAATTTGATAAATGTAGAGAAACACTATAGGAATAAAATTGGCATTGATCTGATGATATAGAGTCTGAAATCTAGTAAAATACAGTCTGCAGTACAGCAACCACTCCCATCCCCAGTGCACACACATACACATCATCTTTGAAAGCTGCAAAGGATTGGGCTGAGGGATTTCTGTTGAGTACTGTGGTCTTCAGCCCATGCTCCCTCCATGGTTCTGCCTTCTTAAGATGGGGGCCAAAGAGAAGAGAAAATCTCTTAAGCTCGACTGCAGTAAAGTGAGCATATGATAAAGACCCCTTCTCTCACTATCAGAAAGATGATTAGAGCTTTGCCCATGAGATTTTATTTTGTTTATAACACAATACAATAAAGCAATTAAATACTAAGCCAGTTTTTACCCTTTCATTTATCAGTGCAGAGAACACTGTTCCTCAATAGAAAGTCTCTATAAGATATTCGCAGGTGATGCAGTAACAAAGGAGAATGGATAGAAATTTGCTATTCAGGACTTTAGCATTTTCCAAGAATGAGAGGCTTCTGCTCTGTAAGCTCACCACAGCAGACAGTAGTGACAAAACTGCACAGAGTAGTTTTGCTTACAAATTCACTGAAAATGCTTTACTGGCCTGTGTGATACCGTCATATTATAATGACTATTTCTTTGTGGTTGGCTCAGCAGGAGAGCTCCTAAGGATGTGGTATGAGCCAGGCATTCGCTGTCCTTTTCAGCCACAAATAAGGCTGCCAGAAAGAAACTACCACAAGTTTCTGAGTAACTGCTTTGAACACTGAATGGAATGAAGTGGAGCATATCAAAAGTAAAAATAACTTGGATACATCCAAGGTGCTGAAAAATACCTAACTGGCTGACCTTGTCATATCTGCTAGCACCTGTGAAAACTTCAGCTCTGCCTCAAACCTTTACTGCACTCACCAAAAATGCAGCTCTGTACACATGCGCCTATATGTGCTTATGTATTAAGAATGTATCAATCAGAGAAGACTTTCTGATCTAGGACCTCAATTTTGCTACAAATGTCCTGTGCATGTAATGGTGGTGAAAACTCTGATAATGTGATAGTGTCCTGAGCCCTGACAGCAGGGCTAGGAGGGCAATCTCCATTTGACTGTGATGGATGCCACATTTTCTCTTATATGCCCACATCGGGGAAGAGAAACCCAAAGTCTACACCAGTGCTACGACATTTTGACTTAGCTTGGGGACTTACTTTGTTCATGTGGATCTGCTGCTGGTATTGCTTCTGCTTTTCCAAGAATTGCTGGTGTTGCTGCTGAATGACCAGCTGAGCCAATGTGCTCTGAGGCAAAGGTGCAGACTGGGTTCGATTCAGGGGTCTGTGACGGGGTAATTTGTGGGTACCTCTAATGCCAGGTGAAATTCTCTCTTTTGTTGCCAAGGGAGACTGAGGATGTAAGGGAACGCCACCTGGAAAAAAAAATGTATGTGTATATATTTTTAGACACACACAAAATTTAATAAAAGACAAATGCCACAGAAAATAAATATGGTATAATTTTTCTACAAAGTGGTATATAACCAGGAAAATATCAGAAGGCTAGCTAGAGTGGGGTGAAAGCAAAAGTGTCAAAGCATTGAACAGATCTACATCTGACCAATGACTCACCAGTAATCCACTCTGGTATGTATGAAGGTTAACAAAGGTGAGTTTTACGTGTCATGGATCCAGGGGAATGAATAAGGATAATAGTCTTTCCCACAGTACCAGGTCTCAAGGAGACACTTTGTATGACACTTCAAATCTTAACTAGGTCCTGAGTTAAAGATATATTACATTGGTTTGCTGATAAAATGAAAGCCCTAAAATAACCTACAAAAAATTATGAATTACCTGCCACAAGAAGCTTTTGCTGTCGCATCTGTTCTTTCAGTAATAAATGCTGCAGGAGAGCTTGGTGGCTGCTGTTCGGCTTCCCCTCCAAAGAAACATGGGGGTGGCTGGAAGATGCTGGTATGCTGCCCCCATACTGCCCAGGCAGAGGAACACCTTGCCTGAGTGTCTGGGTCTCACACTTCTGTTTTTCTTTGAGTGAATTTGAAGCCTGTATCAAGAAGTAATAAAGATGTTAATCCACGTTCATCCATATGGGTCTTTAGGTCTGTAAATCATTAGATTAGTTTCTTATTCCATAATTTCCCCCCCACCGAAAAGCCCCATCTTACCAAATGGCTGCATAGGGAAAATGGATAACAGCATGTCTTTTGAACTAAGTGAATTAACAAAGGAGAAACAAAAATAGAGCTGGAACATTGGAGAAAATTTAGTATTAAGGATCACTGTTACTGAACCCAAAAGAAAACCATTTTAACATTAAAAATGAAGCTCATCTCAGTTTAATAACTGGGAAGTTTATTTCTAAAATATTTTAATATATTGTTTAAGTAAAAGGTATATTGGAAACAACATTTCTTCAAATTGCTAAACTAATAACTATACAATAGGCATTAAGAAGCTGGAGATAAAATGGTCTGCAATTTTGGAGTTTCAAGCAGAAGGAACAATTCACTCTTTCTCCATATGCCTTCTAATATGTTCACAGAGCTCTGGGTTTCCAATATTTAATTTTTAAAATAAAATTCTTAAGATAACTTAATGGAAGGTTATCTAAAATATGCAGGAATGTAATTTAAACGTATTTATATTAATTCATAACAGATCCTCAAATCTCTAAATATTGAAAATGGCACTCAAGATACTTTTAATAAAATAAACTACAAGTGAAATTAGATATCAAATTAAATTGCCATTAAGAACTTGAAATATAGATAACATAGTAATAAGGCAATGATAATTATAGTATCAGTAGTAATAATGAATTCTCCTATTCAAAAAAACTTAATGAATGATGGTCATTTTGGTATTAAAGCAGAGGTCTAAAACCTCAAAATTATGTGGCATGTTTCTTTTAAAAACTCATGTTTCATCCTTCAAAATTGTTGTGCATCAGGGAAGCAACACAATTTTCAGTGATGGAGAAACTGAAGGACAAAGTGGTAAATGGTTTGTCTTAGTCACACAGCAAGTCAGTGCAATGCTTAATCTACAAATGATTCCTTCTCTTGGCCTCTTTTCCTTAAAATTTCCAACTACTCAATGGGGAAATAGAATATTAGAGATCCCTTTGCCAAAGCAACTCTAAGCTTAAAAAATTAATTGTGATGGCCTCATCCACACCAAAATGGAAGCAAAGAAAAATGAAACTTCAATCCAAACCACACTGGTTTATTCATCCAAAGGTACCAAATTATATTACCATTGAAACATTAAATGGTCTGGCTTTTAATACTTGGTCCTTTGGGAAAAAATTCTTCCTGACCACATTAAAAGTGGTGTATGTTTGTGTTAGCTGGTTAAAGTGACTTAGAACATGAAAAAAAGAGTTGAAAAGAAAATGCCAATTCATGGTTTTTGTGTTAGTATTTGCTTATTATCAAGAAAAGAGAAAAAAATAGGAACAGAAGAAAAATAATTTTTAATAAGTAAAGATTTGAAAATATCATCCATAAATATTTGTTTCATTTCATTCATAATTCCTTTTTTCTTTTCACCAGAAGCAACTATTTACAAATGCTTCATGTGAAATTTCAAGGACATAGCTAAATTTGATGTTTTTAAGCCCTTCTTCTTCAATCCCCAGATATAAAACATCCAAATTTTACTTTCTCCTCGCTAGTATGAGATCACTCTATCACATAAGATAACAAGCCACTCTATTAAAAATACGAAATATAAAAAGGTACTTAGATTGACTGTATAACAGGTATTGAAGACAATTATAAAACTTTTCATTAAAAATGTCACTATAGGTGTCCTTGCACATAAATATTGGCACACCATATTCAGATTTAATATTCTAAAAATAAATTAGTCATGAAATGGTCAACCCTTTATAATTTCCTGATGTAGGCATACTGTAAAAGATGTAACTTTGACAAGCTGGACTCAGTGGAAGACTTGCATCTAAAAACTGGCAAAAGTAGTGCCAAGGGTTGGAACAAATTTCTCTTTAAACTGAATGTATCATACGACCTCTGCCTAAATACATTTTAATTTACTAACCTTTCACAGATGAATTAGTCTAAGTTTACAAATCTTTTACAATGACTAAAATATATTATTTTAGAGAATACGTATAAAATAATTATCGCTGTCTTCAGCTAGTAAGACAATTACCTCCAAAAGATCCTATTTCAGTTGTCAGGACTTTTAAAATAATTGATTCACTATGAATCTCCAGGGAAGAGTTTAATATTGTTCTTAGAGAGGTTTTCCAGATATGTATTCTTCATACCAGAGTCAGTAACCTAAATTCTCAAAATAAAGTCATTCACAAAATAAATTCTTTAAACATATGCTGCTGTGCTTTAGAAGCTGCACCTCTCAGCACTGGTCTGGGTTGAGGTCCAGGTCTGCTACTTGCTGAGTCTGTGATCGTGGGCTTTCACGCATTCCAAGCCTCTGCTGCTGCTTCTGTAAAAACGTGGCCTGAAATCTCTGTTTCATGGAACAGTTGTGAGGAGCTACCAAAATAATATACCTGGGGAGTGCTTTCTTTTTTAAAAGCTATAAAGCATTATACAATGGTAGCTATTATTTTTATATATTATTGTGTGAGCCAGTATGATTCTTTAATGTGAAATTAAACTTAACATCTTTGAACAACTCAGTAAGCAGTGAAGGAGAAGTAGACTACTAAGTTTCCTTGAAGCCTAGATATACAAGAAATGAAGGAGAGTTTTCCTATGCAAACATTCCTCGGATTGGCTTAGATCCTTGCAGTGTAATGACTTACATTGAGCTGGGTTGGCACTGCTGGAAGTCCCAAGGTAATGTTAGGCAAAGAGGGAGAGGTATAAAGACTTAGCAGGTTCATGGAATCTTCGTGAATTAGAATGCGTTGCTGCGAAACCATTTTCTGTTGGAGGAAAAAAGTGAAAGGGGAGTTTCAAAATAGTACCATATCACAAAGTTTACTGTTAACATTTACATTTCAGAAAAGGTTTTATACTATCATAATTTCTCAAAATATTTTAAGTATTTTAATTAAGAATTTATAAGTATTTTATGACTTCTGTATCCAAAAGTCTTATGTAATAATCAAATTAAAATTTTCTTCATCAGAAATAATTGTAAAATGTAAAGAAAGAGCTTCTATGCTCATTTTGCCAAATTCATTTTTAAAAATTCTACCTTTATGGAATATAATCATTGTGTTTGTCATCAACTGGTAAAGTGCAACAAATAAATTAACTCTTATGAGCATATAGAGTTTTTTTGTACTACTGAGTATGAGTGATGAATATGTATGTCATGCTGCTATACTCATTATCTTCATATGGATTAAACATCATTTTGCTGATGGGAAAGCTCACACAAAAAAATCTTAGATTAAGTATCATCATATAGGGCTTTTATAATAATAATTAATCCTATCTTTTTAAAGTATAACATTTACAAACAAGGCAACTCTGTGCGGTGATTTTTAAATCATTCATATTCAGAAATTAAAGTAAGCGTTAAACTGTTATGAGTTCCCTGTACCGCAACTGCCTTCATTTACACTAAAACATCTTGAACGTTCTGGCATCACAGTCCTTTTTACAACAAATACCTTTTTTTAATCCAATGCTAAGAGTCATGTTTTCCCACATGTGGCCTAATATGGTTGCTTGAATTACATTTTCTGTTTAACTCTTGCTTCCCTCCCAGAACTCTCATACAATAAGAGTTACAAAGGTCTTATTAGACTAAGGAACTCTGGCCTGATATGGTCCCCAAGGGAACAACATCCCTGAAAAAGAATACACCATGTAACAGTATGACACAGTGACTGCTTTCTTCCCAAACAAAAAGCATATGGGACTCCAATAATAGACCACCTCCAAGAGGGATATTGCACACACGGGCTTTGACTAAAGTAAATATAATAACTTGTCAAGTATGTTTGGGGGAGCTGTAGATTTTCCCCTGGACAAACCTGGGATATCAATTAACTGGGCAAAATATCATGTGCTAATACAAGGCAACCTCAGAATGTCACTGAAGAGTGATGCGCCACCAAAACACAGGATGTTATTCCAAAACATCACCTCAATCATACGTTTGTTTGGAGATGAGTCGCAGCCTTAACATAATAAGAGCAGTAGCCTAAAGGTGGACTTTTCTCATCGCAACTTGGAATTCCAAACTAACTCAGAGTTTGTTTTTTTCTCAGAAGAACAAGTCAGATATTTGTGCATGAAAAGCAAGAAGTATAGTGAAACTTTTAACATCACACTGAGTTTAGCTGAGACGCTTTACAAAACTGAAGTTGCCTAAAACCCATGAAGATTTTGGAAAAGATTTTACCATCACAATGTGTGAGACTGATATTTTATTTCAGGAGACTACAATTTTATTTTATAAACAGTTTCATATTTTCTTTAATTTAAAAAGGAAAGCTATTTTACTTAAGCTAAGATGCTTTTACCATGAATTTTAAGTATAGAAATATACTTAAGTACAACTGAATGAGAACAAAAAGAATGTATGAGGAAGTAAATTTTTTTTTTTTTTGTCTTTTTGTCCTTTTATGGCTGCACCGGCGGCATATGGAGGTTCCCAGGCTAGGGGTCTAACTGGAGCTGTAGCCACCGGCCTGCGCCACAGCCACAGCAATGCCAAATCCAAGCCACGTCTGTGACCTATACCATAGCTCATGGAAATGCTAGATCCTTGACCTGATGACCGAGGCCAGGGATCGAACCTGTAACCTCACGGTTCCTAGTCGGATTCATGAAGTAAAAGTATTTTAACTAGCTTACTGACAGCAAGTAGTCACTTATAATAAAAGGATATTTCATCTACTTATCTGTATTCGTGGAAGAGAAATTAAAGTAGAACAATATTGTACGTCAGGTCATGTACAATATTCACGCAAGGTTCTATCTGCTTCCCACAGCACTGAGACTTGACATGCACTGTGGGAATGACACCAAAAGTTACCACAGCCTCACAAAAAGGATTATCTTTGTTTTCCCACAGAACTTGTGTGACATCCTCCCACTGTCACCATAGGAAGAAAACCTATACTAACGTGAGAAAACGTTTCTTCTCATGTAAAATAACGGCTGCAGCACTTTGGCTACTCACACAGGCTTTGACTAAATTCAAGAGACTGGAGACAGTTCTTACTATGGGATTTCAGACCCCCAGAGCCTTATATTGAAATTGAATGGCTCCATTTCTTAGAACAGCACCAACCATGTGCCAAGCCCTATGCCAGGGAGCTTGGAGAGGTTAACCTAATTCTTCACAGGCACCTTCCAGCAATCATTATGCTCCTGTTATGGATGAAGGAATGGAGCAATTTCCCCCATTCTGGTTCCCAGTGGGATCAGCAATAAAACTTTTAAACCCATCAAGGCTGTGTAATTGGTTGGCAGGTATGGCTGCAGAAGCTGCACATCACTTTGTGGTCATTATCGAAGGATAAGGAAACCATAAAAAAATACGGGGAAGGGGGAAGCTTGAGAGAAGAGGAAGCACATTCACGCCCTGAGGCTTATGAAAAGAGTAAAAGTACAACTGGGAGCCAGCTGGCCTGGCATGAGAAGAAAGCAAAAGCCCTAGTGAATTTAGAGACATGAGGATCTTCAAGTCATGGAGACAACTGCTGAGCAAGTCCCCCAAGTTCACTAGGTATATATAGTTGGTTCGTCCCACAGAGACTAACTGTTACATCTCAGATCCTGAACTTTAGAGACTTGGACTTAGGTTCATTTATTTGCTTCGATTTACAGATAAGGAAACAAGGATAGCACTTACATACACTTCCAAGGGATAAAATCACAAATGACTTAACAGAACTGAAAAAAATGTTTTCCTGAAATTATCTTCTTTAAATATAACTTTCTTCAATCTGACCCTTCGATAGAAGCAGTCTATCTGTTTCAGGTTAACGTTTCCTAATAAGGAACTGGAGCTGTACTGAACACTACTAAAAGTGTGCAGACACACCTGAAAGCCAGATGAATAGGTGGTGAGAGACAATTAACGTCCTGACCATATTCTTGCAAGGCTGGAGGGTTCTCCCACCTTAGCACTGTGGTGAGCTCACAAGTATTTCCAGGCATGGCCAGGATTTTTCCAGGAAGCAGTTTTGAAACTAATCCAGCCCTTAAATCAGTGCTGTGCTAGGATGCCAATGTTTTACATCTTAGAACTTGGGGAAGATGGTTTTAATATAAAAAAATTTCAGAACCAGAAACTACTGCTGTAGTGAGATAAAATGGAAATATTAAATGTGCAAATGGCTATCATTTAGCATTCACAAACAAATAATGAATAACAATTAAGTTAGATTAGTAAGTGTGGTATTGGATGGGAGGCATACAAAAATGCCCTAGATCACACAAGTCCACAGAAAAGTAGAGACCTAACTCTAATGACCTATAATAATTGCTACAGTTATAGCAGGGTTAAAAAACACTTCAATGGCACAGAGCAGGCTCTTAATTTTAAACTAAGCTTTGATGGGTAACCAGTATTTCATCAAAAAGAGTATGATGTTGGGAAGAGGGGTATGACTGAGCCAGGTGTTGGGACAGGGAAGACTACCCATATTTTAATAATGACCTTCACATTTGAATTACTTTTCTTGCCATCATGGCAACTAGAACCCTATATTATGGTTAACATTTGAAATTAAGGTGAATAAAATACAGATAAACTGAAAAATGATGTGTCTCCACTTGTGGTTGCCCAGGGGCTCGGGGGAGGAGTGGGATGGACTGGGAATTTGGCGTTGGTAGATGCAAATTACTGCATTTGGAGTGGATAAGCAATGAAGTCCTGCTGTATAGCACAGGGAACTATATCCAATCACTTGTGATGGAACGTGATGGAGGATCATGCGAGGAAAAGAATGTATATATGTGTACAACTGGATCACTTGGCTGTACAGCAGAAATGGACAGAACATTGCAAATCAACTATAAAAAAGACATAAAAAATAAAAAATGACGTGTCTTTTAATAGAACTATTTAGTCACTGAAATCAGTAAAAATATTCAAAATCTCTTACAAATTGAACACTAGCAATAATTACCAAAAAATGGACAATAAATGAACATTGCAGGGATGTAGGAAAATGAAAACCTCACACATTACTGGTGGAATTACTACAGATTGGCATAACAATTCTGGTGGACAACTGAGTACTTTACACCACGATCCACAGGTTCTTTTGCTGGGAATTGTATCTTCAAGACATTATCTTAGGGTGATGAGTGTGGATATATACTAAAGCATTTTTTTTTGTTGGTAGGTGAGAAATGGAGGCCCCTGGCCATCTAGCTAGAGAATGGGACTAGTGCCCACCAAGGATTATTATGATGACTAAAAGCAAACTATTAGGTATATGTATCCATTATGATATGACCAACACTAAAAAGACAAGTTTTTTTTTATCAGTACATACAAAATAAGAAATGGAATGAGTTTGATAATACCATGCCATTTATGTCCCCTAAAATACATGAGCACAAAGAAAAAAAAATACGATGTACTTATTAGGAAAATATGGTGTACGATATAAGAACTCACGCACACAAAAATACAGGAGAAAGTTACTGCATACGGGGACAAAGAGAAGAGAATGGAAGTGGGGGCAGGAGATAACGAGGAAGGAAGGAAGGAAGGAAGGAAGGAAGGAAGGAAGGAAGGAAGGAAAATATCTTCCTTACTCTTAAGAAGACAAAGATGTCAACAGATGACCCTTGACAGAATAAGAATCATGTTATCACCCCTTTTCTAAGAAGCTCATTGAAAAAGTAGATAAAAGATTTTCAATTTATTGCATGTTCAAAATCATCTACAATATGCATGAACATTAGAAAAAAGAATGTAAGTATCTACAAGGTTTTGGTGAGCAGCAGTCTGGACTGGTGTAAAGGAGTGTGCTCCAAGCATCCTATACTTGAGACCTATCACTCATTGGCTTATGGCTCTGGGCAGTTGCCTACCTTCTATGGCAGGCAGATCCTTCAGCCTAAGACTGGAGCATCTTTGACTAGCTTTATCAAGTTATATCTGTTCTACTAGAGTGCATCCAGGAAGACACACTTGTAAACCTCAGCCTACTTTGGCTTTAAAAGGTTCCAAATCCCCAAATCTAAGCTACCCAAATAAAAAGAAGAGCCATATTGAAAATGAATCACCCCCCCCATGTCTTTTAATCAATTAAGGTTTGTCAAAGGCTTTCACATACTTTTCAAGACAGTATTTATTATCTACTCTCCTTTAAGACAGCTGAACAAAAATTAAAATCTCCATGTGATGAAAAAAAATTTTAGGCGGTAAAAATCTCTTAAGTTTTCATTTTTACTAGACACCCAAGAATGTATTACTCTACAATGGTTTGGAGCCAAAAAAAATTATCATTTGATTCCTTTGCATTTAAAAGTCACTGATGTTTTGTTAAAGGTCTTGGTTTACAATATTGACTCATGTTATTCCTAGTAAATGATTTTTTTGTCATAGCAACCTTCTTTCCCCTGGGGGGTGGGGGGAGGAATGTCTTATTTGCAGCCGTCTAAAACCAGAGCTCTACACCCACTCAGAAGGGAGCATAACATTTACAGCAAATGTCACAACAACTATTATGAAACAATAGGCAGATGAGTCATGTGAGACTGGGGCAAAACAGTGACATTTCACATGATTTTAGAATACTTAACCTTATTATTAGAATCCATTTTTAAAATCGTTTGTATCTGCTGGAAAAAATTATTAAAAAAAAATGCATAGCAGAGCCAGCCACTAATGTTCAACTAGAAATAAACCAGCTGCTTGGCTACTGTTAAAATAGCTATCAAATAAATCTACCAAATCTAAAATAATGGTGTTGATATACATGGAAGCATATTTGAACCCACAGGCCTACAGTATTAGCAATAAAGTAACTAGATAGGTAAAGACATCTCTGACTGAAGTTGGAAAGAGGAACTTCTGAGGTTTCAGCTCCCCAACCACGTTTACAAATGAGTAGAGCAAATAGCTCCAGCAATCTGACTTCAGGACTGAGCATATGTAAGAAATAGAAGAAATGGAACAGAAGTGGTCAGAGCAGATGGAGGCTCACTCTCACAGGAGATTTGCTGGCTTGACGACAAACATACTAATGAGTTTTCCCTACTAAGAGTCAGGATTGATAATGACAACAAAAAATGAACTTGTTTGGCACTGCACAGTTTACCACCTGCCTTCCAAACACTGACTCCCCACAACAAAGCTGTTGGGGTGGGTCTTACTGTCTTTCACGAGACAAAGAATCTGAGGTTCAGGGCAAGTTTAGCGACTGAGCCACTGATGACAAAGCAGTTGATTTTAGAGCTGGGATCCTGGGGAAGCCTCTAAAAGAGAGACCCATCCACGTGAATTCACCGTGCCTGTTTCCTTAGCCTGGACTTAGGAGGAAATTCTCCTCCTTTTTCTGTCTTAAACGCTACCTAAATTACACAGAACACATAAATTACAAGAGAGAAAATTTTCTTTTCACCTAAGCCTCAAGATCAGCCTGAGATATAGCCCTCACTTTCCTATTTCCTAAACAGCAAAATCAAGTAGAATCCTATTCACTTATGTGGGATTTGAAATAAGTAGGTGACTTGCTTTCCTACTTCCGCATCACACAACAGAGAGTTGATTCAAACATTCACACTGTCATACTCTTTTAAAATGAAAACTCACGTGCTTTGCAAAACTTTGATTTAGCAAAAATGGCAGAATAATCCTATTTCATGAATGGCAAAGCAGGCAACTTAATTTGATTTTTGAAAGTGTAATGATGTAAATTTTTCATACTCCCCTAATATTTCCTTTAATATGAAATTATATGCTATTATTCATCTTAGAAGAGATCTGTAAAAATCATACTAATTTCAAAATGATTATTAATCAAAAGTTGGCTGACAAAACTTTTCCCCCTTTCTCCGGTTTAGGTGGAAGCATTTGGTGTTACAAAGCTAGGATATTAATTTGCTGACAGTTTTCATCTGAATGGTGCTGTCTCCTCACCTCTGCAGCTTGAATTATGTTACAGACCTCTGTGAATGCAATGCAGCAGAAAACCACATGTTAGCCATCAGGGTTGAATTTTTTGTTCTGGGCCACAGAGAGGCTACCCATCAGTGCATAAAGGTCTGCCCACCTGGCCTTTTGGATCATAGTTCAGGCACACAATTAATTCATTATGAGGTAAGTCACTGCTTGCTTTTGAACTAGTCTTTCCAGCTCTGGAGGTGAATGTCCTGTCACTGACCTGAAGAAATACCTTTACTCTTTCAAACTCCATTAAATCACATTTCCTTCTGTTTTTTTTTTTTGTGTGTGTGTGGTTTTTTTTTTTAATTCCCCCTACTGATGGGGGTGGAAGGAAAGATATGTCCAACAATTAGCTGAAAGGCTGAGGCATCTAAACAGATATTTGTGCTTAGATTCAATAAAAAAGTTTTCAGAATGCAAAAGGGTTTAAAAATAATATAAGAAAATTCCTTTACTTTATAGTCTCCACTGTATACATTCTGAAATTTAAAGATAGGATCACACAATCTGGGACATTCAGTTTAATTTAATAGGTATTCTAAACGTTTGAAGTAAAGAGAAAATCTCACCTTTTTCTGTTTATTTCCAGTTTCAAGAATACACATTCCTTGATTGTTTCTTTATGTTATACTAAGTACTATGTGCATATACTTGTATTTGTAATGAAGGGATATACATATCTTCATATTTAGTAATAAACTATGCCCCCTCCAGGCTTCCTCCTTCCTGAGAAGTAACCACCATGCTAAGTTTTGAGTTCATCACTTCCTTGCCTTTTAAAAACATAATTTTACTACATATGTTTTCCCAATCAAAATATGGTACTGCTGTTTCTGAACTTAATAAAATACTATTGAGATGTAAGTGGCCTTCTGCACATTTGTGCACTAACGAGGCTTCCCGAGGACTCATAAATGCTGTGGAATGAATGCAGTTTCGTGCGTTTTCATTTTCCAAGAGTAGAGATTACACCCAATACCTATTTAGAACCCAGATCCTTTACCATTTCTGCTATGGAATCACCACATTGCTGCTGAGAGGAAACAGCAATCTAAAGGTTTTGAGAAACATTTTTGACCAAGTTGTTCTTTTTCTGGAAACTGATTAAAGGGTTGCAGAAAACTGACCAATGGTAGTGTATAACTGCTCTATCAGAAATACAATTACTATAACAACAGACAAGAATCCCACTTACACCTATGGCCGTGAATATATGTGAAGTATTTATCCCACTGGTATCATGTTTTAGAAAGAAAAATGAAAAAGAGAAAGAGGAACTGCAGGATCGTAAGAAACAAGAAAGAGATGGCGGACAGGAGATGATGTGGAGGCCCGCACTGCCTCTTCACACGGCTGAAAGACGGTCACACGCGAGACAGCATCTATTCATTCTGCTCATTTTCTTGGAAAATCGAGGGAACAATCTGAAATCTAAAATGAACATGTATTCCTCTAGAGAGGATTTACATTTGCCTTTTATCCATATACCTAGGGCACTACAAATCTGGGGCATTTTAAACCAAATTAGCAGTAGGAGGCTATGTAAATTCAGGCTATAACTTGACACAAGAAGGAGCGTCTGGTTATAGCTTCTTAGGGAGAGGTTCTCCCCCTGCTCTGGTCTGCATCGAGATACGGGTCTGTGGGGTCCCAGCTCAATGCCTGGATAGTCTCCTACTAATTTATTCTTTTTGGTCAGGACTGGGCTTGGCCTTCTCTCTCCTGAGTTACTGAGGCCCTGAAAACCAAAACTCAAGACTCAAAACCGCAGATGTCCACAGGGCAAAAGTGACTTCATTGGCTTCAGTCCTTTCCTTATCAAGGATAACCTCTGAGTTTCTGCCTTCAATTATATTTTGACCTGACAATTTTATAATTTTTAAATAATCTGTTATAAGTATGTATGTGTGTTGTGTGTGTGTATAAAATTATAGACACAGGGAGTTCCTGTCGTGGCACAGTGGCTAATGAATCTGACTAGGAACCATAAGGTTGAGGGTTCGATCCCTGGCCTCGCTCAGTGGGTTAAGGATCCGGCGTTGCTGTGAGCTGTGGTGTAGGTCGCAGACGCGGCTCAGATCTGGCGTTGCTGTGGCTCTGGCGTAGGCTGGCAGCTACAGCTCCGATTAGACCCCTAGCCTGGGAACCTCCACATGCCGCGGGTGTGGCCCTAAAATGACAAAAAGACAAAATAAAATAAAATAAAATTATAGACACAGATTTTGGCATGATGTACAGAAGACATTTCTATCAGGCATGCTAACTATACCAAATCAACTAGGTTGCCTCAGGAGACAGTAAAGTGAGTTCCCTTTAAATAACAGTGTTAGTAGAAATTTGATAATCACCTATTGGGAAAACTATACAAGTGATTTAAGAATCAGAGATCTGATCATCCCCTTTCAGATCCAAAGTATCACAACTCTATAAAACACAAGAAAAGAATTATGTCACAGTCATACATGAGAAGTTATGGCATCAGCTTTCCCTGCATAGAGCAATACATCGTAAGGAGGTGTTACAGTGACAGAAAAGAAAAATTAATTGATGGTAACCTCAAAACAGCTGATTCCATTGGAGTGGCTCTTTCTAGACTGTTGCCTTTGCTTAGCCTAACACAGAAACTACATGGATAAATTCTTGCTGATTCCCAAATTTACTTTTCTCTATTATTTTTCTTTTTCCTTTTTCAGGTTGCACCTGTAGCATATGGAAGTTTTGAGGCCAGGAGTCCAATCAGAACTGCTGCTGCCGGCCTTCGCCACAGAAACAGCAACATGGGATCCAAGCCAGATCTGCGACCTACATCACAGCTCACAGCAACGCCAGATCCCTGACCTAATGAGCAAGGCCAGGGGTCAAACTCACATCCTCATGGATACTAGTTGGCTTTGTAACCCGCTGAGCCATAACGGGAACTCCCTACTTTACTCTACGCTTGTATCACTGGTTTCGACAAAGAATTTGCTGAAAAACAAATATTAAAGCTGGGTGCATCTGATCAGAAAAAAATCATGTCTTATTTCAGATCAATCTCCTTTAATATTTCATTTTTCAAAGACAGAGTTCATATATTATTTATCTCTAAATCCCCAGGCAGAATGACTGGCACATAGTAGGTCCTCAATAAATGTTTGCTTAGTGGAGCTTTGTATTCTTCAACTATGAAACTTCAATTATTCATCCATTACTCTTCAGGTCAAATGGAGAAAACCTACCTTGTTGGGCTACTCTTCTGAGAGGTTTGCATGAAGTTGTTTTTTACTTATAATGGGTGTGTTCCCATCAGAAAAACCAAGAACCAAGCAAAAAGACTCTGACTTGCATAACTCCTGGGCAGTGTATATGGGTTTTTTTCAGGATTACACTTCAGTATTTTCAAACCACAATTTTCATCCAAACTTCGTAAATAAGATCAAGTTTACTCATTTCACACATTATAAACCTATCAGAAAAATAACTAAGAACAGGTGGCTTTAAAACTTTAATCCAGAAATTTCACTGTGTTTTAGGGGGCAAATCGAGAATTTAACTTCTACTTTTTAGATTTTATTTATTTACTTAATTTTACGGCCATACCCATGGCATATGGAAGTTTCCAGGCAAGGGGCTGAATCTGAGCCATAGCTGCAACCTACGCCTCAGCTGTGGCAACACCAGATTCTTTAACCCACTGAGCCAGGCCAGGGGATCAAACCTGCTCCTAACTGAGCCTCTGCAGTTAGATTCTTAACCCACTGCACCACAGTGGGAATTCGGGGTTTAATTAAAAAAAAAAAAACAAAATCCTAAGTGTCTTACCTCAGCATGAGGAGTAGGTGGCAAAACCGAAGTCTCATTCTCAGTAACATTTCCAGCTGGCCCACTGTTTGGTGAACTGGGACCAGACCCCGGAGAACTGCTACTGACCGAGGATTCTGGAAAACATTGTGCAGTACAAACACACTCATGACAAACATTCAAAGACCAATTGTAGTTACACTCTAAGTAATACCCAGCAGTGATTATTGTTTTTCCCCCGATGTGAATAAAAAGCACAATTTCACTAAACAAAAAAAGAACTGCGAAAAATTTTGGAACATTTTGGAATTTGCAAACCACTTTTCTCCCTTTGTTTTCCCTATTGAAAATACAACCTAGTATTCAATAATCTTAGAGAAGCAGATATATCCAGTTAGAGAGCATTGTAGAGATTTTTGACTAAGAAAAAAATGAAGTGGGTCATCTTCTCTTATTTGCTTTTGTGCTACCATAAAAAAAAAAATAACTTTTAATAGAGTTAATGGACTTGAACAGTTCATAAAAAAATTGCCATCAACACCCAAGGCCTGGAACCATTCCTGTTGTGTGTGGGAAAATGGCTTATATCCTGTGTTATAAACTGCTCTTTATTTAATCTACTAAGGCTAATCCCTATTAAAGCATATCTTAGTCAAAGTTATATGAAGAAAATACAAGAGAATATAAAATCTCCATAGTGCATTAAGGGCCTTGTACAACACTGTCTAACCTTAACTTTACCCACCTTATTTTCCAGAAGATGAGAAGTTGCCTACATTCAATATGTTACATTTTTTTTTTATTTTTTTTGTCTTTTTGTCCTTTTATGGCCGCACCCGCAATATATGGAGGTTCCCAGGCTGGGGGTCTAATTGGAGCTGTAGTTGCCAGCCTACATGAGAGCCACAGCAATGCCAGATCCGAGCCGCATCTGCGACCTACACCACAGCTCATGGCAACGCAGGATCCTTAATCCACTGAGCAAGGCCAGGAATCAAACCCGCAACCTCATGGTTTCTAGTCGGATTCATTTCCACTGTGCCACGATGGGAACTCCCAATATGTTAAATTTTTAATACTGATCTAACAATAAGCTCACCGCAGCAAGCATTAGGTAACAACAATATAGATGATCTCTGTCATCTTCAGATATAAAATTCACACATATTTCCACTTACAAAGGAACTAATGCATTTACTAAAATACATGATTAATGAAATATAAACTTCCAGTTCCTAGAAATACAGCTCACAGAGGCCATCTTACCAAGCCTTGGCAAATTATCTGCTGAGCTCTAATCAGTGCCCTATCACCTTCAATAGTTCATTCATTTCAACATTTTTCTGGGTGACTCATTCTTATACTTTGTCTACTCAATTCTGCACAGATAATCTTGCCTCATACTTTTTTTATCCGTTTTTATAGCTACATCTGTGGCATATGAAAGTTGCCAGGCCAGGGGTGGAAACAGAGCTGCAGCTGAGGCCTACACCACGGCCACAGCAACACCAGATCCAAGCCCCATCTTGTGACAATGCAGCAGTGCCAGATCCTTAACCCACTGATCAAGGCCAGGGACTGAACCTATATCCTCCCAGAGACAATGTCAGGCCCTTAACCCACTGAGCCACAATGGGAACTCCGCCTCATACTTCTCAAGGACTGACAACTTCTGACGTGATTTCCATCAGTGATTTTCCCTTCTGCCTCCTGGTTTTGTTAACCACACTCTCCTTTCCCACATCAAGGTGAAAGCTCCCCTTTCCAGAGCTATCACGTTCACTCTCACCCGTGACCCCTTAGCACTTGCTTTAGGATTGTGCTTCAGTAATTATTTTGAATCTTTGGGCCCTCCTTGTCCATTGGAACTGTAGCTCTGGTCTGAAGGCATGCTAATAACATGTGTGAAGTAGTGGGCTCATTTCTTTGAGCTTTGGCAATCCAGCTTACTCCCTGTGGACTATACCTGTTCTCTCAAACACCCCCAAATCTGAAGGGCTTTTTTTTTTTTTTTTCCTCAGGGCTGCATGCAAGTCATGTGGCAATTCCCAGGCTAAGGGTCTAATGAGAGTTGCATCTGCCAACCTAAGCCACAGCCACAGCCACAGCCACAGCAACTCAGGATCTGAGCCATGTCTGCAGCCTATGCCATAGCTCACGGCACAGTGGATCCTTAACCCACTAAGCGAGGCCAGGGATTGAACCTGCATCTTCATGGATATTAGTCGGGACCTTAATCCACTGAGCCAGTATGGGAACTCCTGAAGGCTTTTGAGAAGACAGTTCTGATTCTCCCCATCCTTTCCATAATAAAATTCTCTACCTCCATGTTTGTTTTTCCAACTCTCTGGCTTTTCCACCTTCAACCAATTCCTAAATGTAGATATTCATTTAAGTTTGTAGCCTTATGCCTTTTCTCTTTCCCTTGTCAAAAGCAGTCCAAATTACGACATCAACTACCATTTTTAGGCACAATATTTCCCTGAAAGTTATATTTCTTGTCTTTCTCTCTCATCATTTCCAGCCTGAATCCCTTTGGAATGCTGGACATTTTTAATCTCTCTTTACACGTGTATCAGACTCAGTGTATTTCATAATAAATGTGCCCTACATATCTCTCTTCATCACTTCCCTTAGAGTCATGCTCACTCCCTTTCCTTCTCCAACTCTAATCAGTTACTAGGATTTCGTTTTGTTCTTTACATTATTTTTCATCTACTTTTGACTGCAACCATTTCAGTTTAATCCCTCAGCCCTCATAATTCTCTCACGGACTCAAGCAAGTCTCCTAATATTTTTGAGTTAGTTGCTACAGCAGTCTCTCCAAACTGTCCTTAAACTGATGCCAGACGGATCCTAGCGAGACAACTTTCACTGTGCTCCTTTGCTCCAAAATGGAGTCCAACATTACTTCCTACTATTGCCCTTTCTGAACTCTGCAGTCAATCGAGTTGACATCACCTCCTCTCTGTATGTGCCACTTCCCCATTTCATGCCTACCTGTCCTCCTTTTCCTCCACCTGCCTCATTGAAGGACAAATCCCACCTCTATGCTCAAAGCCTGGTTCACATGCCATCTGTTGCCCATGAATGGGAGTTCCCAACATTAAGGATCAAATATCTGCCCTCCCTGGGAACACCTGTAACTTTCAACTTTCTATTACAGATATTTCTGTACTTAGAAATGCAGTACCAATGGAAAAAAAGTGAGACGGGTGACAGAATTCTGATTCTATCACCTACTTACTGCGAGATTTTATCAAGTCACTGGTATCAGAAAATTTAAAAAAAAAATTTTTTTTTCTGCTTTTTAGGGCCGCACCTGTGGTATATGGAGGTTCCCAGGCTAGGGGTCTAATCGGAACTACAGCTGCCGGCCCACGCCACAGCCACAGCAACTCAGGATCCGAGCCGTGTCTGCGATCTACACCACAGCTCACAGCAATGCTGGATCCTTAACCCACTGAGCGAGGCCAGGGATCAAACCTGCAACCTCATGGTTCCTACCCGGATTCGTTTCCGCTGTGCCATGACGGGAACTCCAGAAAATTCTTAACTACATCTTGCTCACTATAGTCTTTTGGTCTATATATTTTGCTTCCATTTTGATAAAATGACATTGTATTTGCCTCTCTCATTTACTTTTCTTTTAACAAAGAAAATGCACACTTAGAGAAACTTTTGAGGAGTTTCTTTCCCCCTTGGACTCCTAATTCTTGCCTTTCCTGTATGACTACGCAGTGATTTCTCATTAATGTCCCATTTCCATATCCCATATTTAAAAAAAAATAAACTAAAAACAGAATCTATTTTTTAAACATTCTGTTTGTTCAATTTAAAATTATGTCCTTTATATATTTTACGTGATATTCGTACAGAAGTGTTTCTTTATGTAGAAATCACTATGATAAGAAATCCTGCAACAGGATTCTACAACATCATACTGGTTAGGGTCTGGGAGGGGAGGTAGCAACTGATTTTCTGTAAACACTGAAAAAATTCTCAGAGAAGAAATAATATCACAGCTTGAAGTTACAAGTTCCTGAAATGCAGGCAGTGGAACAGGGGAGTGTGGATGGGAAGACACAGCAGGCAAAGGGATGTATTAAGACTTAAGAATTTTAAAATAACATGGCCTTTGTGGGGAGAGGGGCAGAAAGCTTTCAATTTCGCTAAAGCGGAAGATGACAAGTGACTCCCTTGTCAACGACTGGGAGCAAAGAGGTAGCATGGGTTTGGAAAAAGCAAACATCCCAACCTATAAAACAGGGAGGAGGGAGAGAGAGATGAGTACAAAGAACAGCAATAGCAATTCAACTGCTATGATGCTATGATGGTCTCTCACTGGATAGCAAAAATAATCAGCATTAAGATCCAAACAAGTTCCCATTGTGGCGCAGCAGAAACAAATCTGACTAGGAACCATGAGGTTGTGGGTTTGATTCCCTGAGCTCGCTCAGTGGGTTAAGGATCCGGTGTTGCCGTGAGCTGTGGTATAGGTCACAGACGCGGCTCATATCTGGCATGGCTGTGGCTGTGGTGTAGGCCGGCAGCAACAGCTCCAATTTGACCCCTAGCCTGGGAACCTCCATATGCCACGAGTGTGGTCCCACCCCCCCCCCAAAAAAAAAAAAAATCTAAGCAGAACTCATCCTAATTCCATGAAAGAAAAAGGAGGAATGTGCACGTGTCCTAACTCATTGGTCAGAAATGTATGTCTGGGAGTTCTCACTGTGGTACAAAGGGATAGGCAGCATCTCTGCAGTGCCGGGATGCAGGTTCACACCTGACCTGGAGCAATGGGTTACAAGATCCAGCATAGGTTGCAACTGTGGCCCAGATCTGATCCGTGACCAGGGAACTCCGTATGCCATGAGGCAGCCGAAAAAGAAAGAAAAGAAAAATGTGTGTCTAATAAATGTAAACACCTCTTCAAATACATATTATTTTCTCAGATGAAAAAGTGAGTTACCATCTCACAAAATTAGAAAGAACAAATTATATTTCACAAGTAAAGAAACCCTTATAAAAGAAAACTAATTATTACTCAGGTAAGTATTGAGTTAAATTCCACTGTAGTTTGGTAAGAAAGAAAAAGTATCTGTGGGAAAAAGTTATGATTAAGAAAAAAGACTAACAGGACAAAAAGAAAAGAACACTGGGATAAATAAATATGACCTTAGAAAATAAGATTCTAAAGAAACAAAAAAATACATATATTGATTTTTCTGTTATGAGAGAACCTACTCTCTCCAATTTGAAAAATTCTATATCTAATTACATTAGACAATTGATATGTTCATTGTTCTTTACATTTATTAAAACAGATTCACTCCCCAACTCCCGACCCCCATCATGGACTTCTTTTATGAAATCTTAAGATTTTTACTTACTTAAATAAAAATAGGTTTCTTTAAAAAATAAGGCTGCAACTCTAAATTTAGAATTCAACTGATCTAAATTAGTGATTGTATTTGATATTGGAAAAGTAAACTCGAGTAAAATAACTATTTATTTAACATTTCTTGTGCCTTAAGAAAAAATTTTCCCACTAATACTTTCCCTCAAATTAATCTGTCAAGATTGAATAGGAGACTAAATACTTTTCCCCCAAATAATCTGTCCAAGAACTCATTAGTATTTTATGCTTCCACAATCTGCTCCACACTGTCTCCCCAAAACTAGACACTAGTATGACTAAAGAAGATATAGAAAATGGATAATTTTTGAAAACCTGCTAAGAATAAGATCTGATCCTGGAGAAACAGTACCAACTGACTACACTTGTATAAGCACCCTTTTCCTTGGGAATGGAAGAAAAAATGGTTGTAGATTACCTTTTTTTTTTTTTTTTTTTTTTATGATGCAACCAAAGGAAAGGACTAGATACAATGAAATGCTCTAAGGAGGTACTCAGTAAATAGTAGTCAGTGTGGTTAGTTTGGCCAGCCTTTTTGGTTCCTGTATTCCTATGTCTTCTCTAATTTCAGACCAGGTATAAATGGGACTAGAGGGTTTTGTAAGACATCAGGTTGAATTTCCTAACCTGTTCACCCCACTACTAACCAGGCAGCTAAAAAAATAAGAACTCTTCCATTTGAGACTAGTGAAAATGACAGTTTCTTTCCCTTCATAAAAGGCAATATATCCGCCTCCTGCCATAAGTCCCAGTTCACTAGTAAACACATAAAGTCATTTATGAGTCCTGTAAATTTGTTGAAAAGTCAAGGTTTTGCTGTTCCATGAAGTTTAATTTTCCCAGATGTATTTTGTACATTCATGTCTGAGTATGGGGGAACTGTTCTTCTTGGACCTCCCTCTGCTCATTTCTGATCAAATTTCATTAAAAGTTATACTCTCCTAGCTGGCATTTACAAAATGGACTGCCTGTTTCTGAAAAGATTAAGGTGAGCCTTGGTGTTTCCTAGTTTATGCCTAGATTGACATGCAGTTCTGTTTTTCATTCATTTCCTGTTTAACAGTTGGTGAATGCATGGCAAGGTGTATTGAACTACTTGTGAACTTTCAATATAACTTCCTTTCAGGAAATGCTTCTCCTCAAAATAACTTTTAATATACAACAGGTATATTTATTCTAAACTAATTTTTTTCATTACTACTAGCAGTATTTTTAGTGTATATCTGCCCAGTCCTCAATTACCTGTCACCTCAAACATTCGCTTCTTGAATGAAGTGACAACATTTCCATCCTTCCGCCTGAGTAAGGGGCTGCTTCTCCTCTCTGCCACTTTCTGTTTTAACCTGGACCGCACCTTCAAGTTGGGCTCAGAGGCTGGGGATTGAGACAAAGAAAATAGATAAAAATTAAAAAATGGAGAGCCAATTGCTCCAGTGTATAAAAAAACGGCTCACCTTTTTCTTGCTCCCTTCTCATCTCAAATTAAAACCCCAAGCATGTAAATAAGGCATTGACTATATATTAATTAAACAGATAAATGTCATAATTATTTTTATGAAATGTGTGAAATGTTCTACTTCTCTAAATGTAAAGTGAAAATGGAATAAAAATATGTTT
Organism: Catagonus wagneri; assembly: GCA_004024745.2. NCBI lineage: Eukaryota > Metazoa > Chordata > Mammalia > Artiodactyla > Tayassuidae > Catagonus > Catagonus wagneri. The sequence goes on from PVHT020000173.1 coordinate 15,653,707, forward strand.
TCTACTTATTTTATCCAGCAGAATTGGAATTGTTAATGGGAAGCCTAATGACTGAGTATGTTTGGGTCAGAGTAAGATTTATTACACTTCATTGTCAGTCCTTTTAATTCTCTCAAGGGTGAAACACAATAACCACAAAAACAGTACCCTAAGGTGATTTTAGAGACTTTAGCCTGACTTCTGGTAATAAGAAGACACCTCTGCAGCATATAATTTATGTCTAATTCTGACTCCTGAAATATTTCATTGTCAGTAGTTTCTAACCTGAAATCCTGGGAAAATATACTTAGTACAATAACACAGCACCAAGTAGAATCAGTATGAATAAACCTTTTTATATACTGAGTATACAATCGATTAGAAAGTTAAGATGGCCAATGTTCTGAGTTAGGTCATATATTCCAAAATACAAATGCATATTATTCATGTATATGCCATTATTTCTTTGGTTAAACAATCCTAAATACTGAGGCTCTGCAATTAGTCATCATTTATTAGGTATTTAAGTGCTATACTTGAGAGGAAGAGAAACACTGGATTAAGTCTGTAGTAGTAATTGATGATGATGACTGTGGTAATGATGAGGATGAGGATGATTAGGGAAAGAATATTTCTGATGACAACAACATTTATATGGTAATTATTATGTTCCACTACTGTTCTTAATGCTCCATCAATATGAACTTCTTTGACCATAAAAAATCCATATGGGGTAGAGTCTATTTTATACCTTCATTATATCAATGAGAAAACCAAAGCACAGAAAGGGTAAGTAACTTGCCCAAGGTCACAAAGGTAAAAAGGGATGAAATCAGGATCTGTACCCAGATAACCTAGTGCAACTCTAATCACCTCAATACTGAAAATATCACTCTTCCACCTTCCTTTGTGTATGAATTCCATGACAATGATGAAATTGCTTTTCCAAAGCTTTCCTAATCACTTACATCAGATACAATGTTACAATGTAGCCAGAATTTTGAATCAGGTAAAATGCTTTCTTTGAAGGAATTTTATAATTCTGCCAGACTACAGAGGGTATCAGTAGTAGAACTTACAATCTTTTATTATTTATAATATTTTTATTTAAAAAAATTTTTTGGCTGCACTTGCAGCATATGTTAAGTTGCCAAGCCCAGGATCAAATCTGTGCCAAAGCTATAACCAGATCCACAGCTGTGATGCCAGGTCCTTAATCTGCTGAGCCACAGGGGAACTTGTTTTTGACTTCAAATACTCATGCTTCATTTTCCTATTTGTTCTTCTCTTTTTCCCTTTTCCTTAGCTCTACCTTGGACTGAGAAACCTAGATTTTGTTGGAACTGCCTAGGTGAAATAAAACAAGTTAATTATTTGTATGTTGTACACATGATTTTATGCCTGAATATACTGGAAATGTTAAAAAAAAATGGGGGCCTAAAAATATCATAAAAGCAGAAGATGGGGAAGAGGGGTGGGAAGAGACCAGGACAGAGTACAAGAAGCTCAGGGCCTAGAGACTGAAATGTCTCATTTCCTGGGCCTCCCACCTTGACAAAGAAAGGAAACAGTTTGGGAGAAGGATTAAGGTTCTTGCCAGACCCTCCCAGGGGTGTCAACCCACTTTATCTTAGTAGAGAAGGCTGCATCTGAATTATTAGCATCCAACTTACCCATGATTAAAAGGAGAAAATGGAACTATATCAATTTACATAATTCCCCCCCAAACACACACATATTTATTTTAAAATGTCTTTTAAAACACTAATTTTGTCTCAGAAAAGCTGTAGATTAAAAAATATATTCCACCTAAAACCCAGAAAGGAAAAAATGAGGAATCCTCGTGTGTTAACTATACTGGTATCCACTGTCACCTTACTCATAACCCCAGAACAAAATCAGATCCTCAGACTTTGATCTAGATATACCTTTATGATGAAGCCTAATGGACTCAAAGCTACAGACTGGCTCTCCAGAGGGTCAACTGATTCAGCACGTCAAAGGCGGAATAGAGAAGGCCCCGGGTTTCCAGTGGGAATATGGGTCCCCAGGGCACCATTTCCCACTATGACATTTTCAGTGAAATTTTAGCACTGTCTGAGCCTGACTCTTCATTCGTGAAACATGAAAATCGAATCCCTTCCTTATTTCACAGAATTTTGGCCACTGGATTAGCTACTTAAGAATAATTCTGAGGATCCAGGTGTATGCAAAAGGGAAGAAAAGATGTGTGGAATTATTACTGCTGCTACTCCTGGAGGGGTTCCACAGCTAGGAATGACAGAGCTGGGACTGGCCCCAGATCTCCTAATTCTCAGTCCAGTCCTTCTTTTCCTAACACATTGCACCAGCTGGGGCCGAGTTTCTGCAACCAAGATGAAAATGTGCCAACAGCTTGGAAAAGCAACGTATGCCCTTTAAACATTCTACATGAAAACTAGAATTCCATAAGATTTTACAGGTCAGCAGATAGTTTCATTCCTGTGTGTCTATTTGAGAACGTGCTGGATTTTCAGGTCCTAATTTTTTTTTTCAATGGTCAACATTAAAAAAGGGAACGTCAGAATAGGTATGAGAACTGGGTTCTGGTCTTGCATCTACAGCTGCTCTATCAGTCAGCTCATTCATGCAAATCAGCTGATGGCACCTATGTAGTGCATGGAGTGAAATAAATGTACTTTAAATGCCTGTTTCATGCATTAGGTTATCTGAATTTGGATGAATTACTCTACATCTTTCAATCTTAGTTTCTCATGTTAAAATGGAGATAGTTCCCCGCCCCCAATCTCCCCCACCCCCCACATATACCCCAAGGATTCTATTTTCCTTCTTTCTCTGAGTTCATGGGATTGAATCCTCGGGTGGAATACATCCAGTCTTTTGCTGGATGGACTTCATTTGGGCTCAACCTACAGGTAACACTGGCTAGCGATCAAAGAATTAAGGAGTTAGAGATGAGGTATCCTATGCTGTCTCTGCTATAGGGCTGCAGCACCAGGTACAGCTTTGTCTCCTCCTGATTTCATCTCCTGCTGGAGATCTCTGCTGCTCCACGGCTCCAGCCTTCCCAGGACTCCAGCAACATTATTTCCTCCCTTCACTTTTTCAGTCGTAGGGGTGGGAATGGCTTCTTACTATTGCTATTTTTCTGGGTACCTCAACATCCCTTCATAAAACTCTACGACCCATATTGTTTCCCTGCTAAGAGTCTGATTAACAGTTCTACATATCTTGATGTCTAGTAGAAGATAAGCCAGTGGTTCTCAACCAGGAAAGATTTTGACACCAGAGACACTGGGCAATGTCTGGAGATATTCTGATTATCTATGGGGAGTACATACCAGACTCCAGTGGGTAGAGGACAGGGATGTTGCTAAATATCCTACAATGTACAGGTTGAGTCCCCACAACAAAGAATTCTCTGGACCCAAATGTGAAAAACCTTGGGGTAAGAAATCAGCAATGGAAGTTGTTAATAACTGTACTCTGCTGGGATGATCAAAGGAGATAAAAATATCTGTTGGAGATTCTCAAAGAGGATGTAGGAGAGAATGGGGAGAAAAGAAAGAATGTCAGAAATCAGGGAGTGCTATAGGTAGCTTAAAATAGTAACTATTTCAATACATTGGCTACTGAGAAATTTATTTTAAAACACTCAAAGCAAAGTTAGTAAACTGCTATTGGTTATGAACATAAACAGAAAAATTATCCTAATAATAATATTTGAGGCGCTGTGGTGTCTTTATCAATTGAGGACATTTGTAAAAACTAGGATTCATCAATATTCTATAAAGACCAACATAAATTTATTCCCTTGAAATACACAATATGTAACTTTTTAAAGTAAAAATCATCCAAATTTATTGGTATTTAGCAAAAACTTTTACCTGTATTTCAATTGTGATTTTGAGTCACCACAGATACTAGTATCTTAGTGGTGAAAGAGAAGGTTGGAATGATAGATAACCATCATTTAGTCCTTGCAATGCTTTATGAACTCACTCCTAACATTTAGAAGGCCACAGACTAAAGCTTAGCATGATATATACCCAAGCAGTAGAATTAATGACCTACTGTGCTGACTTGGTTTGCAGTTAAGAGTTAATTCCATTTTTAATGCTCTGGTCTCCCCAAAGGCTGAAGATTTCCATTCCAATGACTTACTAACGGAATGAAAACCCTCAAGAGCCCAGAAAGAGATCACTAACTGGGGAGACATTCTGCTTGTATTTGAATGCATTTCATGCCTAGTTGCACTAATTGCCTTTCTATTTTTCACCCCACACCCATCACTCTCTACATCTCAATTAATCACAAAAACAGAAGCAAGCTTTTAGTGTGTGCCCACCTGAATGCATTTGTCTGTTGAGATGAAAACACTGTGTGAAAAATTGAATATCATTATTTAAATGATAACAATAATAAAAAGGACAGAACTAAACCTTTTTCTCTTTTCAATCAAAAAAAAAGTGAACAAAGGAAACAGAAAACATGTGGAGAATGCCTTATAAGATAAACGTAGGTGAAAACTTTCCTCTTGTACTAATCTCCATGGTACAGAATGAACTTGGGTTTCAGAGGATATGAAAATAAACAATGAGAAAGAAATAGTAACATTAGGTAGTGGAAGCAAATACAGGTTAAAAAATTAGGATTCCAAGGCACAGTAAGTGATAGGGACCAGCCTTATTATTTCACTAAGAGACTGGTGTGTAGATTGTGTGTGTCGGGTATCATTTTTGCAGAAAGACACACATACAGACACAAAAACTATCTTTTGTAGAAGCAAACAGGTCTTTAACACAAATAGACCAGACTTAGATTTCAATGCTAACTCTTTCACGTACTAACACCCAGAAATCCTGGGTTTTGTCATCTCCATACATCATTTTGTCATCTGTCATAGAAGCCATAGACAGAGAGATAGAGACAGAAATATATCATGGTGCGAGATTAAAGGGGTAGAATGAAGTTCCTAGCTCAACCAGCTGCCCATGACAAAAAAAAAAAAAAAAGAAAAAAGCTGTTCAATAGATAGATGGTGAATAAATGAATGTTTAATTCTATCCACCTATAAAATGAAGGAACTTAACATAAAACAAAATACAAAGCTAAGTAGAGGAATAGAAGGCTACAGGTGGTTTACTCCTTTTGCCAAGGGCAGTATTATCTGTAGCAACAACAAAAATAAAATAGTCCCTTTCTGCTCTCTCAGTCAGTATATTTAAAATACCTCTTGGTTAGCAATTGACTTTCCCTATTTTCCTCACTTGTTTTACTTGCCTGTTTATAATTCCAGCTCTATTTACTTTAGGTCTTAAATATATCTCCATTTACAAAAAATGATTACCGACTTTGCTCATTGTGTCTTGGTTCACTTTTTACTATTAATTTATGAATATCCTTTGCACCAGTAATTTAGACAAAAATTCAATAACCGTATATTGTGATATACAGAAGTTCTTCATTCCCACTGGAAATGATCATAAAGAGAAAAGAAAGATGTTTTCATTGAGTAATGGTTAATAATGTAATCACATTATTATTAATGATCTATCAAGATTAAGTACTAGATTAAGAAATGTGTCTTCATATGAATGAATACTTGGCATATTCAGCAACTGCATCTGCAGCACATGTTTAGCACTACAATCATATGTGAGAGGCCAGCCTGTACTGCACCCTCAGATCCCTTCTCTGGCACTGTCTTTTCTCTGCTGTACTAGATATCTGACATTGTCCACAGGGCCTCCCTCTCTCCTGGATTTCTCATGCTATTTCCCACCCACAGGAGGGTGGGAGCTCACCTTGGAGCTGCGATATTCTAACACTCCGTCACTTGAAACTAAGCACATATAACCCATCACCCACCCTATTTGATATGTCCTTTCTGAAGATTAATTAGGTTTCCTGGAGTAGTTTCTGCCCAAGACACTTTTATCTTTTATGCTAGCATCGTAGTATTCCCTGTTATGTGAGAACTGTTCAACCAAATGACCATCACAGTTATGAAAAGACACTCTGGGAACACATGTAAATTTTCTAATCTAGTTGATCTAAAGATACAGGTTACTCTAATATTAAAATTTCATAATTAGACGAAGGCTAGGTATTTCAAAATTAGCATTCAGAATAGTGAAGTAAATCTAACACAACTTATGCTTTTGGGGGGGTTTGGATAATGTGAATCTTTAATGTTATAAGTCAGATTTTATACATTTTGATATCAACAAGCAAAATTTCTAGTTTAGCTCTAATTATGACCACTTAAGGATATGTAATTCATATATAAAAGTTTTTTAAAAAAAATCATTCATTGGGAAATTTTAGCTTCTAATAGCTAGCTATATTTATGGTATATATAAATGCAATTTTCTGGAAAAATTATAATTTTCTTATTCAGAAATATTAATGTAGACATCCTTCTATATCCTTACTGAGAATGTACCAATCATGCCTATTTGTTCAAAGAGGGTTCTTCTTTTTCAAAAAACATATTGGTAAATGTTATAGTGTGGTCTTCTGAAAAATATCTTTTTTATAACATTTCTTTCTTTCTTCGGATTACGTGACTCATACATGTTTGAAATTTTTAGAAATGAGACAAACTGAGTATACCTTGCGAAAATGTTTCTTTGTTTTGTATTTATAGAAGTATTTGAGAAGTTCCCTTTGTGGTGCAGTGGAAATGAATCCAACTAGCATCCATAAGGATGCGGCTTTGATCCCTGGCCTTGCTCCCTGGGTTAAAGATCTGGCGTTGCCATGAGCTGTGGTGTAGGTCTCAGACGCGGCCTGAATCCTGTGCTGCTGTGGCTGTGCTGGAAGCCAGCAGCTACAGCTCCAATTCGACCCGTAGCCTGGGAACCTCCATGTGCCACAGGTGCAGCCCTAAAAAGAAAAAAAAAAATATGTATTTGTATTAAGTATTTGAAAATGCAAATCATATTATATTTATGATTGTGTTCTATTTCTTCACTTGATAATGTATTGTCTTTTCCCAGTAATTACATATTTTTAAAAATGATTACCTTTAAAAATCTACCATGAATCTTTTCCAAGCAATCATATATCCTTTAAAAAAATACATTATGTGGCTATACCATATATTATTTAGCTACATTTACAAGTGAATATGCAATATTTTATTTAAGCATTTGATAACTTTGGGCATTTAGGTGAGCTATAGAGTTCTGTTTTCAAAGACAGCACAGGAACACATATCATTGTGAACCTACATGTGCATTTGAGAGTATTTCCTTCCATCAAAGTAAATAAGAATAAAATTCTTAGGTTCCTCACAAATCAAAACAATGATAACTTATGATAAGGAAAAGAGATCAATGGGTATATAGGGCAAAGAGTATTACAGGGTCCTAGGAAGCAGCTCAGAGCAGTTTGGGAAAACAGTATGAGGTCCTGGGTAATAGGAGCCTGATCTAGAATGGGTGGCATCTGAGGATGCTTCATCTGCTGAACCAGAGCAGGTACCTCTGAAGTTCAAAAGCCATGACAGGGCACTGAGTTTTCTAACCCAAGAGCGGCACTCTATGCTGAGTCCTGCTTCCTTTTCCTCACAGCGTATCTCCACAGTGCCTGGTGTTTCCCTGGCTTCCTTTTCCTCACAGTGTATCTCCACAGTGACCTGGTGGTCACCAGCATTCAGAAACGTCCACTGAGTGAAAGAATACTCAAATTGCTACTCAATGCTGGGTCTTTTGGTTCTGTTTATAAATACTAGGACAGAGGAAGAAATCAGTTTTTAAAAAAAGTTTATGGCATTTAAAGTACAAATAACTATTCTTGGATTCCTGTCGTGGCACAATGATTAATGAATCTGACTAGGAACCAGGAGGCTGCAGGTTCGATCCCTGGCCTCGCTCAGTGGGTTAAGGATCTGGCGTTGCCGTGAGCTGTGATGTAGGTTGCAGATGTGGCTCGGATCCCGCGTTGCAGTGGCTCTGGCGTAGGCCAGCCGCAACAGTTCCAATTAGACCCCTAGCCTGGGAACCTCCATATGCCGTGGTGCAGCCCTAAAAGGACAACAGACAAAAAAATAATAAAAAATAAAATAAAGGAGGAGAGACTAGAAGAGTCAAAAAAATTTCAAATAACCATTCTTAACAGATAAGGTACATCAATCAATGTGATGCTGGATTGAAACTAATAAAAGCAATGGAAAATTTCATCACTTATTATAGTTAAAATTAAAACTTTCTATTCAGTTGGTTCCATTGTTTAATTTAGTTAAGGACTACTGAATAACAATACTGAGAACCAAGGTTGCAAGTTCCAGAGGATTGGGATCATGCCTAGTTGTGTTTCTACTATTTGTTCAACACTTACACAGCACCTACCACATAGATTAAACCCATTAGTTATTTACTGAATGAACGAATCAATAAATGGGGAAGGGGTGTGTTAAGTGTCCAAGCAACTGTCTCAGAGATAGATTAGAGAGCCTTTTTCTCCCAGGCATTCATGATCTAGCAAGAACAAATGACAGACCATGTGATCAATGCCATGTGATAAGCCTGAGCAGTGTTGGGGCAGTGAGGCACAGATTCATTTGTCTTGATGGGAAATCCCAGAGGCTGAGAAAGATTGTGACAGGCAGAGGTGGAAGGGGAGTAACGTTCTATGCAGAGGAAACAATCCTGTCCAGGGGAAGATACAGATAAGTTCAAAGGATGGACATTAAATACGTTGGTAGGGCTGGGGAATGGATACTAACTGCAAGACAAGGCTTCAAAATTAAATGTCCAGCAAAATTTTGCTTAATTATGCATAAAGAGACTATTCAATCTGTATCGTCAAACTCCCTCTCTTTTCTGGCTCTCTTCTCAGCATGTGGAAAAACTCAGATCTTTCCCATTAAAATAAAATAAGCCCTTCTCAGAGATAGATATTATTAGTTACTCTCTGCATTCACACTTTAATTCACAGTCAAGTTTTTTTTTTGTTTTTTAAGTAATCTTACACTTGCCACCACTACTTCCTAACTTCGAACCATTGCAATGTGGCTCAAACCCTCTCTGTTTCACTGAGATTACCACACATAGAACTTGGAACAGTAAATGCAGTATTTAACGCTGTGTTTATTCTCAGTATATAATAACTACATAGACTCATGATGAGTCTCAATAAACAGCTACTGAATGAAAAAAAAAGAATGCCCGCGTATATCCAAGCATGGTGGGGGGAACTTACAGTAAAAGGTCAGGTTTCAAATGTCATTGAGAAGAAAACTAGCTAAACTTCAACTTCTCTAATTTCTAAGAATTTCTTCATGTTGAACTTCATGGCAAGAGGTCTTATAGATCAGGTGAGGAATGCAGAAGGAATTTCATTTTTCTGGCAAGCATCAAAAATACCATTTTTTGGAGTCAAGGAAACCCACATTCCATACAGCCTATGCTACAATTTTTTCAGGTATAAAATATTTTATTTGACTATTCAAAAATAAATTTTGAAATTCTGTATTTGGAAAATATAACAAAATTTAGAATTACCAGTTCAATAAAACAAACTAGATTAGGAATGTGTTCATTACTCTTCAATCCAGTTTCTAAAATAATGTTTTTAAACCTAGATCCTGAGGGTTTATAATAAAGTCTTATTTCTGAACTAGTTATTTTACAACTTAAATAATGTATTACTTTGGAGGGAGTCTATATCCATATTTCTTTTTCCCAAAAGTCCTCATGAGTTCTAAAATTTCATAATTAAAAATAAAATTCAATGTCCATTATTTTGCTGCTTTTCTGAAGATAGGTTCATCTGTGCCATAAATTAGATTCCAGATACAAGTGACATCATATGGTATTTGTCTTTCTCTTTCTGACTTACTTCACTTCGTTTCAGAGTCTCTAGTTCCATCCATGTTGCTGCAAATGGCATTATTTTGTTCTTTTTTATGGCCAAGTAGTATTCTATTGTAAGGTATATATCATATCTTCTTAATTCATTCATCTGTTGAAGAACATTTGGTTGTTTCCTTGTCTTGTCTACTGTGAATAGGGCTGCAATGAACACAGGGGTGCATGTACCTTTTTCAAAGAAAGTTTTGTCTGGATATATGCCCAGGAGTGGGATTGCTGCTGTATAGCACAGGCAACTACATCTAATCAGTTGTGATGGAACATGACGGAGAATAATGTGAGAAAAAGAATGTATATGTAACTGCATCACTTTGCTATACGGCAGAAACTGACAGAACACTGTAAATCAACTATAATAAAAAATCAGAATTACTTAATTATGTCATTAATATTCTTTCGGGAATGAACTAATTTCTGTCTATGAATGAAAAAAAGTTACACTGTATACTTTATAATTTTGTTTACCTCCACTACTAGATGTATCTTTTATCTACTCCTTTGAAGAAAAATTTCATGAAAAGCAGTTTTACTTGTGGACAGGAAACTTTTTAACATATTTTCTAGCCCCATACCTCATAAGAAGTATGGCTATAAAAACAGGTGTGAACTGACTTCAGGACAGGCTGAGGACCATCTTTGCGGGTGACGTCGGCACTGGGCAGTGCTGTATTTGATAGGGCCACGTGCTGGAAGAGTATAAGATTTTTCCCCAGAAAATGACCTAATAGGACAGTGTGGTCTAGAAAACTAATACCTATATCCTGATAACTCCCTCGGTATCACTATAAATCTAACTTTATTGAACATTGTTGTGCTCTCAGCATGAACCTACCTGATTATATTCATAAGAGCCTAGAGTTGTTTTCCACTCTTGACTGTGCCACTAACTGCGTTATTTAGGTCAAGTATCATTCAGTGCCTCTGAGCCTCAGTTTTCTTGCCCATGAATGTGGACAATAGTATCCATTTGTTCAGGAGTATTGATGAGAATGATAAATGGTAAATAGAGTAAATCACTGCCTAATTTTACATGTCATAAAACTCACTTTCTCCAAGTACATAACTTTTAATTTTTTGTCTCTGATCTTTACCTGAAAAATTTCAATTCATTCACATAAAACTATAAAATCATTCTCTAGCTTTTTATTTCATTTGTTTCCTTTTCTCTCCTGACTTGTCTAGTTATAGCCATCCAAAAGCAGTCACTCAGTCTCTTTACTATAAAATACTACTGCAAATTAAATCCTTAAAAATTCTTTCTTGAAGAATCTTGCTATATTTTAAAATACCTAAAGAGATACATACTAGCTCCTACCCTAATCTTTGTATTTATTTATTCATATAAGAGAAGTTTATTCAGTGCTCTCTGATGATGCTGGGGATACAATACCTAACAAGCTATAGATATTATCCTTAAGAAACTTCTCAGCCAAGCAGAGAATTTTAGTTTTAATATAGACATATATGCACAGAGATTTGTCCAGGTATATCTGGGCATATATATTTGGCACAAAGAATGTAGTGAGTATGTAGGGTTAGCCTGATGGGTGATGGGAAGACATCAAGGAAAGCTCAACAGAGGGGAAGTATGTTATCAGCTAAGCAAACATGACTATGAACTACTCAAGTGTACACTTTAAGAAGAGCAAAGAACTTGTAGAAAACCAGGTGTGACTTGTGTAAGTGTGAAACAGAAACACTTGTTCATGGAACTGCACATGGTTAGCTACTGTTAGGACAAAGGGTGGTGGAGTAGGGGAAAATAAGAGAGGAGGTGAGGGAGGGAGGATGGAAGGAGAGAGTGTGTGCTTTCCATGGAAGGACTTTAGCCTTGTGCATAATAGGAGAGATGTTAAATGACATTAAGTAGGAAGATAGGAAGACTAGATTTAAATTTTTAAAAGACAGAAGGTTGACTGGACAGGGCTATGCTGAAATCAGAAGCTACTCAATACCTGGAATGGGGATTCAACTAATGGGTACTGAACTACAATAGAAAATATGGGAAAGAACGTTTAAGAGCAAGGAATGACAGAAGCTTGTATCTGATGAGATGAAAGAAAACCAGTAGTCCAGTATGACTTACAGATTTCTGGATTAGGTCACTATGTAGATGTGGTTCCATTAGTGTCTTTAGGGAATCTCATTTTTCAGCTTAGTTTTAGTGGTCAATCTGGTCACGTGTATATATATTTTAATGTTTAATTGCTGCTAGTTAGAACTGTTATCAGCTTCAATGTAATTTCAACTCTTTAGTCTTGCAACCACTAGTCTTTGGGGCCCCTCAAAACCCCTGCAGATACATCCAGTTGCCATGGCACAACAGCACCAATGACAGAAGTTCAGCATTGATTTCTGGGCAACAGGAGTTATTGTTGCCAGCTCAAATGCCAACTTGCTTCCAACTCTTCCTTTCCTGTTCAAAACTTTCCAAGTCTTTGTACAGGTCTTGCTATTGTTTATTTTCCTTGCAAGTTTTACTTCACGGTTTGGGAATGTTTCTGGTAATTCACTTCTGCCTCACTGGAATTCATAGTTTTATTATCTTTATCATAAATTGTCTTTATCATACATATCTATAAGGAAATACTATTTCCATTTGAGAGTGATATAAAAGGTAATATTTTGCCTTTGGATTTTTTAAGTTCACCCTAGAGGCCTTTCCTAGACAGATGTTCAGTTAAACACCTTCTACTTAGCCAACTTTCTCTGGATGATTGTCTGGATAAATAAACCTCAAACAGACTTCAAATAAAATGGTAAGACAGTATTCAGTCAAAGCAACCTGTAGAAAACAACATCCTATAAAAACTCTTAAGAAGTTGTGGTGGGTCAAATAATGTTTCTAGGGCAAAGATATCTATGTCCTATGCCCCAGGACTTGTGACTATCACTTTCTATGGTAAAAAGAAAATTAAGGCTGCAAGTGAACTTAAGGTTGCTAATTGGTTCATTGTGAAATAAGGAGATTAGCCTGGATTATACAGGTAGGCTCAATGCAAACCCAAGGGTCCTTTAAAAATATGGAAGAAAGAGGGAGAGGAGTATCAGAGTGATGCTGTGCAAGAAAGACTCAATTAGTCATAACTTGTCATTGCTGGCTTTGAAGAGAGAAGGGGGACCACAAGCCAAAGAGTGTGGGTGGCCCCCTGAAGCTAGAATGAACAAGGAGACAGAACTGCTCTTCATGTCTCCTGAAAGGAACACAGCCCTGCTGACACCTCCGTTTTAACCAGGTGAAACTCATTTTGGATTTCTAACCTTCTGTACACTAAGATAATAAGTATGTGTTGTTTTAAGTGACTACATTTGTGCTAATTTATTACAGGAACCATAAGAAGCCAATACAGCAGTCTAATGAATTCCAAAGTTGGCAATGCTTGGGAAGTCTGAATATTCTGAAATACTGGCTCTGACTAGATCGAGATTTTCACTGTGCTATATTTTATTGTATTGATTTCAGGTAAGGAAGTAGGATATTAAAGCAAACTATTAATGATTAAATGCCCATCACTTAGCAAAAATGTCAAGGCAGTAATTTCCTTAAAATTAACATTTACCCCTTCAACATCCACATGAGTAGGACACATTATTAATACATTTGATTATTTGTAAAAAGATCCAAAAAAGGGAAAAAAAGACAAAAAATATAGTTTAAAAAAAATTTTCTGTTAATGTCCCATAAGGATTTAAGTTAAGGATCATGTATTTTCATCCAAAGTGCTGAGTGCTTTGTACATTCTAAATAGCCTCAATAAGCCAGTAATTTCCAAAACTCACTCAAGTGGGAACTTCTTTTTTTTTTTTTTTTTTTTACATATTCCACTTGTGACATTAAGTTATTAAGCCAAATAACAACTGTATGATAAGGTCTATTTCTAAGAACAATTTCCCCTTTTAGTGCAATGTAAGTTAAAAACGGGGAGAAGAAAGCGGTTTAAACCTCTCATTAGCCACTTTTAAAATGTAGTTAATGAAAATATTTTTACCTTTGTATACGATCTTTACGGGATGAGATACAGTTCCAGTCTCCTACAACTCAATCAGCTAAATATAAAATGTAACCTTCCATCTGGTAAATCAGTTTAACAGACATAATTGTGCCCCACCATAACTCAATAAGACACTGAGGAAAACCATTGAAATGCTATTTCCTTTTCTTTAGAAGAGAATTATGTACAATTTCAGCATGCTTTGCATTTTGAAAAGTTAAAGTCAACAGGGAGGTATCACTCTCCTTTACATGAGTTTCCCATGAGAAAATCAACAGCAAAGTATAAAGCTTGTGCTGTTATTCATGAAACACTCCTTAATACTAACTTGGCTTTAACCAGAACATATTATTTGGCAGCTAAAAACCTTTAATTAGAGTTGTGGTTTGAGAAGATTTTCACTGAATTTATGTCCTGTAGGAACTCAAAGAACAGCATTGTTTTTTTAACCAGAAGATTTGAATTCAGGTGGTTTAAATGTTGTCCTTGAGAGGGGGGTGGGAAAAAGAGAAAGTTGCTCTGATTCTCATTTTACTGGCTTTAATTAGGATTCAACATTTTTTTTTTTTTTTTGCTTTTTTTTTAGGGCTGCACCTAAGGCATATGGAAGTTCCCAGGCTAGAGGATGAATTGGAGTTGCAGCTGCTGGCCTACATCATAGCCATAGCAACGCTGGATCCTTAACTCACTGAGCAAGGCCAGGGATCAAACTCGCATCCTCATGAATACTAGTCAGGTTGGTAATCTGCTGAGCCATGACAGGAACTCCCAGAATTCAACATTTCTGAATGAGTACTAATAACAGGTATATAAGAAAGAGAATGAGACTCTCCTTTTAACGAAAATTTCCTGAGCACGGGTTCTGTGCAAGGTTATATACTAGGTATTATGGGAGGGAAAGATATATAGAAAAAAGATTCCTACTCTAAAAAAAATAGAAAGAGCTGGTGGGGAAGGAGTCTTATTCTGGTGATGGACTGGACAAGAGGAGAGAGATAATGGAGACAAAGGGGAATCCAATGGTTAAAACTACATGAGTAGGGGAGAGGTATGAGCAGAACTGAAGGGATGGGAGGGCCAACTGTTAAGGCTGGTAGGTGAAAGTAACTAGAAAGGTAAGTTTGGAATTCAGGAAAGGGCTGAGAATTGGAGATGTGGATTTACATCACAAAAGAAAGAACTTAAAGGAAAAATGAGAAGATGGTCCTGATCAGTCTGTTCACTGTAAGAATGAGAAGCTGGGTTAAGCCTTACCATCAGAGATAGCTACTGATTCGAGTGAACAGGAACTAGACTGAAAGCCTGTAAGAGGGTGATGATACTTAAAACATGGGACAATTAAAACAATGGAACAACCTGAAAAGAAAGGACAACTGGACTGTAGAAATCCCATGTTTCACGGCCTGAGGATGTAAAGGATGTAGTCATGAAAATAGAGCGTGGAAACAGATAAATGGAAGTACAGCACGTAAAGTTAAAATTGAAAGGAGGATGAGACGAGTCGGTCAATAGGGTCAAAAGCCGCAAGATAAAAAGAAAACCTGAGAAAAATCTACTGATGCGGGAATTTGTAAATCATTAGTGCCCTTTAAGAATACTGACATAGAAAAGAGCTGAATCAGATGATACACATTTCTATAACATCATAACCTAGCTGAATAACTAATACAGAACAGATGCTCAATAAACATTATCCTGATCCCATTTACATAGGTGATGATGAAATAAACTCAAATTTGACTACCAAAGAAGGATGGAAAAAACTAGAACAGTTGATTTAAATTTTTATTTTTTCTTAATTCATTATTTTAGGAGAGGTATTGATTTTGGGTGTTAGAATACATAGAAGGAGCCTGTTAATTAGAAGACTTAGAAGATGCTTGCATTAGGGGATAACTAAGCAAAGTCTCTTAGCCCCTTGAAAGCAACCATGGCCTCTTAACCAGCTCTATATGCTCAGGGTGAACACAAATTTTGGGCCAGAGTAAGTCCTCCCTCTGCCACCTCATTCAGCAAAATTGAAATAGGAAACTTTGCAAATCATCTCTTTCCTTAGAACAGATTAAATTAGAAGATTGTTAATGAAAACTGGGAAGAACAAACTTTAAGAACTGATCTTCCCAATATTTTTCATCCTTTGCAATCTTCATTCTGTGATACAGTAGAAAAGGAGACTATATTCAGGGTCAGAGGAAGATGTCACTTTGTCCACCCATCTCAATCTCTAAACACCTATTCAACCCCTACTCATCTCTAATTTCCTTCTAACTATAAATTAAACTTATAACTCTTTGGACTATATATATAATTTCTATCAACAAGTTTCTAAAAAGTTCCTTCTAATCAACCTAAAAATTTTCAACTTTAGTAAACTGATATTTTTTAAAATTCAAAAGTTCACTGTATCCATAAACTTGCTTATTTGTCTGTCTTAAGAAGACACCCTAATAGTCATGATCTTTCCTCATTTGGTCTCATTCTCCTCTCTGATGGAATAATTTCCTGTGTTCTCAAGTCATTCATATCTAGGATTAACCCAGTACCAACTCTGCATTATATGGTTTACATATTTCTCATATTTCTAAACAAGTGAAAGCTATTATGTTTCCAGTAGCTATCCTTGAAAAAAACAAAATTTCATTGCTCTTCTTACCTTCTGAAGCAGAGTTCTTCATCATTCAATTCTCTACCTCCTTTCTTTTTTTTTCCTACCCTGCAGTTCTCCCTGAGATTTTTCCCTGCTCTGTTCTCTAAATATTCATATTCTTATCTTCCTTCCCTCCCTTCCTCTCTGCTTTCTTCTTCTCTACCTACATCCCTCCCTCTCTCTCTCAACACACACACACACACACTCCTTTCTCTTAAAGAGTCAAAAATTCCCAAACTTTTCTAAGTTTTCTATGTAACTTATCCAAAAAAATTCTGAATTTTCAATCAGCTTATCTTTAATTTCATTTTTTATGTTTTATTCCGATCTTTCATTAGAATAATAAAAAACGAATTCATCAACTTTCTTCTTAAGCCAGAAGGAATCATCATCTGAAACACATTTACACTGATTTGTTTTAATCATCCTTATCATCCTTTCAATCTCTATGCTAATACCTACATTTTGGTATCGGAAAATTTGGAATTAGAATTCTACCTCTGTTGTTTACTAGTTGTGTGAACTTGGATACATTTAGAAGCTCTCTGAATGTTAATTTTTACAAAAACTATTAGTTCTGCTCTGCTTTCCATTTTCTCCTTTTATTCAAATCGGAGCACAATAACTAAAACATATCTCTCTAAAGCCTTTGATCACTCTATATTAATCCCATACGTAAAAATATACTGCACTAACTTCTATGCTCCTCTTCTTCCACCAGTCTTTAGAAAGAAGTAAATTCCTGCAAACTGGGTCTCCAGTGGACTTCCATGATTTGGAACGACCTATCCCATCTAGGGAAAGTGCCTCTTGTTGCTGTCTAATATAGGCCCTCCACCTTAAGAAGCTCACTCCTCAGTACTCTGACATTTTTGCTTCTCCCTAGCTCTCCATCTAAGATTGCTGAGGCTGTATTGCGAACCCATTCTCTCCACCAAGCCTTGCCACAACACTCTAGACTTCACTCTCTGTTTAGAGAGCTCTAAAGAACTTTAAAAACTTTAAGAAGGTGAAGAAGGAAGCCCCTGTCCCTCCCAAAGCCAAAGCAAAGGCTTTGAAGGCCAAGAAAGCAGTGTTGAAAGGTGTCCACAACCACAAAAAACAGAAGATCTGGACGTCACCCACCCTCCGATGGCCCAAAACACTGTGGCTCAGGAGGCAGCCCAAATATCCTTGGAAGAATGCTCCTAGGAGAAACAAGCTTGACCACTACGCTATCAAGTCCCCCCTCACCACTGAGGCAGCCATGAAGATAGAAGACAACACCACACTTGTGTTCATTGTGGATGTCAAGGCCAACAAGTGCCAGATTAAATAGGCTGTGAAGAAGCTCTATGACATTGATGTGGCTAAGGTCAACATTCTGATCAGGCCTGATGGAGAAAAGAAGGCATATGTTCAACTGGATCCTGACTATGATGCTTTGGAGGTTGCTAACAAAATTGGGAACATCTAAACCGAGTCCAGCTGGCTAATTCTAAATATAAAAGTCTTCACTAAATGCAAAAAAACAAAAACAAACAAAACAAACTTTAAAAATGTTAGCCTTTTAATCATATAGTGTTATATATCCATAAGAAATCTTTTGAGAAATATAATTAGTAATTATTTTTTAAAAACAAACAAATATATAAACAGACATGCATCCCATTTGTATCTAGTCTATGTGTTTCCACAAATAGACTATTTATCTTACAGGTAGAAATTTGTTTAATATATCGTCTGAATCAAAAACAGCACAATGCTGTGCTATAAAAGAAACAGAGGGAACATTTCTGCAGTTTTTTAAGTACAAATTTTATACATTTACAAACTATAAAATCTCTGAATTCCACTATTTATCCTTAGGAATATTTCACTGTGAGCATTTGTCCACTCAAGAAATGTCTTATATGCCCATTATTTTCAGGGTTTTCTCCCTGCTTCTGTTAAAATTACAATGACAGTCTTGTAATTTAGTTTTATGCTACGCCATTTTCAAAGGAATTTTAAGATGCTCTCAAGAAATACTCTGAAGTCACAATAAAAATAAATGTCACTCAGGATAGCTTAGAGTCCAGGGATACAGACACTTTCATTCCCTGTAGTTGCATCCCTATAGATTGTGAGTTACCAACTGTTATTGAGTAGATAGTTTGAATCAGAAAATATACTGCTAAAAATCTTTCCTAGAAAGATAATTATGCAATTTGCCCAAAGAAGAACTGTATAATGTTTACTGAAAAACTATTTTAAATAGCAGATATTGGAAACACTTTAAATGTCCCAACATCGGAGGACCATAAATAAATTATAGTACAGTTGTATAAGTTATTATTTATCCACTGAAATGACATTGGAGACTCATACTTGAAATTAAAAGACATAAAAAAGTGAATGTTTGGTGCAAACACATAAATCACAGGTGTTTCTATATCATTGATCTGTATAAATTTTCTATCATTAATGTGGGCTCCATTTTAATAAAGACAATAAAATTTATAATACAATAAACCAAATATATGAGTAAGGAAAATCCCTACATAGGCTAAGGATAGCTACTTGAACTGAACAAACTGAATAGCTTAATTTCTGACAGAGCTAAAAGAAAAATACAAAGAATTGTATAGCTGCAGTAAGCATATTAGTTCTTCAAGACAAACATTATTCTACTAATAAATCCAAAGGGAGGTTATTTCACATGTACATATATGTGACAGTAACGGAAAACATAATGGATACATCTTTAAGAAACATTTTAAAAGCTGGAGAAATGTTCTTCATATATTCTTTCACATAACTACATCATAAATGAATAACATGACAAATTTAAAAAGTAAAATCTCATATAAAGTATGTCTAATAGTTCTTATATATCCATGAGCTTATATTCCTCTAAAGAAATCTAGAAGATTTGAAAAACAATATTTTCTGGTATAGTGACTGCAAAGTATCATAATTTTGGCACTAACTTTATATTCCAGTCTTTAAGAACTGCATCATTGATCAAGATCTCTACAAAGTCCAACTTAAAATTATTTAACTTCTGGAAGCATTTTACTTTTTAAAAATGTTAAATATTTAGATGCAGAAAGAGTACATCAATTTGCGGTTTTAAATAATTTTCTTTCAATGAAAAATGTCTGTAGTAGTGGAAGTTATAAAGAAAAATCAAAACACTATTTCTAAAATATTTTGAACATTATTAATTATTGGACTGAAGTAAAATTATAAATGGTACAATCTAAACTGTTAAAATTCACTACTTACATTAAGTTACATCAAAAAGGTACTTTAACTTCAGCACAATTGCCTTTTTCAACGATACCAGATACCATTTATTTATGTACAAAACACAGGAGTTGAAAGACCAAGTTCTGAAATAAAACTCCTTGTCTTCAAGCCTGGCATTGCACTTACTGTTCAAACAAATATGAGAATTGAGGAAAATTACTAACCCCTCTGGGATTGTTCCCTTTTCTATAAAACTGGTGAGAGATAATAAGATGTATTTCAATAATTATTAGATAGAAAGAGTACGATATAGAGATAAGACCCATAAAATTGTATCCAACACATAGTAACTGTTAATATTACCATACAGATTTAACTTTTTTTTTTGTCTTTTTGCCTTATCTAGGGCATATGGAGGTTCCCAGGCTAGGGGTCTAACAGGAGCTGTAGCTGCTGGCCTTCACCACAGCCACAGCAACGCAGGATCCGAGCCGTGTCTGCAACCTACACCACAGCTCACGGAAACGTAGGATCCTTAACCCACTGAGCAAGGCCAGGGATCGAACCCACAACCTCATGGTCCCTAGTCGGATTCGTTAACCACTGAGCCATGAGAGGAACTCCTAAATTTAACTCTTATGCTTGATTTTCTCAAAATTATTATTTAATAAACATATATAAATATATGTATTTAAATATTATTCCTGTCTGTAGTAATCACAATATCTACAGGTCACCTATTTATTCCTGACCAGCTGGTTATCACAGCAAGGTAATTTCCTGCTCTCTTTGTGTATCAGTGTTTTACTGTGGGGCAACGGTGTCTGAAGTAGGTAAACCCAGTTGTCAGACACTTAATCATTATGCTACTCTTGATGTTACATTTTTTATTTCCCAAACATGATTTATATCAAAAGTTCTCCAAGCATTTCTCTGGTAAATATTCACTTCATAAATCTTGCCTGATCATCCTCTATAACACTTCACAAAATGACAGATATGACAAGAATCTATTATGTTTCAATCAGAATTTTTAAATAAAATATATAGAATAGTATTGGAAAGAAACTATTTTAAGATTAAGGCATTATGAAGTTTGATTTGTTTTTCAGATGTGTTTGTGTTACACGTTGTACTGTAGTTGGTAACGGCCAAAAAAAATAGGAAAGACACTCATGTATTATATAAAAATACTGTGATCTCCATTGTTGAGGACACAAAAATAAAACACAAATCCTGCCAATGAGTAAATTTCACTATTATAGAAGGGTGGTGCTTGCTACCTAATGACTTAGGTAGCAAGGGCAAATTAAGGGCGCTGAATTGCAGAAGATTTCAACGTTAGGGCTTCAAGACAGGGAAGGGAGAGGATTTGGAAAAAATTTCCTATAAAACTTCAGTGTTTAACACGACTTGTGAAAAATGGGTTGGCAGCAGAGATCACAAGTGGGCACTGAGGGAAGGCCTGGGGCATGTGTGAAAATAACACATTCAGTTCTGAAAAAGAGTTAATGGGATCAGAGCTGCCCTTTAGAAGAATGAATGCTGGTTAGTCTTTTTCTCAGTGAAGGTCATTTGAGAGCTACCATAAACTCCAAGAAAATTTCCAGGGTGGGCAAGGAGGCCGGCTCTCCACCTGTTCTCCCCAGTGTAATTTTTTCTCTCTGTGAGAGTGACTAATTAAGAGCTGGTACCTGGCCCAAGCTGTTCAAGTGAGTCAGTCCTGGGAATTAGCAGAATTACTCCGAGGAAAGTGATCATTTTTGCTGTTCTTTCGAAGCAGGTAAGAGGTAAGCCTAGGGCTGTACCAGGTTGTTCTTGTCACCATTAACAGAGGGCATTACTGTATGTAAAGTCCAGCAGAAACAGGATAGAACTCGTACTTCTAGTAACAATATGTGAGCACACCGAACTAACATCATTTAAGCACCAGAAGAAAAGAAATCCAGCTAAATGAATCCTTCAAATCCTCTCATTTTCGTTTCTTTCTTTTCAACACAGCTAATCTGTACTGGTTTCTTGCCCCTTAAAAATTAAGTCCTGAGGTGCTCCCTCTGTAGTGCAGCAGGTTAAGGACCAGGTGTTGCCTCTTCAGCAGCTCAGGTTGCAGGTGGGGTGTGTTTTCAATCCCTGGCCAGGTGCAGTGGGTTAAGGACCTGGCACTGCCAGAGTTGTGGCAGCTGTACGCTGTAGATGTGGCTCAGAAGATTTGATTCCTGGACTAGGAACTTCCATATGCCATGGGTGTAGCCAAAAACAAACAAACAACAAAAAAAATTAAGAGAGCTGAAAATGTAATTCTGCTCAGACATTATATCTTGGACAATATGATTTAGTATGCTTCTAAGTCTATGTCCAAACTCCTAGGGAAGAGTTTGATGTGACCGATTAGTGATGTTTTCCTTAGGCACTGGAAGGATTTTGTAGTGACACTAAGGCACATGTGCGCCAGCCTTGCTCTAGACCTGTGCTGTCCTTTATGATAGTCACTAGCTAGTGACGTGAATATTTTCTTTTAAATTTAAAATTTGTGAATGAAAACTGATCTCTTCAGTCATACTTGCTACACTTTGTGTTCAATTTCAAGTGCCTGCATTCACCTAGTGGCTACTGAATTGGACAGTGCAGACAGAGAACTTTTCTAATTATTACACGAAAAGTCTGTTTAGCAGGACTAGTTTTCAAAGAACCACATATGCATAGCTGTGGCATGCTAATAAATTCTCTCTGAGAATTTCTTTTTTTGTTACCTACTTCACAATATATATAATAAATGTAGATAATTCCAATTAAATATGTTGAAAGCTTATAACTAAAACAACTAATACATTAATGTCTTATCTACAGTCTTCAGGTGATTTGGATCTTTGCTTTCACTTAAAAATGTTTAAAATCTAGAAATATGAAACCGTAGTTTCTCAAGAAGTAAGGTGGTTCAAAAGCTAAGTTAAACTAGTTTTTAACCAACATGCCCCTTACTAGGAGAACTCTTGAGTTCCTTAGTGGCACAAATCCCCTTTTTCAGTCATATTAAATTATTTAATACCCTCCAATAGGCCCAGCACAAAGTGTAGTTTGTCAGATAAGGAATAAAAATGTGACAAACACTCTCTTCAAGGACCTTTTTACCATCTAATTGGGAAGAACCATAAAAACAACAGTATTAAATAGGATATCTTATAACTGACATATGATTGTCAGTTATTACAGCAAAAATTACAGTGAAAAAAGAATATGGATAAGGGAAATGTCAGAATGAAGGTTTTATAAAAATGACCTTTGAATTTATCTTGTATATGGACAGGTGGTAAAGAAAGGAGGAATCAGTATAAACATTAAAATAAAAATAAATATAAGCTCAAAAGCAAACAGTAAAGAAGAGGCTGGTAGACAGAAATAGAGATAACTCTATTTAAGGTCACTTGATGAAAAATCTAGCATGCCAGGGTAAATTGTTATTATGTGTGACCTTAAATATTAAGATGGCTTTTGAGCAAAGAGATAATGGCTTTCACCAGATTTCTTTGCCACAAAGAGTAGTTTTATTTCAAAATAATTCAGTGGGTGACTGGAAATTTAAAGAAAATGTAATCACAAATACTTTATCATTTATTTCATCTTTTTCCCCATTTAGGTCCGCACCTGTGGCACATGGAAGTTCTCCAGCTAGGGATAGAAGGAATCTGAGCTGAAGCTGCTGGCCTATACCACAACTACAGCAATGCAAGATCTGAGCTGCATCTGTGACCTACACCACAGCTCATAGCAACACTGGATCCTTAACCCACTGAGCGAGCCCAGGAATTGAACACATACCCTCATGGATACTAGTCAGGTTCTTATCCCACTGAACTACAAAGGGAACTCCTATTTTGTCCTCTTTTATTTCGTTAGATATGTCTAGAGATATATAAGTGCATATATTTGTATAGAATATTTTCTAAGTTGTATAATTGTGAATATTACAAATTAGGAGTCATTTTTCAATCATTCTCATGATTATACAACAGATGGCTAAATGCTTTTAAAGTCTTAATTATTATTTTTTGCCAATTTCTCATTCCAATCTTATCTAAAATGTCCTGTCGGTTTCTAATTGAGCATTTTATGGGGAGTGAAAAATATGTCATTTAGACTTTGCTACAGTTAATTAGAGCGAATTTGAGATGTAATTCCACAAAAGCACCATCATTTATGTCTTATTTATATGTTCTTCAAATCACTAACATTTTACCTTACTCTTCCTGAAATGTGATGATATAGTTCCTTTTTTAGGCTTATACATAATATTAGGAATAATTTGCTCCAAGTCTGTCATTTAACTGAGAAATCTAAGATCCAAAATCATGAAGTAATTTGTTCAAGGTCATATATTAGTGATGGGGTTAAGACCACAACTCTAGACTCCTTTTGCCATTCCAATTATATTACAATCATACCACAAGGCTACTACTAATAATTACTACTATGAATGCCACACCATTATTCTCAGTAACTCACACTGGTAACATGTACAGAGACTCTGCTATATGTCAGGCATTGTGCTGGGCACCTTCATGGCATATCTTTATTGATTATGATAATCCTACAAGTCAAATATTTTTCATACTTGACACTGTCAAAATTGAGGCTCAGCGAAGTCCTGTAACTTGCCCACAGTCATACCACTCTAACCAGTAGCACCATGCTGAATTCTCAGCCAGATCCAACTTCAAACCATGAGATTATTTTCCATGCTTTGTCTTTCTAGGCTGTATCAGCTTTTTCACACTACTTTCTCCCACAAGTGAATAATTTGAGTTAGATTTTCAAAGTTCTAGCAAGGTTCATTAATTACCAAACAGTTCTCAACTGACACTTGCTCTTAATTCCAACTGGTTTTTATAAATACTGCATATACAATCTGTGAGACCAGCTTCTCACTTATTGAATTGTGAAACTTAAAACATTTGTTCCTTGTTTCTAATCTAACCATACATTTAACTTGCATATCAGAAATTCTTAAGAACATTAATTTCTATTATGCTTTTAAATGAAGAAAATTGCATGTTGTAAACTTGTATTCTTTCTCTATCACAAGGATTCTTACTATACTATTTAATTCTTGTGTAAATACTACAGTAATTTATCAACTGTACAGGCACTACTACCCTGTACACCACTAAGGAAAAATTATGCAAAAATTAAAAACATTGCCAGTTAAACTACAAAATATTATCCAAAAGGTCCATTCAGAAATATGTTTAAAATGAGTAAATAAGTCAAATCATTCTGCTACAGACATTAAACTTACACAGTGCTGCGTGTGAATTATATTTCAATAAAACAAGAAGAAAAAAATAAGTACCTTACAAGCAATGAAATATGGTAGTTGAAAATGGCTAACATTTCATAACTGAAATGGTTAAATTCATCAAAAAGCCTTCTTTTAAAAAGTAAATATTCCATGTAAAAATTAAATCTTATTTTTATTTTTTAAATTTTACTATTATTATTATTATTTTTGCTTTTTACAGCTATACCTGTGGCATATGGAAGTTCCCAGGCTAGGAGTCAAATCAGAGCTACAGCTGCTGGCCTAAACCACAGTCACAGCAACGTGGGATCTGAGCAGCATCTGACGCCTATACCACAGCTCCTGGCAATACTGGATCCCTGCTCCACTGAGCGAGGCCAGGGATCCAACCCGCATCTTCATGGATACTAGTCAGATTCATTTCCACTGCACCACAATGGGAACTCCTAAATCTTATTTTTAAAAGGAGTTGATTTTTCTAATTTTTGAAGGGCCAAAAATTGGTTTATTTTTCTCAGTTATCAATTATCCAGTGTTTGATATGAAGAGAAAAGTAGGAAAAACAGAAAAAAAGTCCCTTATAATTCCAAAGTCTTGCTTACATAATAGTTTACACTATTTCAACCCAATATTTCATCAGACTTATTCTCAAAGTAGCAAAAATTGAAGGAGTGTTGGATTCTTATCAGGAGAAGAGAAAGATGACATATACAAGAGGTCACAGAGTAAAATGCCATAGAATGAATCATTAGGCAAAGACGTTAGCACAATGTACTGCATTCCTTCCAAAATGTGATTTAAAATTATTTCAGAGTATTCTATCTCTGTCATAGTATTTTTAGCACATTGATTTGTTAGTCATGACCATGCTAAACAGAAAGAGTGTCTATCATTGCTGTTAATCTAATAAAAATCAATTAAAATTAGTCACTAAGAATTATATTGCTTAAATGTGACTATCATCTCAAAAAGCTGAAAGATTGCTTTTTAATTTTTTTGAAAATATTTTACAGATTTAAACATCAAGGGCAGTTAGCCAGCTCCAGCCTCTTGTAGTCTTCCTTTCTCACTTAAGTAAAAGATAAAAAACAGTTATAAAAAGATAAAAACAGATAAGAAATGGTTCTGG
Organism: Catagonus wagneri; assembly: GCA_004024745.2. Classification (NCBI taxonomy): domain Eukaryota; kingdom Metazoa; phylum Chordata; class Mammalia; order Artiodactyla; family Tayassuidae; genus Catagonus; species Catagonus wagneri. Next base: position 15,679,844 of record PVHT020000173.1, read on the forward strand.
AGGTCAAAGACCGCAAACTCAGGTTCCATTAAAAAAACTGAGATCTAATCACAGAATTAGAGAATACTGTCTTTATCTAATATTTTTACTACATTAACAGGGTTCCACTATAATAACAGGTAATTACAACCGAGAGAGCTGCAAGACCCACTCTATTTATGAAGAGTAGGTCTTAGGGAAACCCCAAAACAACAGAGGAAGAAAAAATAAAAACAAAACAAGCCATGGAAACTAGAGGAAACAAAAGCCTACATTTACAGCAAACATTAAGCACAGTCCAGTTCCAGTTACAAACATGGTAGATATTAATCTAACTATATCCATAAGCACTTTAAATATGACTGGTCTAATACATTCATTAAAACAGATTGAGTTGATTAAGAAAAAGAGGCTCCACTATATGCTATCTATAAGAAAACAATTTAAAATATAAAGACACAGATAGATTAAAAGTAAAGAGATAAAGACCATGCTAACACTAGAAAATTATAAATTAAAACCAGAGTGAGAAACCATCATACACCTATTAGAATGGTTCAAATCCAAAAAGACTAAACTGAAAATACCAAGTGCTGACAAGTATGTGGAGCAACTGGAATTCTGATCTGCTGCTAGTAAGTATGCAAAATAGTATAGCCATTTTAGAAGACAATTTTGGCAGTGGCTTACAAAGCTAAACATCATCTTACCACAAAACCCAGCTATTGTACTCCTAGGCTTGTACCTAAATGACCTGAAAACTTTTATCTCCACAAAAACCTACATGTGAATATTAAAGGCGGCTTTACTCATAACTGCTACACAACCTGGAAGGAACCAAGATGTCCTGTCAATAGGTAAATGGATAAACAAACTGTGGCTCATCCATACAATGCAATATTTTTCAGTGCTAAAAAGAGCTTTCAAGCCACAAAAAGATATGGAGGAATTTAAAAATGCATACTGCCAAACGAAAGAAGCTACATTCTATATGATTGCAAACATATGACATTCTGCAGAAGGCAAAAGTATCGAGACAGTAAAAATACCAGTGGTTACCAGGGGTTGGTGGAGGGAAGGATGAACAGATGGAGCACAGAAGATTTTTAGGGCAGTGAAACTATTCTGCAGTATATTATAATGGTACATACCTGTCATGACATTACTCATTTGTTAAAATCAATAGAACTTTACAATACAAAGAGTGAATCTTAATATAAATTATGGGCTACATTAATAGTAATTACTGATAATGCGTCATTAATTTTTTGGTTCCACCTGCGGCATGTGGAAGTTCCCAGGCCAGGATCAAACTTGCGCCACAACGGAGACACCAGGTCCTTAATCTGCTTAGCCACCAAGGAACTCTGTCATTTGGTAATTTTACCAGGTGTGACACACTAACACAAGATGTTAACTAAGAGAGGAAACTGTGGGAGAGAGGAGAAATATGTGGGAACCCTCTGTATTATTTGATCAATTTTTCTTTAGTAAATCCAAAACTTCTAAAAATTAAAGCCTACTGATTTAAAAGTGAAGTCAATAGCAGAAATTAAAACTCTCGGAGTTCCCATCGTGGCTCAGCAGAAACGAATCTGACTAGTGTCCATGAGGATGCAGGTTCGATCCCTGGCTTCACTCAGTGGGTTAAGGATTCTGTGTTGCCATGAGCTATGGTATGTCACAGATGTGGCTAGAATCTGGGACTGCTGTGGCTGTGGCATAGGCCAGCAGCTACAGCTCTGATTTGACCCCTAGCCTGGGAACCTCCAATGTCACCGGTATAGCCCTAAAAAGACAAAAAAAGAAAAAAGAAAATAAAACTCTCTTTGGCCCGAGCAAGGAAAGAGCATCAATTAGAGCTCCTCCTACAGTAAAGGAAAGAAACAAGCCTGCTGTTACCTTTGGACACCACCCTAGACTCCAAAATGCCAGGGAATATACAAAATTAACAGAGACTTTTATTCCCATCTTGACATTAGCACTGTAAGCTGCAGATAGCTTAAACTTTATCACTTTCTCACCAGTTTTCTCATTTTATCAGTAAAGGTAGCAGAATATAAGACCTTAAAAAGACTGAAGTTTTCACCTGATGAAAATAAATGAAACTCAACCCCTTTATCAACTAGAAACATATTTACTAAGCAGTTACTAAGTGCATTATATGCATTGCTTAATTGAATCCTCAAAATGCAATCATTATTTCCATTTTATAGATGAGAGAATTGTAGCCTAAAAAGGTTAAATTTCCCAAGATTGAGGACCCAGATCTGAAGCGGATAGGTGGATTCAAAGCCTGTGCAGTACTACCTCTCGGTTCTGGGAAAAACTGGTGTAAAATTGATCCCAAAGAGTATATATATTTCATTAATTTTAAACAAGAAGAGCTGCAAAAATGGAACTAAGAGTACTAAGATATATAAAATGCTCCTGTTTTTGTCAATCTAGAATAAGATTTGAAGTGAATATTTTTATAAACATAGTGCTATCTTGGTGCTTGTGTGTGCAGAAAAGTGTGCATGTTCATGTGTGCACATGGCGTGTGTTGTGTATTATGAGAAAGTCACAGAATTAGAGAGAAAAAGAGACAGAGATTTTAAGACATTGTTTAAAAATCTCCTTGTACTAATTCCGGATTATGACTTGAAAAGGTCACGAAGGTACCACAACATAACTTCTAACTGCTATACTGAGGGAGATTTAGAAAGCTATATATCTCATCTCTGCCTCTTTCCAATTACTCAGTGTGGAAAATGACACTGGCCTTCCAAAACCTTAACTTATGTTTGGACCCCTTCCATCTTTTGAGTCTTATTCTAGTGTTGCTGACCATTAAAATGAACATTTCAGTGGGGCTGGAACAGTCCTATTAGTCCAAGCCAAGCTTTAGCTTTATATGGCTTGTGCTCTTTAAGAGGTTAATCTAGCCAGCCAGCTTACTTTGTTCAGAAGTATTAAACGGAAAGACTGTAACATTCAAAGAAAGGCAAAGTTCACTGGGTAAGACCCCAATAATATAATGGAGCATAAAACCTCTAGAATTTTTTACCATAATATTTTATGAAACATATGCGCACACTCATATGAATAGGATCCAATTCAAATGGTTTTGAAGGTCAGTTCAGAGTCACCACATATGTTGTATCTTTGCAAGAAGCATGTACTATTTCAAAAGTGCCTGGACACAGAAGCTCCCGTTCCCTATTTTATAGTGTATTATCAGTCCAGCAGTGTACTGCATTAGTTAAAAAAAAAAAAAAAAGGTCACCTACTACAGCATGATATAATTTTCAGCCAAAACCTAAAGTTCAGTAAAATAATCCAAATATCAGAATCAACAAATTCTTAGGTTATAGAACAAAAAAAAATTCACAAAGGGTAATTCTAAAGGAAGTGCTGTTTTAAAGATGGGCAATAAATATAAAAATTGACAACAATCATTTTATTCTCAACTTCACAACCAACCATGAAAGCCTTTGACATTCACTTATGGAAGGAGCAAGAGACTCTCAATTCCCACATTTAAAAGAAAAGTGAATTAGGACTGGGTCTGATTAGAGAGAACTATTTATATTATTCTGATGTTTCCAGCAAGTCCAAATGCAAGGAGCAACTATGATTCTCCTAAGGGGAAGGAAATAAAGGTCCACTTTGCATGACAAAGGTCAGATTTCTGCAGGCAAAGGAGACCTCTGTGGTTGACTGTTCCTAGGCTGTCACTGTCTGGCTGAGTCCTAAGAGGTCAAGAGAGGTTCCAAATTCTGCTTAAGGTTTAGGGAACACCCCTGGGGCCACTTTAATCATTTTAAGGTCATTAAGCCTTTTCTTACTCTGGTTCCAGCTTTACTCCCTTAAATCTTGCTAACACATACTGGCAATATGGTACTGATGCAAGTTAAAAAGAAATTTAAAGTATTTAGTATTACATGCAGATCAAAAGGTGAAATCCACTTAACAACTTCTTTTAAATCTAAGATTGAGTTCAATGAAATTCAAGAAGACCATAAACGCCCCAATGGTAAAGCTGGACTCTATAATAGCTGTCCTGGTATGTATACAGTATGATCAACACCGCTTCTCTAGATTTCACTTTAATATGATGTAGCTTTATGTGAAAATTATCTTAAACAGTTTCCCCAATCGTCACAGATGTTTAACTATGTTAAAATTATTTTATTGTTTATTTTTTGTAATAACTATTGAGTCACTAAAATGCAACAGTGCTGAAATAAAAATCATTTGACTATATTTCAGTGCTCTTCTACTTAGTGCAAATACATGTCTAAACTTTCTCACAGTAAACTGGAAAATACATCAAATGGATTATGTTTACAAAAGTTGTAAGAGTTCTGCCTATTTGTAATTAATAATGGCTATCTCGAAGTATTCTAGATAATGTGGAGAAAACATCTGTATTTTATTATATCATACTTTTCATAGACAATGGGAATTGAATTAAGGAATATTTTGAAACCCCTATAGAGATATAAAAGTATTAATGGCTGTTTAAGAACTTTATTGGTACAGTGCTTCAAAATGTTTGGTTTTACAGATCAACAGCCTGACACTTCATAAATATCAGATATTCAGTATAAAGGGAAGAAACTTAAAATATTGGGCAAACACAGAAAGTACACCACTAGAAAAAACAAGAGCTGTACCTTTTCACTATTATACACCACATGTTAAAGAGATATAGAAGATGCCTTTCTTATCAGTACAGATTTGAATAAAATTTTGTAACATCTATCATGAACAAGATTTCTCTTTGAATTCTGTTGTGGAGTAAGAATTACCAAGTGGAGTTCCCACTGTGGCGCAGCAGAAATGAATGAGGTTACAGGTTCGATCTCTGGCCTGGCTCAGTGGGTTAAGGATCCGGCGTTGCCATGGGCTGTGGTGCAGGTCGCAGATGCAGCCTGGATCTGGTGTGTTGCTGTGGCTCTGCTGTAGGCCAGCAGCTGTAGCTCCAATTCAAGCCCTGGCCTGGAAATCTCCATATGCTGTGGGTGCGGCCCTAAAAAGCAAAAAAAAAAAAAAAGGAATTTCTACAAAGATGAATTAACAGTTTGCTATTTATTTTTCACACAGGAAAAATTCTAAGCTGTTCTCATGGAAACAGTATGACAAAAAGTACTGGGTTTTAGTACGTGCCCTTACATAGTGAAAAAGATCAAATTTTTGATGCATACTGGTTCTAAATGCCACTTCTTTTCAAAGTCAGTGTCAGTTCTGCAGTCAGTTTTCAATCTCCCAGTGGTAAGAATATATTCAAAGGCTGTGTGCACAGCAGGGTAGAAGTCTTTCTCCCAGAATGTAACTATATCACTCATCAGTAACCTCCTGCCATAAGGGGACCTGTGTTTTCTTTCCTTTTAGTGACTCCTTGGGCTCTTGAATGCCAGTCACTGCACTGAGACCTGGGGCAATATTCACATAATCTCTGTCAATAGTTCCTACACATGCCATTGGTGCAACTAAATGTCAAGGCTGCAGATTAAAGTCTCCACATTCTAAAACTCACGTCCTTTACGTATCAATTTTCATAAACTATATGCCATGTTTAAGAAATATGTGGAGGCTCACTCTTGGCTTTGTTCCTTTTATTCCAGAGAAGTTTATTTATATGAAAGGCAATCTGATTTGTAGATAATAGTGTGAAATTCTCATGCAATGCATAGAACTTTCTTTCCTTTGCATAGCCTCCTATTGAAGTATTTTACTATACCTAGTGTCTAACAGGAGACAAGAAAAAGATCTTTGGGCTATTGAAATAAACATGCATGAACTGCTTTGTAATACTTGGCCATCCTCCTCAGTGCCTGGTACAACATGGGCTAAATGACAGGTAATAAATTCTTACTCATGATTGATTTTATTTTTAAATCTACATTATGCTAGAGGTAAATTATATGACAGAAAATAGCTTTACCATGTGTTTTTTTACAATCTATATATCCATTTTAATTATTCAAAATTGCTTGGGAAAATGAATATGTAATTATTGGAAATCATTTCCATTCTGCAGATTTTATATACAAATTACATAGCTCTATACTTCTTCAAGTAGATTTGAGTAAAATACAATGGACCAAACTATCTCCATTCAATATCTTTTCACATCAACTGTGCTTATAAAAATTCTTCCAATTTACAACTTTAAAGAACTATATTTGGAAAATCCCATGAGATTTAGAACATAATGTACACAAATGCTATTTATGCTTATACCTAGCAAAAATTTAAATATACTTATTACTGAGGTAAGAGCATATAACATGTAAAATATGCAAATATCTGAGGGCTAAAAAAGAATATGGGAAAACAAATACAGATTTAAAGCCACATAGCTATTTACTAAATTCAACTTTATTCCAGATTCATTGTCCTGGTTATCCTAAGCAAATTTTAATATGATTACATGAGATTATTAGCCACGAAGCTTCACTATGAATTCTTCATATCATCTGTGAGACATTAGGCAAGTCACTTACTCAGAAGCCAGCCTTGGCGTTTTGTTTTAATGAGCAATTAAAATGTAAAGTTTTTCAAAGTGAGGAAAAAAGATTATTATTTCCATTTTTGCAGTAAATAGTTGAGGTTCAACAGAAAATCAGACAAATGGAGGAAATTACAGAGGTCCATGAATGGGAAGATTTAAATTTTTTGAGACATCAAATTCTCTTTTCTTTAATTCTACTCTTAATTGCTAATAAGAAAATAATCTGTCTAAAATCCAAACGTGATTAACCTTTAAATTTATAAAGCTACTTTGATAATATACTGAATCAACTGAGGTAGGAATAAGTGTGTGTGTGTACTCGAGCACATATTTGCTTAAACTGAGGGCAGCTGTAGAGAGGACATAATAGCTATGAGTCAAATCCTCTGACTTTCCTCTAGAGGTATGGCAAAATGAAACTACAGGAATGTTATGAAAAAGCAAGTGAAGTCTTCTTGTGAAGTTGACTTACCAGTTTTTCGAAGGGGAAAATCATCTTTTGCATCTTGTGCTCCTGGTAATGTGTATTTGTAAGATGGAGACGTTCCACTCAGGGGTGGAGAGCTTTGATCCAATGATGTGTGGTGGGCAGCCCTACAAAAGAAAAAGAGGGTTCACCACTTGCCCTGGAGTTTTTATTGCATGTTGGTCAGCAATAATTGGTTGCACATGCTGTAACATGTGTCTCAGCTGTGTTTATGTTCTTTCTCTTTGGTGTGTATAAACCACAGCCTCATGTAACCAGTTCGCTTTAGCAGCATTTTATGGAATGATGCAGGATGCCCAAGGATGCCCAATATGCCTTTGGTCACAGTCACAGAGAAAAGTTTGCTTCACTAAAGGAGAGAATTTACCAGGACTGTTGAGTTTTTATATCTGAGATTATTGTGTATGTTTTCTTAAGAGTCATATTAGTGGAAAAGTCATCATCTGAATACTTTTCAGTCAACAATGTAGTACAACCAAGGTAAAAGTAAATATACAGAAGGACTTCATTTAGGGAGTTGCCTCATGGCTTAGTGGGCTAGGGACTTGGCATTGTCACTGCTATGGTTCGATTGCTGACCCAGGAAGTTGTGCGTATCTCTGGCGCAGCCAAAAAGAAAAAGAAAAAGAAAAACAAAAAAAAAACCCCTCCATTAAAAAAACTGGTAGTTAGTAAACCAAAGTACATGAGGGTGCCTTTTACTCAAGAGACAATACTGTGTCAATAGCCTCCAGGTCTCCTGACTTCCACAGCAGTTCCTAGGTAAAGACTGGAGACACATAGTTCTTTAATATGAAATGGATCTTTTAAAATGTTTGCCTTACCTGCATTAATACAGTCAAAGAGATGCAACTGTGCTACTGGAGAACAATCTGGGTCTGAACATAGACTACCCAGTGGATATAAACATCTATAATCATCATATATGAAGAAAACAATGGATGGGCATAGTATCACCATCAGGCTGATTTTTATACCAGTGTTATTTATTCGTTATCAACATTCTCAAGAATTAACTGGTTTAAGGGTATTTCATCTAGCTATAACTAGCACAAAATTATTAAATTCAGATTTCACAAATTGATGACTTATGGTTGTCCAGGAGTTGGACCCTACTGAAGTTCAATTCAGTAAAAAAAAAAAGGACTGTGAAGTAACATTTGAGAGCTGGGTCTAAGATACCCAAGGGAATGGCTACAGAGTTTTCAGTTGCCAAGTTGTTTGCATAAAGTTGTTTCCTACTTTTAAAGAAAGGTATTAACTTTTCTTAAAACAGGCTTTAACTTAGAAGGGGTATGAATTAGTTACACACTATGTATATAATTTTGGGTAGTAATACATTTCTTTTTCAATAACTTTGATGTTGATTGAACATTTGGAAATTTTCTCGAGGGACTTATTCCTCAAGTCAATCGACATGCATGACAGAAATTTTGTAAACCATTAAAATGTATTTATATAGTGCTCTGGAATCTGCCTCATTTACCTTTTTTTTTGATGCAGAGAAGAGAAGATACTTTAAGATAGAAATATAAAAACAATAACTCTTTAAATAGGACTCTTAGGAGTTCCCTGGTGGTCTAATGGTTAGGACATGGTGCTTACACTACTGTGGCCTGAGTTCAATCCCTGGTCTGGAAACTGAGATCCCTCATCAAGCCACTGCATGCCATGGCCAATAATAAATAAATAAATAAATAAATAAATAAATAAATAAATAAATGAAGATAAAGGCATAATTTTTTTTAAATCAAAGCAATAGTTAAAAAAGAATATATTAAAAAACTCAAAGAATGTTTAAAGTGTCAATATAAGAGAGTAATCAAGTATTAACTTCTTTATTCCTATGATGTGAGGGACTAAAAAAATTATAAGTGTAAAATTCTAAATATATTTTTAAAACGAGAGAGATCAAACAATGATCTATTAGTTTATTATCCAAATATGCTTTGCCTATCACTTTTTCTCCTGAGTTTTAGAAATACCACCTCCTTCATATTTTATAGAAGGAAGAACTATGTGTTGCTTAGTATCTCTTTACTGGACTTGGGGAAACATAGTTGCACAAAAAACTGTAACACTGAGAGTATTATGTTGTGGGCTTGTGTGTCAGAAGTCAATCCACTTTCATTTTACAGGGTGGGAAGAAATGAGGTCAGGTGGGCAGGGGTTAACTAGCCCCTGAAGACTTAGCTACATCAGCTGGATATTCCTCTGTCTTCCATTCTTTTCCCTCCCTTGTCTTTCTTCCTTCCTTCCCCCCTTTTTTTTTAATTAAGTCAAACATCTGGGCTTGAAAAAATAACTCAGATCTCCATCTTACATCAAGCCAAGTAAAATAAAATCTTGACCTGCCACATCTCAGAAATTATTGTAAAGATATCAGATGCACCATGTGAGAATAGAAAAATGCAAAATATGAATTAATATCTATGCCCCACCCTACATTTGTCAGTTATTCATTCAGCACGGAACATATATAATCCTTTCTAGCCCTCAAGATGATATTTGCTAACATTTATTGAAGAGTCACTGTCTGTTACATACTTTACCACATTATTTCATAGGACCTTCCCAGAAACCCTAGAAGGCAGGTACTACTATCGTGCTCTTTTTACAGGCAAAGAAACAGAGCCTAAGAGAATTTAAGGAACTTGCCCACAGCCACAGAGCCGAGGACTTGGCAGACCAGGGACTTGTGCCCAGGACAGCTGAATTCAGAACCTGAGATCTTTACCCCTGGGAATGAATAAAGGCAAATACTGAACATACGTGTACCAGAGCTTGGGATGGCGGCTCACGGAATGATTTTTTCCATTAGTTGGAGTGTCTTTTGTTGCTGATTTACTCAACAGGAATTCTTGAAGCTTCTGCTTTACTTCTGTACTTGCCACTGCCCCTGAAACACACATACAGAAACAGATGGTGATTTGGGGTTCTGTCCTTTCATGCCTCTGGAATATTTAGCGAAAATTAAGAAGTAACAGCACTGGTCACAGCATATGAAGTTTTCCTATTAAAAATAAAATGAGAGTCTAAACAGGCTTTAGAAAGTGACAGAGTAATGTTTTGTAACTATGGCTTCAACTGCCAATTTTCAAAAGACCTTCAGTGATTTCTTTAATTGCTTTTGCAGAAAGGGGATTCCCAGAATTAATACTAATTTTTTCCTAAGCTTTAAAAAATACTGCTGAGGAACAAAACACTGACTTTAAAAAGTCAAGAATCTTAAACATATTAAAATGAGGTCTTCTGAATTGCTGGTTTGAAAACTAACTTTTTATAACGGGTCTTTTGAGCATCAAACAAATAAATATTGCTGACAATTCCAGTTCAAGTCATCACATTTTAAACCTTGTTAAGACCTGATTTTCAGCCGACCTCATACAGGGGAATTATTTGGATCTGTCTCCCTCTTGTGGATAGTTAAAAAAAAAAGTGTTCTACCTTAAATCGTAATTACAATCTAGGTTACTTGAAAAACTAAATGGAAACAAGGCTTGACTTAAAAAGTAATTATTACTTGAGCAGGAGGAGGGTATGGAGTAATGTAAAAGTAAGTTTATTATTGAACAGAATGGCATAGCTATATTGCCTTAGTATAACATTTTTAAGGTTCAAAACAACAGAAATTGGCATCTTTGCCAAACAATGCTATGTTCACTTTTGGAGATGTCTGTAGACTGAATGCAGAGAGCTGATATGTGAATGTCAAAGCTTTACATTTGGGTTCATAACTTATCCTTTTACTTAGAACAGACAATTTTGCCAAGTTTAATTCCGCTCTTCATCAGGTTCTTTTCTGAATGATGATCAACTAAAGATGAGGGAAGAGATCCATCTTTTACCCTGGTGCCTCTTACTTTCTCGTCCTCTATCTTTGCCTCTGAGAGGAGGAAGCTGCTGTTCTCTGCGATGCCTCTCTACTTCCTGTTCTTGCCTCTGCTGCTCCAGTTTCTGCTCCTTTTCTAGGAGTTCTTGTTGCTGTTTTATGGCTAGAAGTTCCTGTTGCAACTTGCGAGAAGAGAAAGACATGAGAGTGTGCAATTTCTTTAAGGCTTCATAGTCATCAATGACCAAAACTGAAATGTTATGAACTTTTGGAACTTATTGGTATTTACAGTTTACCCATTTTTTTGTATATTATTGAAATCTAAAGACAAGCAACTACTGCCATAGATGGTCTTTTTTGAAAAAAAAATTTTTTATTAGAGGATAGTTGATTTACAATGTTGTGCCAATTTCTGCTGTACAGGAAAGTGACCCAGACACACACACACACACACACACACACACACACACATTCCCTTTGCTATATTATTTTCCATCAGAGTTAATCTCAATAGACTTGATATAGTCATTAACAAAGTTTTTAGGCAGCTTTATCACCTACATCATCCTATCAAAATGTTACCAAATTCATTCAGATCTTCAGTTCCTTAGTGACTTTTCTTTATACATCTGAAATATATGACACAGGCAAAGAAAGGCAAGACTTCCCAAGTCTTTTACAATATAAAAACAACTGAAATCTTCACTTCTTATTCTGAGAAATGGTATGAACATAAACTGAATGGGATAGTGAGATTTGAGTTAATTTGGGAAAATCTACCTGAAATAAAATGAATGCTAAAACTTTCAAAATCCTACAGAGAAAGTTTTCAATGGATGAATGCAATTCATATATCCATAGCAAGCTCTTCTCTCAAAATAGCAAAAGTTTGGTGAGTTCACACAAAGCCCTTCAGATCAGAGAAACTGATCAAGAAGAAATCACTCCCATAAGACTACACTTTGATGTACTATTGTCTGGCTGTCTGAATTCCTTGAATTCACTTCCACATAATGTACAACAAGAATGTGAAGCATTCTTAATAACCATGTTGAGATGTCAGTTTTCTCTCAGACTGAGAAACAGACTTCTATGAATAATAGCAAGTGTGCCCACTGAAGAATAACTAAAGACTCTGAGTTCTACCAGGCTCTGACATCACTAGATATGAGATCTAGACAACTTACTACACTACTTAGAGCACTGGTTCCTCATACGTAAGACAGAGAAATAATCCTCATATACCATGTTCATAACACATACAAAATTTATTTATTTATTTATTTATTTTTGTCTTTTAGCCTTTTTAGAGCCGCACTTGTGGCATATGGAGGTTCCCAGGCTAGGGTCTAATCGGAGCTGTAGCTGCCAGCCTTCACCACAGCCACAGCAACGTGGGATCTGAGCCATGTCTGCAACCTACACCACAGCTCACGGCAACGCCGGATCCTTAACCCACTGAGCAAGGCCAGGGATTAAACCCGCAACCTCATGGTTCCTAGTCGGATTCGTTAACCGCTGCGCCACAACAGGTACTCCACATACGAAATTTAGATTGTAAGTTTGAATTATACTAATTTTGTTTACTAGTATTATTTTCAAACTCAATACTAATGGAGTTAGTATAACTTGCTGTTTATATTAGATGCCTATAACTCTTAATTGACATTAAAAAGTAACAAAACAAAACAAAAAAATTACGTGGAATGGCATCTGAGTCACTCTGGAGCAACAGAAAGGCAACTCTACATGTCAAACAGCTTTCCTCATCCCAGAAGGACAGGGTTTAGAAGCATTTCTGGTTACTTTTCATATTAAGACCTTGGGCATTTTGGATTTGACCTACTAGTCTCTTGATGGGTGCTTCTAGATACTCCACAAATTTCCAAAGTCTGCCAACCAAAAATTTCATAATTCTACTTAAATTTGCCTTAAATGTTAATTCTATATAGATACTGGGGTGGGTTGTATGCATTTAGTGCTTCACTCAAAGCCCCAATGGAAGTGAATGTTAATCTCTCTTTGGAGTCTAGAAAATATACAATTTAATTTCCACTGCTACTATTCATTATTGAAGAGTGGAGGAAAGGAATTGACAAGAAAAAAGAAACAAAACTTAATAGTTTCAGATATTCCAGTGCAAGACAGAGGCAGGAAGAATTAGGTGCTTTGGAGGCAGAGGAGCTACAAATACTGGAGCTTCCATTTACTGGCTGTGTGGTCTGGAACGGGTTATAGCATTTCTCTCTGCTTCAGAATACTGGGTGGGAAAATGGGATAATAGCATCTAATTCAACGGATGTAGACTACAGAAGGCTAAGATGAATCTTAGGCTAATATAAACATTAACATAAGTAAAGCATTATGCTGTGTCTTCTTCATAAAAACAAAATGTAAATGAACGTTAAATTCATCGACTTTTAGCCTTGCTCATAAAAAATGCAAAACAATAAAATTTTAAAAAATTAAATAAAAAAAACTCCTTAAACATAAAAGGAAATTTTAAGTATGTTTTTAGTTTAAAAAAAAAACCCAACTTATTACTTTTAAAAAATCAATCCAAAATCTAAGTTTTCCTTTTAGCTATTGCAGAATCATTTTTCTTTTCCCCTTTTTATACTATTTTTCAGATGTTGGTATGCCTACCCTATTCTACCTTGTTTGGGGCAAATTAACAATTACCGATTTGCTTCTATTAACTTTTGAGTAAACTCAAACAATTAAGCACTTTAAAAATTTTTACACTGATCTTTACAACTACAAAAGGCATCAAACATAAATGAAAAGAAATATCTAAATCTGACGCTTATCAATATTGCCCTATATTAAGGGCAATACAGCTTGCATACCACAGCAAAATGAACCAGGTAATTACCTGAATCTTAAAGTATGGTGAAGAATATAAATTTTACACATTTGTCACCACTACCATCCTAACATGCCCGGAATGAATGAAGAAGAAAAGCTAGACATTGTTATTGCTATTACTGTTTCAAATAATGTTTCAGAATCATTCAAAAATAAGTCTATGAACTAAATGAAAGTTTCCTATACTGTAAAATACAGCCAGGATTCCATATGGGTCTCAAACCAAAATTCTTACTCTTATTTTTAAGGTCTTTTACAGAGCAATAAATTGCAAGAGTTCTTTTAGAAAAGTTCACTAAAGGGAAAAAAATTTATGTCAGGTGTCAAAGAACTTTTTTTGAAAATTAGATAAAATAGGCCTTTTAGGCTAAGGAAATAGAGAACAAGAAACATCAGGAAGAAAAAGCATTTTTACCTTCTGAGATGCTATAATACCAATGTGGTAAAATTATATAATATTAACATAGATTATTTATTTTAATCCCACACAAATGTGCTTGTATTTGATATGCACGTGAGTAAAAGAGCAAGTGCCTAAAAAACAATATAGTAAAATATGATATAACATAATTTATTCATAAATTAATAAACTCATTAAATTATGTAATAAATTATTTTTAATTAACAAATTTATTTTAATAATTGATATTCTATTAATAGAATAATATGCAGTTACGTCATTTTTGAAGGAATTGGGCGTAAAAGTACACTTTTTACTATGGAGTTCCTGCTGTGGCACAATGAGATCAGCAGTGTCTTGGGAGCACTGGGACGCAAGTTCAATCCCTGGACTGTATTAGACCATTAAGGATCCAGCATTGCCACAGGTGTGGCTCATGTCACAACTGCAGCTCAGATCTGATCCCTGGCCTGGGAACTCCATATGATGCGGGGTGGACAAAAAGAAAAAAAAAAAGAACTTTTTATTATAAATATCTGGGGCTTTATATTACTGTCATAATAAATTCAAATTAAACATCCACTAAGTCAGACCAAAATAGCTTTGTTTTAAATATCTTTTTCAAGAAGTTCCCACTATAATGCAGTGGGCTAAAGTATCCGGCATTGTCCCTGCGTTGTATGGGTTCCATACCAGGCCAGATGCAAGTGAAGGATCCAAAATTGCCACAGCTATGGCACAGGTTGCAGCTGTGGATTCATCTCCTGGCCCAGGAACTTCCATATGCCATAGGTGTAGCCATAGGGGGGAAAAAGGTGCTGAAAGACATAAAAAAATGAAGTAATATTTATCTCTTAAGATACAAGAGAATAAACAGATACACAGACACATTTAGAATGATCTGATAATAAAATAGTCCATCAAAAAATTCTGAGATATGGACATATTTCTCCTAGAATAATTTAAACAATGTGGGTCTCAACTACTCCCAAAATTCTTTCAGTAAATTCTTATCTATAGTCTCTTAGACTTATATGAAAACGTTGAAAATATCTGCACCAGTTTCTTTACATATAATTCTATTGAGATTTTCATTATGTTATTATTTTATATGTATACATTATGAAGTCTTTTCCATAAGGAAGGTTAAGACATATTCAAAATATCCACTTACAGGCCAAAGACAAAAATAAAAAATAGAAAAAGGCTTGGAGTTCCTGCCAAGGCTCAGCGGAAATCTGACTAGCATCCATGAGGATGCAGGTTTGATCCCTGGCCTCACTCGGTGGATTAAGGATCCAGCATTGCTGTGAGCTGTGGTGAAGGTCACAGACCTGTCTCAGATCCTGCCTTGCTATGGCTGTTGCATAGGCCAGCAGCTGTAGCTCCGATTGGACCCCTAGCCTGTGAACCTCCATAAGCCATGGGTGCTGCCCTAGAAAGACAAAAAAGAAAGAAAGAAACAGAGAAAGGCTCTTGGAGTTCCTTGTGGTATAACAGGTTAAAAAATCTGGTGTTGTCACTGCAGTAGCTCAGGTTGCTGCTGTATCACGAGACCAATTCCTGACCTGGGAACATCCACAAGCTGCGGACATAGCCAGAAGAAAAGAAAAGAAAAAGGCTCTCTCTTTATATAATATGACTAATTTATCCTCTCTGCTAAATAGTACATGCAGATCCTTTAGAAATAGAAAATGGCTCTTCTCAGGCTCATGGTTCTTCTTGGTGGAGAGTAGATTAGGCAAATGACAAAATCATGAGGAAGAACATCTAAAAAAGGGTGGGAAGTTACTACTCTCCAGTACTGATGCTGTAAACTAAAGGATAAAAGGGTACAGAGGTCCCTCTCCAAGAAGCAAAGCAGTTTTTTTTTTTTGCCAGGATTCCTACTACTTACCCAGGGTCTTCAGTAGTACAACCACAATGTCCTCCCAGCTGTGCATTCACATCTTATCACAGTGGAACAGCCCCCCAGTGTTCCTCCTATGCCCATGTTATGGCACAGGCTCCCTGAGCCAAAGGTCAGAGACAAAGAAACATTTGCTACCTTGATGTGCTCCTGAAGTTGAGCCTGGTGCTGCCGTGTCAAGTTCTCATGCTGTTTCTGAAACTCTGCGATCAAGAGCTGCTTCTGGATTTGCTGCTGTTGCTGAATGAGCAGTAACTCCTGCTGCAGTTGCTTCTCACGGACAACAGGGTCCACCACGGGCATCATCATCCTGAGGTCTGTCCTTAGGTCTAAAGGTGAGATGGGCTCCAGGCCCACAGGAACCTCTGATTTCACATCCACTGGAGACACAGAAAGCAAAAAAAAAAAAAAAAAATGAGAGAGAGACTGATAGAGGATAGAAAATTAGCACATTGACCTGGAAGCAACAAGTGAAGGTCACTATACCCCATTCAACAAATTTTACCTCAACAAATCTAGTCCTTTATTTTCACAATGGTGATAAAAGGTCTCCTGTATATCAGTTTTGATAAAATGAACCACATGCTAATTTTAGCCTGCAATTTGTACTCTGCCGTGGAATCTTACAATGTCCCTTTTTCAAAGAGATGACTCCAAAGATACACTGATACAAAACTTATTCTACTGGATCCCTTGCCAAATTCAAGTCAGCTTAGGACAAACAAATGCAACTCTATTGAGGAAAAAATGTACATTATACAAAAAATTTCTAACACAACAAAATTTTTATACTTGCAAACATTTTTGTTTGCAACCAGAATCAGAAGATATATTCTAAGACATATGCCTTATGAAGTAAAGCTTTTAACATAATATATTTATTTGGTTATTGGCCTAGCAAAGAAAAAGTACAAATCTGCATGCAGGCTAAAATGTGGGAAATGATGAGAACATATAGACCCAGTGTAGAAGTCACCTAAATTTCCACTTTAAATAATTTTTAAAATATAACACTATGGGAACCGAAAAAAATGATTCTATAAGTCAAATGTGACATGCAGGCTGCCAATTTTCAACCTCTGCTCTAAATCTGCCTGTTCCCATAACTGTTAGAAAGTCTATGTTACCCTGTATTTTAAGTTCTCTAGGCCTCAGTTCCCTCTAATGTAAAATGGAGATAACTACCATAACAGTTATAAAGTTTTTAAAAGGATTAAATGAGATCATCCACTCAACGACTAACAACATATAGCACATCCCTCAATAAGCGCTTTATGGTTTTTTTTTTAATTATGTAAAAATAGAAATTTCCTATAGGTTAAAATAAAACATCAATACTGTGGGGCTAACCAAACAAAAACATGAGGATCGAGTATGAAAATATAACTGTATATGATTTCTATTAAATATTAGGGGAAAACACTAAAACTTCCAGAAAAAATTTAAAACAAGAAAACAATATAGCTAAACACTAAAACAGTTCACCTTCACTAGTAAAGAAATGCACATTTTAAGTCAATATAAGGGATAATTTCCTAATTATTAAATATATATGCGATTCACATACATGCAGATGTGTAGGTACAACAGCATCCCTTGCATAGGATAAACATATGACTAAGTAGAAAATTATATACTGCAAATGGCACTACCAATTGGTTTAAAACTTCTGAGAAAGTGATATGTGATATAATAACTTGGTGCTATGTAATAAGAGGCATTAAATATTTCTACCATTTGATTCAGGCTTGCCAACTCTAGGAATATATCTTAAGGAGATATTACTAGAGGAAGAAATAGTTCAAGGTCATATTGTTTACTGAAGTATTACTAATTTAATTGATATCACCAACTACAAGGAAATGTTCAGTAAAACATGTCACATCCATTTGGTGGAAAAATATGCAGTCATTAAAAATGATGTTTATGGGAATATTAAAAATGCAGTTAAAACACTAAGTGAAAGAACAATAATAAAAGTGATATATACCCGATGATAAAACTCTTTTTTTTTGTCTTTTTGCCTTTTTTTTATGTAGAGCCGCACCTGCGGCATATGGAGGTTCCCAGGCTAGGGGTCTAACAGGAGCTGTAGCTGCCGGTCTTCGCCACAGCCACAGCAACGCGGGATCCGAGCCACGTCTGCAACCTACACCACAGCTCACGGCAATGCTGGATCCTTAACCCAGGGAGCAAGGCCAGGGATCGAATCCGCAACCTCATGGTTCTTAGTCGGATTCGTTAACCACTGAGCCACGAAGGGAACACCTATAAAACTCTTTAAATATAATTTAATTTAGTAAGTATACATTATTGAAAACCTTAAGATTCTCAAGTTGATTCTAGATGTTTTTGTTTTACTCCAGAACCCAAAAGACAAGAAAATTCTAGCCTTCATAGAGCATATATTCTACTGGGGATTTAACTGTATTAGCTTCTGGATTATACAAGCAAAGACTGGTGAGCTAGAGAACAAAAGAAGATCATGTTTTGGGTGGAAATATGAATAATTTTCCCTCTTCTACTTTTCCATATTTTTTCAAATTGCATCTAATGCTCTGACTACTACTCTGAGTAACTTAAATTTATAGACTCTAGGTTGGGAACCACGAAGTTAATATCCCATGTGGACATAAGAGCTATTTTCGGCAGTCAAGAAAGCCTAACAGAAATTCTGTCTATGGAAGTTAAGGCTTCAAATACTAAATGAAACATTAATGTTCTGTTTATCGTCTGTGTGTACATACAGGCATGTGTTTTTACAGGCACGTGTATGCATTGGCATGTAGGGGTGGAGTTCAGGAACTGGTATCAGTCTTGGTTGTTAACACTGGTGATTTTTCAGTGTATAAAGAGCTCACATTAATGGAACTGCAGATGTCACTTGAATGAAAATGGGAAAACAGTTTATTAATAGCTATATTTGGTGGACAATGTCTTCTAAAACATGATGTTTATGAAAGGAAAAATATGAATTGTAATAAGTATGGAACTAAATGAGGATGATGATAATGGCCTGTAAGATATCTTGGTCACAGAGTCTAATGCAGAACTTTCAATTAAGGTTCTAGAGTAACACGAGATTTTGAGCATTACTTTAAAGAGCTGGCAAAATCCCAACCCAGACCAAAGGTTGTTAATGCTATATTTCATTTTTACATTTAAAAAGGCCAACTAGAACCTCAGTTTTTGCATGGACATCCCAATAAACAAATTTATAAAGACAAAAAGTAAAATTTGAAGAGGCTCTAGGGTCTCTTCTTGCTGGCTTTCTTACTACTCATAAACTATAACCATCAACCCCCTCAAAAAAGTGCCCCTCAAAAAAAGATAAGGAAAAAGAAGAGTTCCAGTATTCTCCAAAACAGCTAGTGTAAGCCTCAAAGGATAATTTGACTTCTTAACCTGCTATCCCAACAGAAATGATTGTGTCTAACTGCTTGCCTTTGTTCAGAGACTAATCACTAAATTGTGAAAAATCACCCTCAACTTACAAAAACTGCTCTTGATTATAAATAATTGCCCAAGACTGAGAGAGAGCGGCAGGCAAGATCCCAGTCTTTCATCCAATTTATTCAGCAGCAATCCACATTCCATTTGTCTAGACTAAATATAGCAGCGTTTATACAAGAAATCAATAGTGCTTGCAGAGAGGAGAGCAAAGGCATGAATATTTCATCAAACTCAGAGAGAAATGGCAATCAGCAAACTGATGGTTCTGTGTAGGTCATCTCTGGCCTGCTGGATTAGTTCCTGGTACTTGGACAATAGCTCATCTCTAGCTAATCATAATCATATCATAGCCATTCTTTCTATTTTTAACATTAATTGCATTGTGGGTGACAAAGGCTCATCATATTCCAAAAGGAATGATGGATTTTTCTCACATCCTCCGTGACAGGCTAATAAGCCTCCCCAAGAACAATAATAGTAACACAATACCAGGGCTGAGTTTCAACAAGTTATAGTCACTTACACATCATAGAATGTGAAAGAAAGGGCACTGTCCACAGATGCTGTATTATCATAATTAGAAATAATCAACTGACAAGGAAAAATTAACAACCAATTTTAACAGTGGGGAAATGGAAGCATTACTGTTCACAACATTTCTTGTCTAGGAACATGCAAATTCTGTACAAATTACTTAAACAGGTGGCCAGTGATACATCAGTTAGAAGGAAGTTGATGATAACAAACAGCAGGGCGAGCATTAGTTATAAACAAATCCTGATTTCTTTTCCGTTTTTATTTTTTTCCTTTTTTGGCTGCACCTGTAGCACATAGACGTTCCCGGGCCAGGGATCGAATCCAAGCTGGAGCTGCAACCTATGGCCACAGCTGCAGCAATGCCAGATCCTTAACCAGCGCCTCCAGAGACAAGCTGGATCATTAATCCACTGTACCACAGCAGGAACCCCAAATCCTGGTTCCCTTTTTTTTTCTTCTTCTTCTTTTTAGGGCTGCACTTCCAGTAAATGGAAGTTCCCAGGCTAGGGATAGAATCGGAGCTACAGGTACAGCCTACATCACAGCCACAGCAATACCAGATCCGAGCTGCGTCTGTGACCTACACCACAGCTCACGGCAACGCTGGATTGTTAACCCACTCAGCAAGGCCAGGGATCGAACCCGCAACCTCATGGTTCCTAGTTGGATTCGTTAACTGCTGTGCCACTACGGGAACTCCCCAAATCCCGGTTTCTTAACAGATCTAACTTTATTTGGATTTACCCAACTTGCGTGAGATTTCAAACACATGCCAACATTTATATTACATTATCATTCTAATACCAAACACCCAGTCAGAACATTTTCACATAGATGCTAACCAATCTTAATTAAATTTCATCTTAATCTTAAGATGAAATTTATCACTCTACAAAGTTCTTCCCATTCTTTCCTCAGTGTTTTTCTTAATTGTTCTTTGACAGTTACTCCTTCTTCTGTTTAGCATTTACTAACCCATGCAATTTTTCAGAAATGGTTCTTAGTTTTTTAAGAAACATGGAAACCAAAAAGCTTCTACTTCAAAATAAAAATATCAGCTCTTACAGATGTTTGTGATAATTATATTTACTTAAGCAACGTACATACTTGTCCAGTTGTAACTAAATTTCTTCGATAATCTTTTTTAAAAAAATTCCAAGACCTTTAAAGATTTACATCAAAGCACTAAGGATACTCTAAGTAGCCCTGGCATGTTTCTTAATTCTTCACTTCGGATGCTATTATTTGTCAGTAGGTAAGTAGAGAGAATTTTCCTATGTTCAAAACCAGGAATCTTAGGTTGCTTCTTTATCGGCTGGCTTACAAACAAGAAGCCTTCCATTTTAAGAACGGTTTAAGTGAGCAACTTGTAAACCTCATGGATGGAAAAATTCTAAGAATGCAAATTTTGACCTTTTAGAACTATCACAACAATGGCTGAAGACTGTTCATGCTGTTTCTGTGAACGAGAGCCTGAAGGAATATAGGACAAAACATAGGTTTCACCAAAAAAAAAAAAAAAGGCACAGACACAATCTCACCACCAACTTTTATGTGTCAATTTTGTTAAAAGTTGAAAATTGAAAAAAATGCAGCAACAAAAAAATGGAACCATGTTTAAAGATTTCAGTTAAGATTCATAGTTAGAGCAGCCGTAGGTCAGGATACAGCATCACCAGTGCTGCCTGGAGCCAGTTGATGTTGAAATTCAATTCCTTCCATCAACAAATGGTGATCACAACTAATGGTAGTTGGACATAGGAACAATAACTTCTAGATTTGGAAGAATCAAAGGTTGCTGATCATCTGTTCAGTACCTTTCGTTCTTCTTTTCCTGCACAGAAATCTGTGAGAGTTTGAGCCTGCAAACTCAGAGTTTTCCTGACCATGGAAAAAGCCTGCCTCCTATGAGGTTTTGTACTTAAACACCATCCAATCAAATTTGTAGGCTTATCAGTAGTTAAGGGTTCAGAAAAGAATATGGAATAGAGGCCTTGGGTACATGCAATCTGGGGTTTTTCAAAGTACAGCCTATAATAGTAGTTTAAGTATCTGGGAAATTCAGTAGCAATTTATACGAAACTCCATCAGGAAGAGACATCTTTCACTAAATCTTTTCACATTTTTCTTTTTTTTACAGCCTTTGCCAGGGCAGGCTGGTTCTATTAAAATATGCCTCCATGTATCTTAATGATACCATGTCATCTAAGAAACTCTGCTCAATGCCAAGATATTCAGGGAAGCTAGTCTGTCAGGTAATACCAGAGAGATAATTATCTGGTTTACTATGTCTTAAACTCTTTGTAGGCACATATGCAATTCTACCCATCATCTGGGTCAGCTAACAGAAGTGCAGTTTTCACTGTGAGCCCTCTTGAGCAGAAATTAGAAAGGTTTTGGGGAAAAGGGGGAAGAAGATCTGTAATTAGCATATTATAGTCTTTGTCCCATTGACAGCACTTTACATGTGGGATGTCTGCTCTGGTACAGCAATGGCGGATCTCTAAATTTTGTGATTTGAACTTCACTGCCACTTGCTTACCCTTCATTGGTAATGTTGACCAACAGAGATAGACTGAGGTAGAATTCATGGCCATTGGGAAATAAATAGAAGAACGTAAATCTTTTGAAGATCCTTTAACTCTTTGAAATTGACTTAAATTAGTTTAAACCACCTTGATATTTCCTTTTCTAAAATGCTACCATTCCCCACCCATTTTCTTTTAACACTGATTTGGAACCAAAGAAATAGAATTTTGTAATTTTATTTATACTCTTCTCCTTTATATCTTATTCATTATATCACAGCACAAAGCTACCTGAAGGAAGGTTCACATATGACACCAGTTTGTATGTGTTCTTCTAGATCTTTGTCTCAGTAACTACCCTGAAGCATAAATCCTTAAGTATAACATACTTAATATCATCTAAAGAAATTATCAGACTGTTTAGGGTTGTATGTATCTTGAACAACGCTGAAATTATAGTTTTTATAGTATCATCAGGTTGACATCTCGCTTTTCATTCACACCTTTATTCAGCAAATATTCATAAAGCCATATTAAACACCAAAACAGTTTTTAGTCAACAAGAGAAGTAAGGAATTGCCTCCAAAGAACTCATGAGCAGATGCACATCAACCCGTAAGCCTAGGTAGAAAACATGAGGCATCAAGGGCAGGGATGCTATTGTTCCAGAATTCCACCTGGGTCCTCTTCTGTTTTTTCTCCAGGACTCTCAATGGTGGTATCTTCCTCTCCCAGGACTATATATATTTGCTCCCTATATGGTTCTGTCTCCAGCCTATCCATCTATTCTAAACTTGCCACTCTTACATAAAATGACTACTGGTACTCTGTGTTCAGCTGTCTTAGACTACTCTTTCTCTAGTACATCTGGTCTCAGTTGGTCTAGCCAGAGAACATGGAAGAGCTACCTGACTCTTCTTCCCCTTTATTATCCATATCCAATTGACAGAAATAATGTTTTCTACTCTTAAATATATTTTTTTAATTCATCAAACTTCCTCTACTACCACTGCCTGTTTTATGAAGACAGTACTTTTTCACTTTCCTGGGTAAAACTCAAGAATGGAATGCTAATCTTTAACATGATGGTCTATCCCTCTATAATGTGCGTTCTGCTGGTATTCTCAGCGTCAACATCTCCTATTCTCCCTTCACTTGTCATACTGATTTTTCAGTCCTTAAACACACCATGCTCTCCTGTCTCAGAGATTTCTCACCTACATTGTCTCTTCCCAAATTCCAACCCCATCCCATTTTTCTATATTGATTCTTACTTATTCTTCATATCTTGGCCAAAAAGGATTCGATGTAGCCCTGTCTTTCTGAGTCTTACTGCATTTTCTTATTAAATTTGGCAATTCCTTCCATAACATTTTTTAATTGATTTCACCATTATTCTAAGTTCCATGAAAACAAGGACTCTATTATCAGTGTGTGGTACAGCATAAAAACATAGCATTGCCTCAGTGAATACCTGAAATGAATGAAGGAACAGGTGAATGAATGAGTTGTACAAATCATATGGTAATAAAATCAGAAACACATATGCACATATGCATACATATATATATACATATCTAATTAAAAATTCTAAAGCAATTACTTAGTACTTCTTTTTGACTGTCTGAATCCAGATAAAAATTACTTGACTGCTTTAATTATTTATAAGTGAATGAGTTTCTGGTGCAAGTATTTGAAAAAAGCAATCTCAAAAAAATTTTCTACCTCAGATGTCATTTCACGTTTCCCAGACCCCAAAGTATCTCTTAAAATTCAGTGTACTGACAGGTGACAACCATCAAAGTGAGGCAGGGGCTCTGGGTAAAACAAAACCTACCCATCCATGCTATTTGCCTCAGCCGGGACCACTAATAGGCCACAATCTTGAATTATCTAAACAGTAAGGCCTAATTTATGAATGATTACCCCATTTCATAGTATTAGAAAATTAGACTAGAACCAATAAACTGTAAATTAAGAATGTTTTTAAAATCTCTAATTTCAAAAATGAAGAATTACTCAAAGGATAAATCTGCTTAAGGTTATTTAATCAAAATTATTGAACATTTCCCCTAAAATATTTAAGAATTAATTTTTTTAAATCAAATACTTTAAAAAATAAAAGTGGCTTTTATTGAAATGTGTGGAATTATTCTGGTAGGCGTGTTTTTTCTGAAAAAGAAAATTAATAAATTTCAATGTGCCTAACATCAAAAATGGAAAATGGGAAAACAAGTAATACAAACCTCAGTTTGATGACAATGTTACCCAAATTTCACTTTTTTAATACGAATAAATATTCTTAACTGATTTTCCACTATTAATATTTACAATGGTATCATAATAAAATAAAAAGAATTAGTACATTAATTAAAGCTGAAAAGATAATTTTCATAACAATAATTATTTAAATTGATTAGTCCAGAAATACAATTCTCCCTCATAGTGCTTCTCTTCAAGTTATACCTGTCTGTAGTTTCCTTAAGGTGCATTAATACATGACATAAATGAAAAGAAATTTAATGCAAGAAGCAATCTGGGCTTTGATTTACTATCCTCTTATTTCCCAGGAGTCTGAACAGGAAACAAAAATAACCACAAATGTCTAAAATATCAGTAGGGCTTGAAATATCAACATTTAAGCTAAAGAAAGCTAACTTTTTAATCAAAGCCTTACTATTTTCATTTACTTAATTCAAACTCCCTCTCCGCAAATATGTTTTTGAATTAAGCAGTCATAACAAACCATAACATCAACATGAATTGCCAACTCGTTTAATACCCACTTAGTTCTAAAGTATCACATTGTCTGCTAGTTCTTCACTATTTGAGAACCAAGTAAAAGCTTCATTGAGCTTCCTGAAATGTGGAAACAAAATCAAACCAACTTATGTGACTTCAAGGTAACAAGAGCTAAGAACCTAATCCATATTATTTTGTAATTTGAGATGAAAATCTAATATAATGGTACCTACAAATGTAAACTTTTTCAAAGTGCTTTAAAATAGGGAATACAGGTATTGATCTAAAAAGTGTTACAAATTTAGTCACGTACACATTCATCATCTGGGATGTAGAGTGAACTGACTTCTTTAATAACTACAATGAAGGTACAGAAAACTGTCTCCTCCATATATTTTTTTAAACGTCACTTTTTCTGGCCACACCCAGGGCATGCAGAAGTTTCCAAGCCAAAGATCAAACCCACACTACAGCAGCAACAACACCAGATCCTTAACCCACTGAACGACCAGGTAACTCCCTCTATATTTTTTCCTACAATTTATATTTTCTTCTAAGTTATAGACAAGTACTAAATAATTTCCATTTGCAGGTAGCTAATACAACTTAGTTCTCATTATGAAAACTTAATATTTGAGGCAGGCGATTCCCTCTAACTCCAGAATTCAGTTCAAAGATCTGGAACGTAATATAACTTTAATAAGTCTCAGTTTAATAAATATTGGTAGAGGAGTTGTCTCCGTGGCTCAGAGGAAACAAATCTGACTAGGAACCATGAGGTTGCAGGTTTGATCCCTGGCCTCGTCTAGTGGGTTATAAGGATCCAGCGTTGCCGTGAGCTGTGGTGTAGGTTGCAGACTCGGCTTGGATCCCGCGTTGCTGTGGCTGTGGCGTAGGCTGGCAGCTGTAGCTCTGATTAGACCCCTAGCCTGGGAACGTCCACATGCCACAGGTGCAGCCCTAAAAAACGACAAAAGACTAAATAAATAAATAAATAAATAAATAAATAAATAAATAAATATTGGTTGAATAAATGATTCTCTTAGCAGATACCCCTCTGTAGCAACACTCTTTTTGAGCAAATTACACTCATTTATTCATCAAATGTATTTTTTCAAAGAATACATCCCCACTCTTGTGTTCGGAATCCTTGTCTGCAGAAATATGTAATCGAGTTCTGTTTTGATAGAAAAAAAAAAAAGAAGAATTTGTATTGGTTCTTGTGTCCCGCCAGCAAGAAACAACTGCCTTTAACTTAAAATTTTTTCAGTATTTTCTGAAAATGTCAATGCTTAATAAATTCAAGACCACAGTGTATATTAAAAGGTATAGGAAAGCATATGAAGGAAAAAAGCAAAAATGTCATACATGATGATTCTCTCATTTTCCTCTTTGATTTAAACCACGTCTTTTCCTTTTCTACCCTCTAATCATCAATCTTGGATAACAGGACTAGGACTTCAACCAATGCATTTTTTATTCCTTCTCCGGATCTCAGTTGTTTCCTAAGTTCTGAGGAAATCTTTATTACAAAACAAAAGTCTTAAGGTCCCACTAAAACCCTCTAATATAGGACTGCACTTGCTTTTAAAAAGCAAAAACATTTCTTTAAACAGCTGGACACTTTTCTTCAAATAAAAACTTATTAATAGTCCCAACGTATAAAACCAGCATGGGAGCAACTGTTAAGGAGGAACCAATGTCCCACCCACTCACTTCCTCCCCAGCCCCTTCCCCTGGGAATCCAGACTCTGTGGAATTCAGTTTGTAAAGAGCTTCTCTTAACAGCATTATTTCTTTATTTGCTAAATTCAAATCAGAGGCAAATTACACTAGTTCTCTCTCAAAGGAAAATTCATTACTGTTTCATGGAATTATGAGAATATGGAACTTATGATTTGGAAATAATAAACTTTCACTTTGTACGTACAATTTAGGGGGTGAAAGTTAATGTTAAAACATAAAAATTAATCTAATACTGCATAATTTCAAATGTAACCAGACAAATACACTGGCACCTGTGTTCATGGTTGCCACATGGTGGCACCACTTTTGCTCTTAAGTAGAAATACCCACTATCCTTTGTCAGGAGGTGCTTTGGAAAAGAGTTTTAAAATAATTATGCAAGCTTGGAATTATACAAAGGTTTCAGGGCTTGACCATTTTAATAAAATGTGACTTCCCTACGCTTATTCCATATTTGGCTTTCTGAAGCTGGTAAGAACAAACTAATACCATAATGGTAGCTGGTCTGGAGAGCTGTTTTCATTTAACTTAAATTATGGAGCCAGCACCAATACAGCCCTTACTATCTGTCCCACACTGTTCTGAAGGCTGTACTAAAGAAATGTAAACTCATTTATCCTTCTTTACAACACTATGAGGTTGTGCTACTTGGTAACCTACAGGGGAGACACAATTATGATCCTCATTCACAGATGAGGAAAATGCAGGACCACAGAAAAAACTGGTTAAGGTCACAGGGCTACTAAATAGTGCAATAGGAATCAGAACATACACTATCCACTACAGAGTCTATGGCCTTGGCCACCCACTATTATTCTTCTTGAGTTCTACAAAACAGGTATCCAATTAAATTTCTACACAGTTTACCTTGAAGTGTGTCTTGATATAGAAAAGGCTGAAAAGTTTGTTAAAAAATACAATTACATATTGTTTAGAGGTAAAGGAAAGCATTTGCTTGTAACTGTCAATTTCTACTATAGAGAGATGTGTAATGGAACGTATTTCTGCATATTTTGACACACTGGTGAATTTTCAGGTACGTTTCAATGCTCCGTTTAGAAACAATTCCGTATTTAGGAATTGCAAATATGGTATTTCACCCTTTCAGCTATAGAAATTTCTGTTGAGTCTAGACAATTTCTGAAAATTCATCTTACTCTCTAATCTAAACTCCACTGACTCACAAGTAAAAAACTGCCTAACAGTGAAGTTATCACTAGCACTTGATTAAATAAATCTCATTGGATTGTATCAGAAAGAGATACTGAATCATAATTAACTATAAACTGTTAGTGATGTTTGACTGTATTGTTCATAAAATTTTACATTACTTTTTTCATTGAAGAAAGTAGTAACAGAAAGGAAGAGGCAGCTGTTTTTTGACAGTATGAGAAAAGATCTGACAGGATAGATGGTAGTGGTTTATTTTTTCCTTATTTCAGAGCTTTTTTTGGTTTACAATTCCCTATGCACTGTAAAAAATTATCACTAGCCATTAAGGCACAATTTATTATTATTATTATTACTTTGTCTTTTTGCCTTTTCTAGGGCCGCACCCGTGGCATATGGAGGTTCCCAGGCTAGGGGTCTAATCGGAGCTATAGCTGCTGGCCTTCGCCACAGCCACAGAAACGCGGGATCCGAGCCGCGTCTGGAACCTACACCACAGCTCATGGCAACGCCTGGTCCTTAACCCACTGAGCGAGACCAGGGATTGAACCTGCGACCTCATGGTTCCTAGTCGGATTCGTTAACCACTACGCCATGACGGGAACTCCAAGGCACAACTTATTAAGGAAATGAAAGAGTCTGCTTCAAAGAAGAGCCTAAAGTTGTCAGAAGAATATAAATTTTTTAAATATATAAATAATTAGAAATCATTGTGACTGTATTTGTGCCTTAAAGACATTCATAATTTGGCATAAGAAAATGTAATAATTTTCCTCTTCTATTTAATTAGACTGGCATTAAAATTTCTATTTCTGGTAGAACTCATAGTATAGTTTATAGAAATAGCCTGTATTCAGAGAACTGTCAGCATTACAGAATATTTCTCAATATTTTAAGCACAGCTTTGAGATACTCAGTCTAGAATTTGAAGTGGTACAATCTGTAAAACAAAAATGTAAGAAATAATTTAAAGCATTAAAAATGAACAGGATTCAGTAGAATGAGGGTTCAGCAAAATGTAGTTCAAGGGCCAAATCTGGCCGTCCTTGGTTTTTTACTGCCTGTTATGTATGGATGATTTTCACATTCTTAAACACTTCAAAATAAAATAAAAAGGAAAGACATTTTTTGACATGTGAAAATTACCTGAAATTCACATTTCAGCCTTCATATATAAAGTTTTATTAGAACACAGTCCCTCCCATTCATTTATGGATTGTCTCAGTTGCTTGCGCACTACAAAGTCAGAGGTGACTGTGACAAAGGCAGTACAGACTGGAAGCCTAAAAAAGTCACTGTCTGCCCCAACTAGAAAAGTCTACCAAACCCTGCAGCACAGAATCCACAGCCATTTCTTCTCCTCACACAATGATACTTCTCCATGATAATCGAAACTCCAAGCCACCTCTCTACTCTCTACACTACTGGTGGTAATGTAGAAGGTTACAAATTACCATGGTTTATTTAACCTAAAATGAAACATAATTAAGAAACAGGTTATGCTGACAAGGAAAACATCATGTAAAAGTAGTTCCAAGTATTTTTACTGAACTAACATGTTAGTTTCAAGCTTTGTTGCTGTTCTCGGCATTAAAACCAACATGTTAGTTTTAAGCTTTGTTGCTTTGTCGCATTCAACAGCTAACTAGAAAATAAAAATACAGAACAATGGCATTTTTTTTCTTTTTTTTTGGCTTTTATCCTTTTAGGGCTGCACCCGCGGCATAAGGAGGTTCCCAAGCTAGGGGTCTAACAGGAGCTGTAGCTGCCGACCTTCACCACAGCCACAGCAACGCGGGATCCAAGCCGCATCTGCAACCTACACCACAGCTCACGGCAACGCCGGATTCTTAACCCACTGAGCAAGGCCAGGGATCGAACCCGCAACCTCATGGTGCCTAGTCAGATTTGTTTCTGCTGCGCCACGATGGGAACTCCCAGAACAATGACATTTTTAAGTGAGGAATATATGTTGAGCACTAGCCACAATTTTGGTATGATTTTTTTTTCATTTAATACAGCAGCCTTATCATTAATCCCATTTTGCAGGTGAGGATAAGGAGCACTAGACAGGTTAGAGTGAAAATTTCCAAGGTCACAAACACAACATTTTTTAAGTGCTACTTTCTTAACTTGCTTATTTAAAATTATGTCAAATATTAACTTAGAATGATGCTAAATGAAAGTCACTGTGTCATATTCCATATTAAAGATTTAGGTGGGTTCTCCTTCTAACTTATCTCTTTCCCATGAGGCAGAGATAACATACCTTGCATGTAAGAAGCCAGATCTGGAACAAACATTTGTTTAATTGAAATTCCTTTTACTAAAATAAGAAAAGGACTTAGATTGCTCCCATCTATGTAGTAGTTGATACATGATTATTTATATTATACACACAGACACAAGACCAGTACATCTTAATAGAAATCAACATTTGAACATTTGAATGAGTTTAAGAAAGGAATGCTTGGAAATTACAGGATATTGTGTTTAGTTCACATGAACATTTTTGTTAATAATGCGTGGGTTGATTCAGTTTATACTGAATAATTTAAAACCTTGAAGTTTTAAAGAAACATCACATGTACCTCAAAGCTACAATAATACTACTACAAGGTTGGCTATTATGTCCTAGTGATAGATCTGTAGCCAAACCACTAAAGAAATTTGGTTCCTCAAACAAAACAGGCCTAGTAGTTAGGCATTGTAAGAAAAAAAAAAAGCTTACGGAAAAAATAGTTACCCAAATGTTCTTCCAGATATTAATGTAATTTTAAATTAATGTAACCCAAGATTATAGGAAATACATTGCCAATCACAGAGTTTAGCAAAGCCATTCTGAATCTAGTGGCTTCAATTTGATTTTCCACAGAATTCATAATATAACTTAGATGAGTTGAGATTCAGGAGCTTGAGAACTCATTTACTACACAAAATTTTAAGTTCTAGGGTTTTTTTTTAATGCTTTAAATCAATGGTTTGGTATGTGTAATCCTTCAAATTAAAAAATAAAGAGTGACTATTACCTTGGTTAAACAAAAAGAAACAAGAGAGACCAAACACCAGATGAAACGTTTCTTTATCCTAAGAGAAAAGCACTTGTATAGGGCTTATTCAGGTTTCCTCTCTGTGCTGGGATAGAGCCAGAGATAAAGAGACAGAACCCCCTGTTATCCCTTAGGTCAGTGAGGAAATTCAACCTGCCACGTTAGGCATGTCTCTCTAGGATTTATGTAGGCCATTCAGTTAGGTTTATTCCTCTCTCAAGGTAAATGTGGCAGGATGCAGGATTTAGTCAAAGCCAGGGTTCAGAAATTTCTGGGCATGTTTGGAGAACAGGTGGGGCTGGCACAACAGATGTCTCTTTGCATAAATGACTAAGGGACCTCCTAAGAAAAACTCCTCTTCAGCAAAGAGGAAGCCAAGCCTGACACACTCGACCTGATAACCAAGCCTCAGGGCCTGGGGGATTCTGATTCACAACACATGGTGCATCCCTCCTCTGTCTACTCTCACTACTCTCACCTCCCGGTCCCAGGGTACAAATCTCATTTCCACTTTCTCTGCTGCTCTAAAAATACCTTCACGAACTCATGGTAACACCAAATTGTTAAGACCAGGCCTTGGTCTCTACAATCATGGGACACAGTTGTTTTAGAAAATAAACAAATAAATCCATTGGTCTATCTAACCATCTGTTTTCAGTCACTGGCTAATACCCAAGATACTGCCAAAGGAGAGAACATGGCAGAAAGAAAATTGAGTCCTTGGTTCTAACCTTCATTACGCTACTTCCGTGGGCCTTGGCTTCCTCATGTATAAAACGAAAAACTGAAAGGCTGAAGCAACAATTTTCCAGGCTCATTCTAGTGCCAAGGCTATTCTCTCCTAATTCCCCCAAGGCATAGAATACATATTAATCTCTGTAAGAAAGTCTATCTCAGCAGAGAGGCAATTTCTGCTGCCTTCATTGACTTCTTTGGGTAAATCAAGAGAGAGCAGAACAGGTTCTGATCACAGAGGAAAAAAGGGGTCTAGGAGGAAAAAGAGGGACCCTACCAAACAGAACAAAATGACAGAGAACAGAAAGCAGAAACTGCTTTAGCTTCATCTAATTAAAAATTATCCTAGGGCAGGCTTTGACTGAGATATAAAACTCAATTATAGTCAAAATTATTCTTCTCCTTGATTGTGGTAAATGGAAACTTCTCCTCAATCTTCCATTATAAACAGCAAAACACATTTTCCATATTCAATTTCAATGAACATATATATTTTTCTACAAGCATTTTCTCTCAGTGGGGCATAGTTAACAAAAATATTTACACTTTTCCATTAATTACTTATGAAAATAAGAATAAAAATTTTCCTCACAAAATGCAACTACAGAACACTACCCAATGTGATAAAAATCAGAAATATTATTCTGATCCCATCAAATGTGATGGATAATCAAAGGTACTCACATTGCTTAACAAAGTAACAGAAAATTGCCAGTAATTAGGAGGAAAAAGACCAACTAGAGTTGAAAAGTAAAACTGAAAAAAAAAACCCCAACTATCCACAACTTTAATATCTTAGAATTCCTTTTTTGGTTAACACATAAAGATAACATTACTTGCCAAGAGTTATACAAGTAAAATTATAGCCACATCATAATTTTATTTATTTTTATTATTTAGTGCATTTAGATATGATGTTTTTTCCAAAAAATCATCCATTTTTCCCCCTCTGCAGAAGTACTGTAACTGTCCAAAGCATTTGGTCCTGTTCAATAGCTAAAGAACTCTTTTTTTCCTCCTCTCTAATTTGGCTTCAATTCAATGCTGTTTTTCTCATTCCAACTGTTTTGGACATATGCTGGCCCAACTAACAATGGTAAACACAGCAAGCTGTCTCTGATATGGTGCTGATTAAGTCATCTTGTGAGCAAGCAGAGTTTGGATGTTAAGATGCTAAGAAAAAAAATACTTTCAGAAATTTCCTTCCCTTTGAAAAATATTTGGATTCTCAATTTTAAATTATATGATAAACAAACCATGGGATACTTTGAAAATACATTCATTCAATGCTGGCCTAGGCATCTGAGAGAAATATAAAATATGATTCTTATATTCATGGATTTCACAATTTAGAAGGATAAGGGAATGCATAGGGAAGAGTGGAGCCCAAAGATGAGCTTAAAAATAACTTTCTAGAGAATGGCACTTGCACATCTCTCAGGAAAAAAGGTAGAAAATTGAATTCATAAATATTTTGAATTGTATTTTAATATACTATTAGTAAAATATTAGTACAAAACTAGTACCTTAACCCAAAAGATTTAGGAATACAGATCCAATGAACATCATAAGCATGTGGTAAAAAATAACTGGAAGGAACACAAATATTGTAGTGCACATAATTGTTATTCAGAATGAAAAAATTATTTTTAAATACTGGCATCTCAGATTCTGTTTCTGTACATGAGATTTGAGCACTTACTTTTCACTTAGATTAGATAGCTATGTGCCAGCTTCCCCTCATTATGCAAATAGAACAGATAAAACCAAATTGTAAAATAAAGCCAGAAATACAATTCTTATCTAAAAATACATACTTATTTGGAACCCTAAGAGGAATAAGCAACTCAAAAAAGGGATCATCTCAAACTTAAAAAAAAAAAACTATATCATTTTTTTCTTTACCAAAGCTCTCACCAAGGTAATACTATCCTCCTGACAGACATGAAAGCAAGACAGAATTAATTTATAATCATGGGTAATTTTTTTCTCAGTTTTACTCTTAAAGCTTAACTCAGTTTTCTTATCTCTAAACTACACAAGCCCTGGAAACAGAAAGGTGAGGCGTAATGAAAAGTAATCTTTTGTTATCAAAAGATTTACAATCTGAGCAGGATGGGAATCTGAGGGAAAAGATGGTGAGAAAACATACAAAAGAAATAGAACATGATAAAGACTTCACTTAATGAATTGAGATAATTAGGCATGTTGATAGGTGCTGATTTTTGAGTATTCTCTATGAAAGGTACTGTGCTAAGGATCTTAAATACATTATGAAATTACAGAAATAGAAAAAAATAATTCTTTCTATAGGGGTCAAAGAAATGCTTCTGGGTACAAGATATTAAGAGGTTGGTAGATGGAGAAATAACTAAAAAGCTCACAGCAATAACCAAAGAAGAAAAGAAGAAGACAATCACTGCATAATTCAGGTAGAAAACTTAGAAGAGAAAGAGATGAATTAGGAGATGTCTTTAAGGAATAGTCAGCAAAATTTGAAGACCAAGTGGATGAAACAAGTAGGAAATCTTTCTAAAAAAAAATCACTGAAATATTTAGAGTACGGTAGCACTGCTATGGCAACACTGAACTTTTTGGTTAATTTTAAAATCAGAGGGCAAAAGAACATATAATTTAATTTTCTTAAAGAGGCAAAATCTTTTTATGGCAAAAATGGGAGCGCATAAATGGGCATAAACTCTTCTTTTGGTCATCAATAAGTTTTCTAACTATACAAAACCATGTTATAATATATTTATAAATTCTGGGAAACTTTTCTGTATACCATATTACAATATATTTAGAAATTCTGGAAAACTTTTAATCAGTAAATAAAATCAAACTAAGTAAATGATCAATAAAAATGATCAAGAAAATAAAACTCTTAAGCATAAATTAAATAACAGCAACACTTGTACACTGAAATTATAAATCATCTTGGAGAAAATTAAATGAGATCTAAATAAATGAAAACGTACCCCATGTTCACAGATCAGATTTAATATTAATCTTAATATTTCTAAGACAGCAATACCCCCCAAATTTATCCACAGATTAATTGCAATTCCTACTAAAGTCCTGTTTTGATTTGTTTGCAAAAATTGACAAACTAATCTTAAAATTCATATTAATATGGAAGGAACTCAGAAGAGCCAAAACAATCTTGGGAAGGAAAAACAATATGGAGGACACACTTCCTGGTTTCAAAAATTACTACAAAACTATAATAATCAAAACAGTGAAATACTAGTAAAGTATAGAACAATAGATGAATGAAAAAGAATAAGAGTCTAAAAACAAAGCCTTACATTTATGGTCGAATACTCTTTGACAAGAGTGTTAAGACATTTCAATGGAGAAAGAAATGATGCTGGGACAACTAGATATCAAAAAAAAAAAATGAAGTTGGAACCCTACCCGCTACCACACATAAAGATTTAATCATACGCAAAGATTGATCATGCACCTAAATGGAGAACTAAAACTATAAAACTCTTAGGAAACATATGAATAAATCGTTGCGACCTTGGATCTTGGCAATAGTTTCTTTTTTTCTTTTTAGGGCTGCACCTGCAGCATATGGAAATTCCCAGGCTAGGGGCTGAATCAGAGCTGCAGCCGTTGGCCTACTCCACAGCCATAGGAATGCGAGATCCAAGCTACATCTGAAACCTGCACACAGGTCACAGCAATGACAGATCCCCGACCCACTGACCGAGGCCAGGGATTGACTCTCATCCTCATGGATACTAGTCACGTTCCTTTCCATTGCGCTACAACAGGAACTCCCAGCAGTGGTTTCTTAAATAACAATATCAAAAGCATAAGTGACGAAAAGAAAGATAAACTGATTCATATCAAAATTAAAACTTTTGTGATAATAATGACAACCATTTAAATAATGGAGGAAAACATTCAAATTATAAATCCGATTAAGGTATAGTTACAGAATTAATTTAAAAATTGTAAGAGTTAAACTGAACAAGAAAAATACAAACAATTAAAAAATGGGCAAAGAACTCAAAAAGATATATCTTCCAAGACCTACAAATAACAACCAGCACTTGAAAAGATTCTTGACATCATTGTTCTTCAAGGCACTGTAAAATAAAACCACGGAATACTACTTCACATCCACTAGAAGGGCTGTAATAAAATATTATGCCAATTATTGACAATCATTTATGACCCAGCAATTCCACTCCTAGGTATACACGACAACACATCTAACACAAAAACTTGTACAAGATTGTTCACAGCAATATTATTCATAATAACCAAATGATAAAACAACCCAAATGGCTACTGACTGATGAACTGATAAATAAAATGTGGTATATTCACACAAGGAAGTATTATTCGGTAATGTTACATAGTAAAGATAGGTGAAATACTGACACATGTCAACACGATGAACCTTAACAACAGCATGCTGAACAAAGGAAGCTAACCACAGAAGACTAAATATTGTATGAGTCCATTTATATCACATGTCCAGAATAGGCAAATTTACAGAGACAAAAAATAGATTAGTAACTGTTTAGGGCTGAGAGAAGGGAAAGTGGGAATAGGAAATGATTGTTAATGGGTATGAGTTTTTTTAGGGTAGACAAAAGTATTCAAAATTAGATTGTGGTGGTGGTTTCCTGACCTAGTGAATGTATTAAAAAACCACTGAATTGTACAAGTCAAACGAGTGAATTTTATGATATATCTCAATTATGTTGTTAAAAGAATCTAATGAAATTATTTAAATATACTGAGATCTAGGAATAACCAAAAATTAATATACAGAAAAAAATATTTCATTTCAAAAATATAAAAGACAATCACTTGGGAACTGTTACATTTCCTGTAGTATTCTTAAACATGCAAAGTGAAAGTTGCCAATGCCTTACTGATGTTCTCCCTCTAGCTATTAAGATTGTATTTTTAATTTAATACATACTATTACTAGCTTCTTTTGGAGAAGAATGTGTGAAAACATGGGCTTAAAATGCAACCACAATATTGACTCCATCCTTTTAATCAAGGCGTCAGAACTTTCAAGTGATGGAGAAGACTGGTTAATTTTCCTGCTCCTTTTTTCCCCTGATGCTTGAGGCTTTCTGGGCTAACTGATACAGCATGTAAGAACATATGCGGTCTGCTTCAAGGCTCTAGTTTCTTAACTCAAAGGCCACCATCTAGGGCCTGGAGGAGAGGATAAATCAAGGTTAAGGTCCAAGCAAAACTTTGAAATGTATAATCAGACTTCCACGACTTTCCCCTTTGCCCCATACCTTCTCCTTAATAACTCTTTTCTTCCTATCCACTTGATATCACCTCTGTGACTCTAGGTGAGCTAAGTCCCATGGTCCCCACAATACTCTTGTCATCGACATATTTCTCCTTTGTCCATTTCCCTGTCATCAAAAATAGAACTGGCCCTCAGTAAGGTTCCTTAATTTGTGCATCTACTCATGCCACAAATACATTCTGTTTATTATGTGCTAATCACTGCATCTAGTGACAAAATACTGAACAAAACACAAGGCGGGGGAGGGGGAGAAAAAATAAACAGTACTCAATTACACTACAGTGAGGAAGCATGATGTCAGAGATACGCATAGGGCAGTGTGGGCATGCTTTCCACCACCAAGTTTTGGAGCTGGTGATATGCAGGAAACTTCAAATAATTATTGTCGCAGATGCACACAAAGGATATGGATGGCAGAGAGGCAAGTGTTAAGGGGA
The DNA here is from genome assembly GCA_004024745.2 of Catagonus wagneri. Taxonomy (NCBI): domain Eukaryota; kingdom Metazoa; phylum Chordata; class Mammalia; order Artiodactyla; family Tayassuidae; genus Catagonus; species Catagonus wagneri. The sequence continues at coordinate 15,717,518 of PVHT020000173.1, forward strand.
GGAGGTGGAAGCTAACATTACATGACAGTTTGGGACTCAAAAATATTGAGTAACTATTCTGTTACAGAAACTGTACTAATGCCTTTAAATCTGTTTCGCTCAACTCATTCCCATAACTCTGTAAGGTCTTTACTATTAAACTTTCATTTTATAGATGGAATAGCAAAGTTTAGCACAATTATGTTTCCTACTCAATGCTTCTCAGCTAAAAGGTAACATATATGGGAAGTTAAGTCAAACCAGTCTGAACAGAATTAGGACAGTATTATTATTATTATTATTTTTGGCCATACCAATGGCCTATGGAAGTTCCAGGTCCTGAGATTGAACTCATACCACAACAGTGACCTGAGCCACAGTAGTGACAATGCCAGATTCTTAACCTGTTGAGCCAATAGGGAACTCATTAAGATATTTTTTTATAATTATTCACATGAACTTTAAGATTTCTGGAAATGTTAGGCAAATTAATTCTTAAGTAGCTAATAAATAAAATATTTGCCTCTTGGTAAGGCAGAGTGATTGGGATATTAAAGCGCAAGGAAAGTGTACTTGTCATTACATATTTTTCTGCATATTTTAGATTTCATATCACGTTATGTATTATCTATTCAAGTGAATGAGTAATCAATCAAGATAAATATAGGAAAATCTAATGTGGATCATCTTTGCTGAGTTTTAGTATCTAAGCTTTTATTTAAGTAGGGAGGCCACCATTACCACCTCTAACAAGCACATACAAAACAAATAGTTTAGAATGGGATATTTGAATGAAATAGTACCTCAAAGGCTACATTAAAGTTTTTAAAAAGCTATATTCCCAGAGCTGTTACTAAATAGTTGTTTCTGCTTTGGCTAAGATTCTGGGAAACTGGTTCAACTACTCGTACATACTAGATCACCCATGCAGGAAGGCAAAGGTATAAACTTGAAAACCAGTGTGGAATCCCTTGGTTCCTCAACACTCCAAGGCATAAAAGAGCTGCAGTAAAATTGGCCAAGGTATTGGAGAACAGATGGAGAACTTCTTGAGGGAGAGTGTCTGGGGATGTATTCCCCACTCCAGGGCCTCCTCCTTAGCGATGTAGGGTTTGTCTTAAGACTAGTAAGTGCTTTAAAGAACACACTTAGCTTGATGAGTTTGCTGAAGTTCTGGGGACAGGGTGGACTGGTTTCTGACTCAGGTCTGAGAAATCTCAAGGCTAAAAGGTAACTGTAGCCATTCGGTAAAAGATGGCACACCTAATGAGCAGGATTAAGGTGTGGGTAAATTGTGCAGACCAGGTTTAGGCCAGGAGAGAAAGAGGATGATAAGACTGGCCTGGCACTGTCTTAGGATCTGCCCAGGAGGGACACCTAATTGGTCGAGGAGACTTCAGTAATATTCCAGAGGTGTACAGGCTGGTACCCAAAGTGTAAGGAAGCAACTAATTGGCCAACTGGGGAGTGTTTCACTTAGTTCAGGAAACTGTGGGTGAATGAACCCTAATAAACACCCATAAAGGAAAGAGCCAGCTTTAATCATCTGTCTGAAGCAGGGATGCCAGCTCACAGGAGAATCCAACACAGAACACGGTCTCTGCCTCCTCACTTGTCCTCACTGCTCCCCACGGCACACTTTTATCAAGCAGACAGAGAGGGTTTAAAAGCCAAACGCTGAAGAAAACGGGGAAGCTGACTATGCACTTCTTTTCTGTTTCAGGCTTATCCATGAAGCTGATCTAAGTTGAGTTGAAAAACTTTTACTTCATGTGAAGCTTGTTTCCATACATTGGAAAGTACTGAACTGAAACAATCTAGGGCTAATGTGTCTTAAGTACATTTAATTAGCTGAGAATGACCAGAAAAGTCATGGGGCCAATGGTTCATTCCCAGTACTGGGTCAGATGTCTTCTCTAATACTAGTTTGAATAGGCAGAGGGGAAAGAAATTCGAGTTGGTTTTCGGTTGGCACCTTACAAATACCAAGTGTTTAATGTAAAAATTACAACAGTTGTGAGAAAAATACCAGCCCAAAGAGCGACTGAATCTACATATGATCTTAGCATTTTCAGAGCCAAGTATCAGTGTGATACTTAAGGAAAGGCACAAAGCTCAGTTTCCACATCTGTAGAGGATGGTGTATAAATTTAGAAGATTGGTCCTGAAACACAGTCTTGAAATGAGCCCTGATATGTATATAATATATCTTTTAGGTGATCTGGGCAAAACGAGTTTCAGGACATTGCTCTTGTTACGTTTTATACTTATGTCTCTCAAGTTCTTTTACTTACCATGACTTGTGAAAGAAACACCAATAAACTGGAAATACACTATACTTAGGAATAAACTGTTAGGTTTGTTTACTTTTAGTAACAGGAAAATGAGTGTGTTTTCTAAGGAATCTGAGAATGAATATGTAAAACATGAGAAGAATAACCATTTATGACTGGGTTGGAAAAGATGATGGATTACATGAAGTTTTATATGGCAAAGATTGCTTCCAATAATTTTGGTTTATTATGAAATGCTTTCTGTATCTGGGAGCCAAAGTCGAACAAATATGAGAATATTCTTTAAACAGCTTTTTAAAATGTCTAACGTATTTGTGCTTGTTTTTTCCAGGTCTCACATGTTGTTAAAAAAATTTTAACGCTAAATTCTTTCAAGTTCAGCAGGTGGCAGGCACATTTGTAAAAAATAAAAATAAATGCCAGTAAATGCTGAAAGTTAATTAAATATTTATTAAGCTCATAATATGCCAAAAGCCAAATATAAACTTATAATTTATCTATAAATACATAAAATTCTGCCTTACTTTAAATTATACAATTAATAATATACTCATGGCAAAATATTTCAATAGTGTAAGATAAATCAGAAGATCCAAATCATACTTCCTCACACCTTAGCTCCCACCACCATCAGAAGAAATCCCTACAAAGTTTCTTGTCTCCTCTTCACGTGATCTATCTTTCATGAAATGTTACATTTTCATCTCTATGTATTACAGACAAAACAGATACCATTGCTGAAATAAAGAACAAGCATAAATATTATAGTTTTATTTTTCACTTGCAATAGAGAAAATTTAGAAAGAGAGGACTTTAAAATTTATCAGAGAATTGAGGTTAGATATTTTAAAACTCACTATCTTGCCACTGCTTTAAAGTAGTCAAAGCCCCAGGATAAAACACTGAAAATGTTTGCAGAATCTCCTTTGACCTACATCTGCTTTTTAAATTTTAAGTCAATATCACATGGAGGATAGATGTAGAATGTTGAACTAGCAAGAACTCCAAAATAGTTTCTATCTGGCTTTAAAAATAACCATAATCATACTATTCCTAAAGTGGTTGAGAATTTGAGCACAGAGGATTCTCTCAACTTAAAGCTCAAATGTTAATGAGATCCATTAAAAGTTTCTCTTGAATCTACTGGATTCCCTAATTTTCTATTATTACCAGAGAGATTTTTCTCATTAAAACATATTCAGAAACCGTCTGAATAAACAGTAACATTAATAACTTTTTGAATTAGATTTAATTGCTCCAAAGAACGATCTATCACATTTCCTTTGAAAACCATTCTAAATGAGGTAGAATCCATTTAGCTTTCTGCTGAATTATGTAGCATTACCAACAATTTAACAGACACATGAAAATGTGTGGAGAAACACTGAAAAACAGAAGTTTTATTGAATTAAATATTAAGATAAGTGACAGTAAATTTTAAAATATTCAGTTTACTTCCAGAGGAACATTTTTCCATATGTGACAACTGGCTGCTGACTTCAGCACTGGAATGAGACAGAAATCAGGGAACCTAATTAAAGAGCTAAGAGAACATCTGGAAATTTAGTAAATATTACCCAGATAGTAAAGATGCTTTGGAATTTTGATCATATACAATATTGCTGCCCTAAAAGCAGTTAACTTTCTTATTTTGGGCAAAAGGTAAGACAACAGTCACTTTTATGTTTCCTTGAACATATTTTTATTTCTGAATCCCCAGCACTACAAGTCCATGTTCTATGAATAGTTATTGAATAGATTATTTAATGAAAAGTAATAATAAGGAAATATTATTATGCTGAATTTATATAAATCTTTGTAAGCATTTTTGCCTACAGGAAGTTTGTAGATTCTTACTCTATCCTTACAAAAGATGTAATTCCCTCCTAACACATAGTTCCACCATCAAGTGTCATTTTTATTTAAATAGTGATTATTTGTAACTATAACTTTTTTAAACTTCCTGAGACAATATCCTAAAACTATTGATGTATATACTAGAGCTCTTCTAGTAGAATTTTGTATGATATATATTTTTTCCAAAAAATTATATGTTTATTATAGAAAATTTAAAAAAAACAAGAAAATAAAACTCCATTTTACCATCTCGAAACAATAATGGTGAGATCTACTTATGGAATACATACATAGTGAGAACAAACTGTGTAAAAATTTTTTTGCCTTTCTCTTTTCACTGAATATTATGATAGAAATCTTTTATCATGCTACTAAAACTTCTCATAAATGTTGCCTTTAAATGTAATGAAATAATCTAGAATGGAGAGCTATAACAATTACTTTAACCATTATATTGCATGATTTGTTGTTTTTAGTTCCTTGTTTTAAAAAATATCCTTTTTATTACTATACCCGTGTAATGGCTATTATGGAAAACCAAGATATACAAAAAAAAATCAGAGAATTCTGAGTTCCAGTCTTGGCTCAGTGGAAAGGAATCTGACTAGCATCCATGAGGACGCAGGTTCGATGCCTGGCCTCACTCACTGGGTTAAGGATCCGGCATTGCTGTGAGCTGTGGTGTAGGTTAAAGATGCAGCTCAGAGCCTGCGTTGCTGTGGCTGTGGTGTAGGCCAGCGCCTACAGCTCCGATTTGACCCCCTCGCCTGGGAAAGTCCATATGCTATGGGTGTGGCCCTAAAAAGACCAAAAAAAAAAAAATTTCCTAACACTCAGAGATTATTATGGTTAAGGTCTTAATATAGATTTTATTGGATCTTTTATGTATATACATATCTGAACATATATATTTGTGTGTGTGTATGTACACTGTAATGAGATAATACATGTATATTATTTTGCAGCTGTATTGTCTTTCTGGGTTAGTAATCTCTCTCTTTTCATAATAATTTCGTCTCACCTAAAAGCTAGATTATATTCACACATAATTCCCCCAAACTGTCCACTGGAATTGGTTTACTGAAAATTAGAAAAGTTTCATTTTTATTACTCAGACTTGTTGAAGACTTCCCAATTTTTTGCTATTGGTAACAGTGCCGAAATGGAGACTTTTTATGCATAAGGCTTTTTCTATAATTAGAACTGTTTCCTTAGGAGAGGTTCCCAGAAATGGAATTAATAAATCAAATGCCATGAACTTGTAAATCTCTTGATACCTACTGCCAAATGAGTTTCCAAAAGCGTTGTACCAAATTACATTTCCAACAATAGGGCATGAGAATTTTCTTAAAATTAGCATAGTTAAACATTGAGACTTTAGAAGACAATTTTAATTTGATGTCAAGAAACAATGAAACTACCCAACTTTATGTGCTTCCATCATTTACCTGTCAAGTTCAAGTCAGCTCATTAAATATGTATGACACACATAGAATTTTACCTCAGTAGGAAGGATATATAGCATAGTACCTGCCCACAATGAGCACACAACCTAATGAGCAGCCAGAACTGATCCATAACATATGATGACAATACAATGACAAAGACAATGATAGACACATGCCCAAGAATTGGTAAGAATAAAGAGGAATCACCAAACCCCATCCAAGAAAAGAAGAAAGTTACTAAAGGCTTCTTGAAAGCTAAAATAATGCAGTGTGTATTGATTATTAAGTAGGAGTTAGCCAAGAGAATAAAAGTAGGGAAAAAAAAAAAGAGGACAGCAGTAGCAGAAGGATCATCATGGGCTTCAAGAGTAATCTGCAATGTAACTTTATATAAATAGGTACAACTGCCCCAGTCTTTTTTCTGTCTTTTTATAAACATTTATGGTATGTACCATTCCTTTCACACAGTTTCAACAACAGAGTCCTATAATCATGTTCTATCCACAAAGAACATACTTGAGAGCCTCCAACTGTTCTTAGGAGGAAGAAGCACAGTTAATAGCCTCTCTCGGGGGCATCTGATAAATATATGGATATATTTGTCACTGTCATAATAAATAATGGTGCCCCTGACATTCACCTGTCAGGGGTCAGGGAGGCCTAACTTGTGAGCAACATTACCACACAAAAAAGAATTTTTCCACCTAAGAAGCCTACAGTGTGCCACTCTCCCTTCTTAAGACTTCTTGAGCCAGACTGGAAGTTCCTCGAGGACAAAAATGGTATTTTACATATGTTACCTTCATTACCTTATAGAATACATGGATGACTGATATGTAATAAATGTACAGTAAATACCTCTTGATAGATTAACGTAAAAAGTAGTAAAATTTCAAAGATAAGTAAAATGTTCTAAACTTTTCACCAACAGTCTCATTATTTACTTTACCACTTATCATGCATCACAGTGAGGGGCATTACCAGAAAATGATGGGGTCTCTGATATAAAATCAATGGCAGCTATCTAATTGTTTACATTGGCAGAAAAAGCAATCACTAGAGTTCCCTTTATCACTTGCCACAGGGGCATTTAAGATCTGTGAAAACTTGTTTTTAAATAATTGTGGCTCTAATCCTTTACTAATAGTCACCTAGAACTGAAGCATAACCTTCTGAAGCTTCAGACTTAACACATTATTGAAAGTGTGGAATAAACTAATACATTCACACAAGTACAGTTGTTCTTAATGTTTTATTGGACTTTTTGAAGTCTGGAGCATGTATGACCTTTAAAAGTTTCTTCTTAAAACAAAATTGCCATGATTTTTTTTTTTTTACTAAATCTTTACACACCATTAAAACAGTCATATAGCCTTTAAGACAACCATGTTGTTCTTGGGGAAAAACACCCTAAAACATAGGGTTCTTAAGATTTTTATTTTACAATGAAACAGGCCACAGGCAAATAAACACAGTTCTGAGTTAAAAGTGGCAGGAGCATTAGGTTTCAGAATTATCGTAAAACAGGAAGGTTGTGAGGGTGTAACATAGGATGAAAGCAGCCTCAACCCTGGAGCCTTCCTGCTGACTTGGGACGTGCCAAAATATACAGGGGTTTTACACATGATGCAAATACACACAAAGGTACACATATACATACAATACTCAAAGAATAACTTATTTAGGTAGCTATTATCTTTCCATAAGTCCAGTTCAAAGGAGAAGATAATCAAATAACAGGTCCAAACAGTTAATTCAACTACTTCTGAAAATAATATGCTGCCAGTACATTTGGATAAGAAATGGTTTTTAAGCATATGCATATTAGCAGTTTCTATTCAGGTAGTGCCATCTGGGAGAACAATCTTCTCTCCTTGATGGTAATTCTACAAGCACACAGAGAGACACTTTAATGCCTGGAAATGGTCATATCTCCAGCTTTAGGGTCGAACAACATTCTGAGCAATTAACTCAAGACTACACTTCAGAGAAAAATTAAATATCTTGCATTGGTAAATATTGCTCAAAATAGACAATGTGGTAAAGAAAATATACATTGTGGTGAAGAGTGCCACACCTACAATTATAGCCACAATCCAATAAAAGGAGTGGGAGAATATGCCAAATGGAGGTAGCGGTTAAACTGCTCACCAGAAAAATAAAGCAAACCGGGTCATTATTTTTCCTTCCCTGGAATAAAGAAGCAGCTTCTGCTTAGTTTGGAACAGTCACTGAAAAAAAGGGAAGCTTGTGTTTATTCAGCTCTGTTCTTCTCAGCAGTTTGGTTCATTAGGTTTGTAGGTTTTTTTAAAAAAAGTTTAACTTTGTTACAGTAATTTGTGGGTAGTGTAAAGCCTACTCATGAGGTGGCAACTAAGAAGCCTACACTGTGGAACACAAGCCAAAGGCAACATAAATATACACAAAATACATGCAAATGAATTTTAAAATATTCTGTAATCTCAAAAAAATGTTTTAAACCTGAAAATCTAGCTATTTTCCTAGATAACAAAATTGCATTACTAATAATTTCTATTTTCACCTATAATCCTTCATGTACTTGGCATTTAAATACTCCGTATCCTTGAATAAAACATATGGGAAATTCAATAAGAAGAATGTAAACTTCCATATATTAGTCACTGCTTTGAAATAAATTCCTGTATACCTTTAAATCGTGGCTATTAAAAAGGATTATTTGACAATTCCAGGTCAAATGTAAGCAAACATAAATCTTTTAAATTTATTTTTTTAATTTTATTGACATACAGTTGATTTACAACGTTAATTTCTGCGGTACAGCAAAGTGATTCAGTTCTATCTATATATTTATATTCTTTTCCATTATGGTTTATCACAGGATACTGAATATAGTTCCCTATGCTATACAGTAGGGCCTTGTTGTTTACCCATTCTACATTAATTGTCTGCATCTATTAACCCCAAACTCCCAATCCATCCCTCCTTTATCCTCCCTCCTCCTTAGCAATCACAAGTCTGTTCTCTGTGCCTATGAGTCAGTTTCCACTTCTTAGATAAGTTCATTTGTGTCAAATTTTGGGTTCCACATATAAGTGATATCACATGGTATTTGTCTTTCCTTTTCTGACTTCACTTAATGTGATAATCTCTTGTTGCATCCATGTTGCTTCAAATGGCATTATTTTATTCATTTTTATGGCTGAGTAGTATTCTATTGCATATATGTACCTCATCCTAATCCATTCATCTGTCCATGGGCATTTAGGTTGTCTCCATGTCTTGGCTATTGTAAATCATGATTCTATTAACATGAGTGCATGTATCTTCTTGAATTAATATTTTTTCTGGGCGTTCCTGTAGTGGCTCCGTGGCTAACAAACCAGACTAGCATCTATGAGGATGCGGGTTCGATCCCTCGCCTTGCTCAGGGGGTTAAGGATATGGTACTGCTGTGAGCTGCACTGTAGGTTGCAGACGCAGCTCAGATCCCGTGTTGCTGTGGCTCTGGCATAGGCTGGCAGCTACAGCTCCGATTTGACTCCTAGCCTGGGAACGTCTACATATTGCCGGTGCAGCCCTGAAAGACAGAAAAAGGTAAAAAAAATTTTTTTTCTGGATAAATGCACAGAAATAAGATTGGTAGATCATATGGTAACTTTATATTTAATTTTTTGAGGAATCTCCATACTGTTTTCCAGAGTGGTTGTACCAATTTACATTCCCACCAACAGTGTAGGCTGGTTCCCTTTCCTCCTCACTCTCTCCAGCATTTGTTACTTGTAGACTTTTTAATGATAGCCATTCTGACTGGTGTGAGGTGATACCTTACTGTAGCACTGTTTTGGTTTTCTCTAACAATTCGTGATATTGAGCACATCTGCATGTCTTCTTTGGAGAAATGTCTATTTAGGTCTTCTGCCCGTTTTTCAAATGTGGTTTTTTTTTGTTTTTTGTTAGTGAGTTGTATGAGCTGCTTGTATATTTTGGAAATTAAGCCCTTGTCAGTCGCATCATTTGTAAATATTTTCTCCCACTCTAGGGTAGGCTGTCTTTCTGCGTGTAAGTTTGATCAGGTCCCATTTGTTTATTTTTGCTTTTAGTTCTATTGCCTTGGGAGACTGACCTATGAAAACACGGGTCAGACTTACATTAGAGGATGTTTTGCTTATGTTCTCTTCTAGGAGTTTTATGGTGCCATATCTCATATTTAAGTCTATAAGCCATCAAATGCTTAATCTTTTAACATGTACATGCACAAGAGAAAATGTAGCACAAAAAAGTAATTTATAAAAGATGCTAACAATAACAAAAATTACCTTTAATAAAGAAGCTTAATTTCTTTTCCTTTTTTTTTTTTTTTTTTTTTTTTTTTTTTTTTTTTTTTTGTCTTTTGTCTTTTTAGGGTCGCACCTGCAGCATAAGGAGGTTCCCAGGCTAGGGGTCGAGTCAGAGTTGTAGCTGCCGGCCTATACCACAGCCCTACACCACAGCCACAGCAACGCGGGATCTGAGCCACGTCTGTGACCTACATCACAGCTCACGGCAATGCAGGATACTTAACCTACTGAGTGAGGCCAGGTGTCAAACCCACAACCTCATGGTTACTAGTTGGGTTCATTAACCACTGAGCCATGACAGGAACTCCTTAATTTCTTTTTCCTCAAATTATTACACAAAAAAGTATATGTCATCTTAGCCTCCTAAAATAACTGAAATGGCCTTCTTATCAAGACATCCGCCATCATTTACTATAAATATTGAGCAAAATAAATAGAGGATCACTAGAGAAAAGCTATTAACGCTAAACCCAGTTTTTAAAGCAATTTCAGTCAATGCTGACTCTGTGTTTGAAACTTGAACAACAAAAGAATACAAACTTAGCATGCTAATTTTCACAAAAACAATCTTGTTTCCCAGTATTAAAATGGAATTTTTAAAAACTAGGCATACAGCAAGACTGAATCACATTATGCTCACTTGCACTGAGGGTGTAGACATTAGTATTTGGAAGGCTTTTAATACATCTTCCTCACTTGGCCTAGAGCACATTGCACACTTAGGTTTTCTCCTACTGAACTGACTAAATCTTCTTGGTTCAATTTACTAGTTCTGTTTCTCCCTCCAACCTCTTAATTCAGGAGTTTCCCAGGATTTACTCCTTTGTCCTTTTCTGTATCTATGGTGACTTCTTGGTAAACTCATCTAATCTCATCATAAATACCATTTTGTGTGGGCAACTCTAAAATGTACATCTCTGTCTGGACTTCACTCCTGAATTATATGCTCAAATACTTCCCTGCCAGCAAGAAATTTCTACTTGTTTGTTTGAAAGATATCTGAAAGTTACCCTGTTCAAAATGAACTCCTGATATCCCTCTCAAACCACTTCATTTCCAGTCTTTTCCATATTTTGGCAATTCTTTGCTTCCTTCCATTCTCTCACAGCCTCCACATCAAATTCATCAAGAGGATTTCCTGTTGTGGTGCAGCGGTCAACAAATCTGACTAGGAATCATGAGGTGGCGGGTTCGATCCCTGGTCTTGCTCAGTGTGTTAACGATCCAGCATTGCTGTGGGCTGTAGTGTACGTCACAGATGCAGCTCGGATCCTGCATTGCTGTGGCTGTGGTGTAGGCTGGTGGTTACAACTCCGATTAGACCCCTAGCCTGGGAACCTCCATATGCCGTGGGTGTGGTCCTAAAAAAAAGACAAAAGGCAAAAAAAAAATTCATCAAGAAATGTCTTGATTTTTTTCTAGGGGTGGGGTGTCAATAATACAACCACTTCTGTAACTTCACTGCTAACAATATGATATAGGCCAATGTTTTTCTCAGTAAGATTACCATGGTCCTAAACTATTTAAATCACATGATCCTCTGCTGAAAACTGTACACTGGCTGGCCATTTTGTTCAGAATGAACACCATGACCCTCACACCCCTACGTGATCACAACTTACATTTCCTCTCTGACTCCACCTCCAACTTATCTCATCTCATTGACACTACTGCTCTAGCCACAATGGCCTCCCTGCTGTTCCTTAAACACTCCAGGCACCTCTCATCCTAGTTCCCAGAAAATTCTTCCTTCAGATCAATTTATGGCTAAATCCTTTACTCCTCACACAGTTTCTCACACCTTATCTTGCTTGGAAATGTAACTTTCCATCCATTCCCATCCCATTCCTCCCATCCTGCTTAGCTTTTTCTTTTTCTCCGTATCACCCAACTTATAAGATTCATGTACTACATGTATTGTATTTCTAACTCCCCTTCTTGGGATGTAAGCTTTAGGAGAGCAGTATTTTTGTCTACTTTCTTCACTGGTACATGCCAAGCCACCCAGAATAATACCTAGCACATACCAGATACTGAGTAAACATTTATAGAACATAATGAATGAAACAGAATAGGTTGGGGAATCAGAAAATGGAATGGAGTGGAGTGGAGTTGAGTGGAACAGAATAGGCTAGTATGGCAAATGGCTATTCTGTGTTGCTACCCACTCCAGTTAATATCACAGGCTCTGCTTTTATTTCTAATTTGTAAAAACAAAACAAAAACCCTAACTGAGAACCAAAAGATATGAAATGACCTAGACTTTTCAAAGAAGTCATTTGTTCAAATTATAATCACAATAAAGTTAAATAACCAATGGTAAAAAAAAAAAAAATACTGCCTTTCTAAAAACAAAGGCACTAACTAGTCAGAAGGCCAGAATCAGTGAGGGTGTATTTCTAAATGAGAAAAGAGAGAACTCTCAAGATCCTACACTGAAAGAGACAAATACTTTTGGCCAGAATAAGTGAAATATCAATATTTTTCAAAGTAACCCTTTTTCCAGGGAATGGCAGTGTGTGTGGAAAATATGGCTTTAAAGAAAAGCTTTGGATTTTGAAATAATCTTAGAATCACAGAGAAATGCAAAAATAATACAGAGAGAAGACTACTGTGTCCCCTTTACCCAGTTTTCCTCAGTGATTACATTTTATATAATTATAGTATAATATTAAAACCAGGAAGTTACAATGTTACATAAATGGAATTATGTAGAATGTGTAACCTCTGGGATTGCTTTTATCACTCAGCATGATGCTCTTAAGATCAACTCAAGATGTTGCGTGTATCCATAGTTCATTCTTTTTCATTGTGGGATAGTATCTATGGTATGGACATAGCACAGTTTATTTAATCGTTTACCGGTTGTGGTACATTTTGGATATTTACTCTTTTGAGCTATCACAAATAAAGCTATAATAATCAATTGTGCGAACATGACTTTTAATTACTCTAGGATAAACTCCCAGAAAAGCAAGTGCTGGGTCATACAGTAAGTGTATTTTTATAAATTTTAGGGAAAAGCCACTCTCCTTTTCGGAGTGGCAGTATCACTTTACATTCCCATCAGCAATGTATGAGTGATACAATTTCTCTGCTTCCCTGTCAGCACTTGGTATTGTCACTATTTTTAATTTTAGCTGTTCTAATAAGTGTACACTGCTGTTTCATTGTGGTTTTAATTTCATTTCCCTAATGGCTAATGGTATTTAAAATTCTTTCATTTATTATTTGTATATCCTCCTCAGCAAAATGCCCTTTGCCCATTTTCTGACAGGATTTTTTTTTAACTGTTGAGTTTTGAGAATTACTATACATTCTAACTAGACTCCTTTGTCATATATGTGGTTGCAAGTATCATTTTTTTTTAATATAGTCAGGGTTTCCACCCACATTCTCATATCATATGTATTTATTAATGCAAGAAACCCAAGACCTCATTACACAGCATACAGAACTGAAGAGACTAATAAAAATCCTTCTTTTTTGTTATTTTTGCTTTTAGTTTGTCTTTCACTTATATTATCGCTTTAACCTTTCTCAGCTTCCTCAGAAAAACAGGTAAGTGAAAAAAAATTTTTTTAAAGTCTACATAAATGTAACTCAACATTCATTCATGAATATTTATTCTATAAATGCAAGTCATACATATTATTATAAAATCATACCCACTCCCCCAACATACACACTCACACACACACACACACCATGCACTATTCTCAGCTTTTATAACTATGGAACAAAAGTCTCAGGGAAAAACTTGTTTTTTGTCACTTGGTAGAACGTCAACCAATGGGACACTGTCAGTATACATATAAAGTTCAGCAATGGTTTCTATATTACTGAAAATCAAAGTTACTCTTTTATTATATGTGACAAATACCTCACATTCTTTTTGACAATTTAAGAGCTTTTTATTTACATGAATCCTTTGTCACATAATTAAAACCTGTTTTAGCAAGTTAAACCTGTGTTTATGAGTGAGGTTCCAGCCTCTTTTTTTTCCCTAAATTTCTTTTAAATGTTAGGTCTTATCCTTCAATCATACTTCTCATTATCAACAGTTGCAGAAATATCATTATCATCATCAACTGCTACTGTCTCAAAGGATCAAAGCAACAAAGAGAAAACATGTTACACCAGAGTCCAGAAGCTTGGTTTGGCATGAGGTAATCAGAAACCCAGAAGGCCTCCAAGGTGTCACCCTTGCAGGGGACAAATCCAGAGCTGGGCGATTAGAGCTAGGACCATGGAGAAAGTGCAGCCATTCGGTCAGATCTGGAGTCATGGAGGGAAGAGCTTCTTGGTGAGAAAGTGGCAGAATGGGACAAGGGGTAGGAGGTACACCAGAGCTCTTCCCTCTGTCCTTCAGTCTCTACCCAGTGCTTCCCACTGGCTGCACCAAAGAAGAGAACAGGTGGCAAAGGAACCTGGGAAATCATGTTTGCCAGCATCAGCCCAGTGCAAAACAGAGCTGAGCTGGGAAGCGCGGTGGGACTGTGATCAGGGCTAATATATGTTCAACTTGGTCGAGGAACTTAAGTAAGCCAGATGGCACAGACAGCCTGAATTTTAGCAACCCTGTAAAAAGAGAAGTTAGGACTACTATATAAATTTAACTTTACTGATTATCTTGGAATATGATCATCCTTGGGGTCTATGATCTCAGATTCTCCCAGACTAGTTGTAACAACTGAGCAAGACCAACAAACACACCAATGAGCAGAAGTTTCACTGTGAGCGCCCTCAGGTGGAGAAAACTGGAAAGAGTCTCTGGTGACACAGCTGTGGCACCTCGTGTGGATGTGCTTACGTTTTCTAACGCACTAATGTTTCATTCCGTTAAGGGGCAACAAAGCATCAAACACCACCAAATACCAAGAAAATTAAAATCTTGTCTATTTAAGCATAGTAGTATGATCCATCAGCTTAATCCTAGGATGCCAAAGTCGAACAAAAGAAAGGAGAAGAAAGATGCCAGGATAGGTCAGGTTGAAGGAGAAAGAGAAGTCACAGTCTACTCAATATCTGCTCTGTTGTGAGGCACCGGGCTCGGTACTTGCCACTGACTAACTCATTTAATCCCTCAGCAAGGGTAGGATGCAGAGGGTTGTTTATATTCCTTTCCAAAACCCAACTTCCTTCTGCTACAACGAGGATGTTTCTGTAAGTTTATATTCTTAAATCACTTTCTTATGCTAAAAATATTATTTTTACTTGAAACAAAATAAAATTACTAAGTCTAAGGGGGAACATCTCTTTCCAGTATCTATGTAATCACTAGGCAAGGGCATGCAGTGCTTGGCAAAAAGGGACAGGAAGAAAAGCAGCCAAAAATTTTAGGAGATATTCAAATTGTTCCCTCTTAACATATTCCTACGGAATAAGATCACAGTTGTGTCAATATGCATAATGAAAGTGAGAATAGAAATCTGTAGTGGTAAAAAATTTTTTTTTCAATGTAATCTGAGGAAGTAAACTTGGAAATACTAAAATCAAGAAATTATAGTCTAGAAATTCACAGGCCAAAGACTAAGTAAGCTAAGCTCCCCACCCCCACTTCTAGGTTTTTGACCACATCTAAAGGGAAATTTAAGATATCTGTATCTACGCATATACTTAGACAGTGATAGAATTTTACTAATTACCATATAGTTACCTTGAAATTACACTGTACACACGCCCTCTTTATTTTTTTATTTCAGAGGTTAATATATTATTGGAGTTCCTGTTGTGGCTCAGCAGGTTAAGAATCTGACATAGTGTCTGTAAGGATGTGGGTTCGATCCCTCGTCTTGATCAGTGGGTTAAGGATCTGGGGTTGATGCAAGTTGTGGCACAGCTTGCAGATGAAGCTCAGATACGGTGTTGCCGTGGCTATAGTATAGGCCAGCAGCTGCAGCTGCAGCTCCAATTTGACCCCTAGCCTGGAACTTCCATATGCTGTGGGTGCAGTTGTAAAAATAAAGGAAAAAAAATATACATATATTTATTAAATTTCCTATAACCTCCACTTGGCATCTCACACCTCATACTTAAACCATGACTGTGCTACGTGCTGGAGATAAAAGGACTAATAAACGGCATCTATACCCAAGGAACTTTAAAGGTGAACTTTACCCTGCATGGTGCTCTTAGCATCTCAGGGATGTTTTTAATATACCCCTAAGCCAAAAGAAATACCTATTGATTGAATTTACTGAGTTGTCAGGTCCATACAATTTAATTATTATTTATATCCTAACAACCTAGCACCCTTGCGGCACTGCACAACTTCTCAAACCTTAGAATCAGATTAGAAACCACCACTGTCTCTTCTTGCTCCAGACTGATTCTCATAAAGAACTAGTTTTTTTTTCTTTTTTAATCACAGCAATATCCAAAATCCAAGTTTTGCAAAAAATATGATATTATTGAACGTAATAAAGAGGGGTTCCTGTTGTCGCTACCCGGTAATGAACCCGACGAGTATCCATGAGGATGCAGGTTTGATCTCTGGCCTTGCTCAGTGGGTTAAAGGATCTGGCATTGCGATGAACTGTGGTATAGGTCACAGACTCGGCTTGGATCCTTCGTTGCTGTGGCTGTGGTACAGGCCCGCAGCTACAGTTCTGATTCAACCATGTGCCTTGAGTGCTGCTCTAAAAAGACAAAAAAACTAAAAACAAAAAAAAAAAAACAAGTAATAAAGAGACCCTAATATTCAAACTGTGAGCTTTCTTCAGCTGGTGGTTCATTTGTTGTTTGATAGATGTCTTTGTGTGTTCATTCAAAATCTGAAATATCCTGTAGCACCCTATGGGTCCATCAGGGAACTAGAAGTTTGGGAGCTGTAAGTTTAGCACAGAGGTTCTCAACTTTGGCACAGCTGACATTTGGAGCTGGAGATTTTTTTGTTCCAGGGCCTGCCCTGTGCGTTGCAGAATGTTTAGCAGCTTCCCTGGCCTCCACCCAATAGTAGCACAAATACTTCTCAGTTGTGACATTCAAAAATGTCTCCCGACACTGCCAAATGGACCTTGGAGTGCAAAACTCACAGGTTTGATGGAAGGAATAAGTCAGTCAATCAACATTTGCCAAAGGGATAGCATAACTGTAAGGACAGAGGTAGCCATTGGGCAACAACATCCAAAATGCACATCTGGTAGTAAATTCTTCACACTTTTGTCTCAGATGATCATCCTTCCCTTCTTAAAATACTTTATTTCCTTCTAATAGTTAACACATTCCTGTTTTTTATTCATCTCACTAAGCATTCCTTCTCAATCTTTTTGTTAGATCCTCTTTCTGCTCTTTAAATGGCCAAGTGGCCCAGAGCTCAGACCTCAGAGCTTGCTTCTCCACAGTCTACACTCACAGCCATATCAGGACACATATCAATATCATCACTTGAAGAATAATCTATATGCTGGTGATGCCCAAATTCACATCTCTTCCCCTACACACCACTGCCCAGCTGCTCCCTCAGCATCTCCAAGTTGATGTCTGGTTGGCATTTAACATCTAACAGCCAAAACTCAATACCATGTTTCCATTCCTAAACAAACCCTTTATCTAGCATTCACCCTATCAGTAAATACCACCCAAATCCATCAAATTACTCAGGCCCAACATCTCAAGAGTTATCCTTGAGGCTTCTCTTCACCCTATAAGAAACCCAGTTAATTCTGTCAACCCTATTTTCATTTTTTTTTTTTTTTTGCCTTTTGTCATTTTAGGGCCACACCCACGGCATGTGGAGGTTCCCAGGCTAGGGGTCTAATCGGAGCTGTAGCCACTGGCCTACGCTGCAGCCACAGCAACGCAGGATCCGAGCCGCGTCTGCGACCTACACCACAGCTCACGGCAACACCAGATCGTTAACCCACTGAGCAAGGCCAGGGATCGAACCCGCAACCTCATGGTTCCTTGTCGGATTCGTTAACCACTGTGCCACGACGGGAACTCCTGTCAACCCTATTTTCAAATGTCTTTCAAATCTGATCACTTCTACCCACTTCCACTGTGGTCTCTTAGGTCCAAGCCATCATCATTCCTTAACTCAATCACTAGGACTGCCTCTACCTGATTGCCCTGCTCTACCTTTACTTCTACAAGCTCTTCTCCACACAGTAAAATTGGTCTTTAAAACATAAATAAGATCATGTTACTCCCAGGCTTTAAACCACACACAGAGTAAAATCCAAAGAGCTCACTATGGCCTTTCAGATGCTCTGGATCTGACATGTGGATTCACCTCTGGTCTCCTTTCTTGCTTATCTTCTCTGTATCCAAGTCTCATAAACCTATTTTTTTGTTGTTGTTGTTGTTCCTAGAATATACCAAACAAGCCCAAGGTAAATATGTGCTGCTCCCTGCCCCAGGAATACTTTTCCTTTGATATCTCTGTTGCTTGTGAAGGAAATCAGATATTCAAAGGAAAACCTCCAATATGCCTCTTTAATATAAAAATTATTTTGAGATAAAGCATTTAAGAAGCAACAAATACAATCCCTCTCCTCTCTCTTTTCTGCATAAAGGATTTAAAGTCTCCTTTCACTGGAAACAGACTCTTATCAACCCAGAGACAGTACAAGAGGAATCTGCAGACAAACCTTTCTCCACTGGTTTCCTCCCACACTCTTTGTAAAGGTTTCTCCTGCATCATGTGCATTGTATAAGTTAATAAACTGTTTTTCTCTGGCTAAGTTGTCTTTTTTAAAGGGTCCCAGGTGAAAACTTAAGACGGATAGAAGTAAGGTTTTGCTTCCCTGTACTTAACTTACTTGCTTCTTCCAGCTCCTGCTCAAAATTACCTCTGAAAAAAAAACTTTTATATTTTATCGTTTACTTGTTTACATTCCATCCTCTCCAGTGGAGCTGTAGACCCTACAAGAACACTTAATTTTGACTTATTTTTGGGGGCGGGGGAACACCAAGATTATAGTCAGTACTTACTATAGTATCTGGTATTCAATGCATATTTGATGAATAGGTGAATGCATGAATGAATGAATGGGTCTGCATGCTTTACCACAAGAATACAAAGGGAAAAAAACTGTGTAAACCTGAATGGAGTGAAAGGTTAAGGAAAGCTTCCTAGAGCGGCTGATGCTTTTTTTTCGGACTTGAGGAGAAGACATAAGCAGAAAGTGAAGAATAGCACTCCAACCTGAGAAAAATGGGTTGGTGGGTCAAATCTCAGAAGGGTGAATGTAGCAGCAAGGTCTGTTTAGGACTCTCAGAAGGTCAACAGAGCAAGGGCACTGGGCAGCAGTCCTCAGCCCTTTGCATCTCCACTCATGCATATTCACCATTCTTACGGCCAACAGAAAATCTTTCCTGTGGTTCTCAAATACAGATGCATGCCCCTCTTATTTATGGTGTATTGGGATTTCATAATGTATGGGTGTTGGGACACTGTAAAGGAAACCTAGGGAGAACAGTGGCTAGAAAATCAGGCAGAGGGGTTGCCAAAAAACAAACAAAAACACAACTTTAAAAGGTAACTGTTTATGTATAAATCCTCCTTCACATCTAAAGATTTTTAATGTTATCTTGAAAGTGAGGGGGCATTTTGAACCAAGAACTGCCACAGTCAGAGCATTTTTCCAATTTTATAAATATTATTTGAAAATGTGATACCTACATAATACATAAGTACATTGTGAGCTATTTATCACTCTCCTGTTACTGAGTTTTTAAAGGTGTTTCTAATTTTTGCCATCATAACTAACAGAGTAATAAACATAATTCTTTATTAATTTTTAAGCATATTACTCCCAGAGGATAAATTTCTAGGATTCTAGTAATTTCTAGGATACATTACTGTTAAAGGCTCTAAATATTTAAAAGCTCTAATATTGCTGCCAAGTGATCCCCCAGAAAGAATATAGCCACATATTCTCCCAACTATGTATCACTGTCTTTTTACCACACTATTATCAACATAGAGTATTTTAAAAATCTTTTCATAGATTTAAATATAACATCATGATGCCTTTAAATTTTTCTTGATTATTAATGATCATTAATTAATGAACATTATTGCATGTATATACTATCACTTGGATATCTGTCTACACACATCCTTTGGAAAGAAGAATCTTAAGAGATTCTTATATCACATAAATATTGCTAACAGTTAACAGTGTTCATTTATGATTGCAAAGATTTACTAACTTAAATATACACTGCATCAGGAAGTGTTCTAAATGTTTTATACATATTGGTTCATTTAATCATCATAACGGTCATAGGAAGGGGGCTTTATGAATATATTTACAGATGATGAAACTAAGGTATAGAGAAGTTAGTAAATTGATCAAGTTAACACAGTATTAAAGGAGAGAGGTAAAATTTACCTCACATGTGCTGTTAAACTCTCTGGAGGAGAAGATTTAAGGGGGAAAATGAGTTTAATTCATAAGTGTTGACATTCATGAACCAAGTGGTTCTCAACTGGGGATGATACTGTTCCCTAAGAGACAGCTAGCCATTTCTGGAGACATTTTTGATGATCACTGTTGAAGGGGCAGTTGCTGCCTGCATCTAACGGATGGAGGCCAAAATGTCAATAGTGATGAGGCTGGGACACCTCTAATTAAATGGATATATTTAATATAAAAGTTGCAACTCAGAAAAGTGGTGTAGGTCAGAGAGAAGGATTTGGTATAAACAATATAGAGGCACACCATAAAAGGATTACATTTTCATGGATCACTGTGAACACATGCTGTTATCTACATCTCTGCTCACTGGCAGCTTGTACCCAATTTATTATTAAGCTTTCAGCATTAAATAGACTATAAGAACTGAACATTTAGCTACATATAATTCATTTACAGAGTGCCCTTGTTTTTCAGTAATTGTACAGAGAAATTAAAATTTCTGTTTTTGTTCCAACAAAAATAATGCAAAATGAAATCCCATATTAATAATTGTTGTTTATCACCAAAATGCTTACAAGCTAACGGGGTCATTGCTTAGTAACACAAATGGAATTATTTTAAACAAATTAGGCAATTCCAACAAGAAACAGAAAATTAAGGAAATAATGCATTAGAATAACAAGCACATCATGAGCAAACTGACAGACAAATAAAGCCACACTTAGGACCACTAGTTAATGAGCCACCTCGTAAAAGGATGACTGCCATGTCTAGGGACATGGCAAGGCCTACTTGGTGGTTCAAAGAGTTTCTTCAGGAACTTAACTTCTACTTTCGCTGTTTGGAATCTTGGCTGGCATGCCAGGCTGCCAAGGTCACATTCTGCTGGCAGGAGGCAAAGTAATAGGCCCTCATCTGTGCAGGTTAGCAAGGGGGCAGAGTGCCAGCTGGAGGGCATGGAAAGAGCTACCTGCTTCCAGAATAAACAAAGTGCATTATAACTAATTGTATTTTAAAGCAGTTTTTCAGAAAAATCAGGGTTTCTTGGATACCTGGAACATTTTATGCTTATTTCCAGCCAGGAAAAAAAAAAATGAAACAAACCATGACTATCAATGCCATGTATTTTAGTGGGGTGAAGTGTGTGCTCTGGAGTCAGAAAATGGGATTCAAATACCAGTTCTGCCACTTACTAGCTGTATGATCTTAGGTATGTTATTTTACTGTTTGACAACTCAGTTTCTTTCTCTCTAAAATGAAGGAAACAGTAGTTTCTGCCTCCTAGGGTTCTTAGAAGAATCATGTTGGTTAATATATGTAAAATCCTTATAAAAGTTTTACTTTGCTAAATGCTCATTAATTATGGGTGTTTTAACATGATTTCAGCCTCAGTCTGCCTGGACTACTATAATAAATCATCACAGACTGGGTGACTTAAACAACAAACATTTGTTTCTTACATTTCTGGAGGCTGAGAAGTCTAATATCAAAGTGCCAATGACTAGGGAGAGCTCTCTCCCTGGTTTGCATAGGGCTGCTTTCTTATTTTATCTTCACATCTTGGAGAGAAAGAGAGAGAGCAAGCTCTCTGCTCCCCTTTCACAAGAGCGCTGAACCCTTCAGGAGGCCCCACCCTCATAACCTCTTCTAAACTCAATGACCTCAAAAGACCCCACCTTCTTGTAAAATCATCTTCAAAGTTTTTAGGCCTTCAAATAAGAATTTAGGGAGACAAAAATATGTAGTAAAAATTTTGAAACAAAAAACATATATATTATGTGTTTAAAGGTTCCTTTCCTTAGTATAATCAAAGACAAAGAATCTCTTCTCAAGTTCCATGTACCTTCTTTGTCAAAATTCCCTATTCACCTATGGATGTTTACATCTCCTCTGAACTTGTATCCTGATAATTCACTTTGCTTAATATAGTATTGGCATTACCTTGAAATATTATGTAAATATTTCATGCCATCTAACTCCTCACATGCCTATATCCTCATATGCCTGTAACCTCACAAAAACTTTTTAAAATAAAATGTGTTGCCTTACCTTGGAGATTTGTTTTAACATCTAGAAGGTGTCAAGTTCTTATGCACCTCTAAGTCTTATTAGCATATGCCCAACCCATCACTGGGATTCAATAAATACTTGTTTTTTGTTTTTCTCTTTTTATGGCTACACCTACAGCACATGGAAGCTCTTGAGCTAAGGGTCAAGTCTAAGCTAGAGATGCAGGGCTATGCCACAGCCACACCAGATCCAAGCCACATCTGTGACCTATGCTGCAGCGTGCAGCAATGCATGATCCTTTACCCACTGAGCCAGGCCTGGGATAGAACCTTCATCCTCACAAAGATTATGTCAGCCTCTAAACCTGTTGAGCCACAATGGGAACTCCCTCAATGAGTATTTGTTAAATGAAAGGGCAAAAAGATTTAACAAAGTTTTCTCAATTTAATGATATAATACATAGGGAATGTGGTTCAGAGAGAAGAGGAAGGCAAAGGAAGGTTCTCTTGACCTCAATAGGTAGCCTGTAGTTTATTTAACGAATGATGCCCCACTAGGCTCAGAGCTGGTACCTGAAGCTCTGTCGATTATTTTTCCTGTTCTGTCTTTTTTTTTTTAAAGCTGTGCTATTCCAGAGAAGAATCAGTGA
The DNA here is from genome assembly GCA_004024745.2 of Catagonus wagneri. Classification (NCBI taxonomy): domain Eukaryota; kingdom Metazoa; phylum Chordata; class Mammalia; order Artiodactyla; family Tayassuidae; genus Catagonus; species Catagonus wagneri. The sequence continues at coordinate 15,740,444 of PVHT020000173.1, forward strand.
ATTACTCCTAGATTGACTCTTAGAGAATAGCCATCGTATTTTGTCAAAACTCTTGCTTTCATTTTCAAAGATGAAAAAAGTATTGATTATATTGTCATGTAATAAGAAATAAGGCTCCAATTTTATAATCTATAATTTTTTCTTATACCATATAGTATATTCTTCCTATTCACTTTCCTTTCCTTTTGTCTTTCCTTTCTCTTTCTTTCTTTCTTTCTTTCTTTGTTTTTTTCTTTCTGTTATTTTTTTTAAGTTGACATGCAGTAAAACTGATTCTTTTGGTGTATAGATCTATGAATTTTAACATTCAAATAGATTAATATAACTATAATCACAATTGGGATACCAATACCTCCATTACCCCAAAAAACTCCCTTATGCTACACTCACCCCAATCAATGGCAACCAGTGACCTGTTCTCTGTCACTGTAGGTTTTACTTTTTAATGTTAAACAACAACAACAAAAAATTAACATTTTATTTTGGGATAATTTCAAATGTGCTAAAAGTTGTTAAGTTAATACATTGAGTTCCCATACAGCTTCACCCAGCATACCCTACTGTTAAGTTACATGACCATGGGATATTTGTCAAAACAAATGTTGTTTTGTATTGACAAACAAATATTGTACAATACCAAAACTAAACCACAAATGTTATTTGGATTTCATCAGTTTCCCACTAGCATCAGTTTAACTGTTCCAAGAGCCAGTCAGTCTTGGTCCCAAGTGACATTTAGTAGTTGGGTCTCTTTAATCACCTCCGATGTGTGACAGCATTCACCCTCCCTGGTTTTTCATGAATTTCATGCCTTTAAAAGATTACTGTGGAAAATTTTTAGATTGTTCCTCAATTTGAGTTTGATTCTTTTGCATTATTAGACTGAGGATATGAATTTTGGGGAAGAATGCAAAGAGGTGAAACACCCTTCTTATTATATATACTTAGGAGACCATTATACTTATCACTGGTGAGGTTCACCTTTATCACTTGGTTAAGGAGATTTCTGCTAGTTTCTCCACCGTAATGCTACTCTTCCTCCCCACCCCCTACTCTATTTATTGAGTCAGCCACTGAGTCACTAATTTAAAATTCTTATTATGACTAAGACTAATTTATCCACAACCCTATCATATGAAAGGTGCTTTCCATTTTCACCTCACTACATACACAATTTTGATGCTATAAGAGAAACGCGGCTCATGGGAATGAAATAGTGCTTAATGAGTATGAGGTAGAAGTAAAACCCAAGTCCATGAATATCTGATTCCCAAACGCATGCTCTGCTCTTACCCAGACTACCCTTTCTTCTGCCCCAAAATAAACGTCAACCCAAGTGAAGCAAATCATTCCTTTTACTAAGTATTGAACTCACATATTTTCCCTTTCCACCTCAAAGTACCAACATACTTTGAATCAGCCTGCTTATTTCATAAGACTGTGGCTGAGCTGTGATGATTAGCAAACTGATAGACAGGACCTGTTATCAGTGGGGATACGAGACAACAAAGATAAACATCACCAAGTCTGGAAAGAGGAGGATTACAGCAAATGAAATCCCATGGGAGAATGACAGTGAATGGAAGACCAGAAAAGAAATTCAGAGTGTGAATGCCAGAGGAGTACAGAAATCAGGGCAGAGAACTATGGTGGGAAAGATACTACAGCTCTCTCTCCACACAAGCAGAGGCTCTAGGGAAATTAGTGGCCTGACACAAAGTAACTCCATGATAACTTGCAGAGCATAGCACTGGGCAGACATTATTCCAGACACTGAAAACAGCACAGCCTGAAAGGGACTGCAGGTGTTGTTCGCCCAGCAACCGAGGCCTTAGGAACGATGAGGGTACACCTCTTCAACCTGTGGCTGCAAATTAAATGCTCTGTTTCAGGATTTAGCTATGTTGAAGACTGGAAAGTCTGTGGACACTGGAGGATTACATGCTCAGCTATTAGCCACATTTCCCTAACACCCCCTACCTTCCCCTGCCCTGCCCCACCACCTCATAACTTTTAGGTTAGATTGGATCGGACCTGTAGTCTCCTCTAAATGCCAAGTCCAATGACTATCCTCATATTTAAGGGAATTCCCAGAGCCTTACACAATATTATGGCTGCTTCTGGCTTTAACTTCCTGTCGCCACTAAATTAGCATTTTCTCCTCTGCATTTTTCACTTTTACCCAGGCCTTGGCAATGATCTTGTTGTTAAATTTTTAAAAAAACGATTTATCCTTTTGATCCCTATAAAAATAAACCCATTCATTTGTGGTCTTTTGTGGGCATTTGATTTTATTGTAGAGATGGGGACAAAGAATGAAGCATAAACACTGTAAAATATGAATATGCAACAAGTCTATTTTTAGTTCATTGGCTTCACTCTCTCATTACTTTTCCATACCATCTCTGTCCCCCTCCTTTTCATTCAAGTCCATTCCTCTAGGAACAATAGCAAAAAATAAAAGTCCTCCATTCTCCTGGCAGAGGGACTTGGTTCTTTCCTCTGCTTGTCCCCAAAGTCTATCCCGCAATCTCTTCTGCCCTTTTCAATTAGAAGATTAGATAGCAGGAAAAGGCAGACTTACTCAGGTTACACGTAAAATGTTTGCTTTACAATTATTCCTGTTAATTAAATTTCTCTAGTTGAGCTAAAGTATGTTTTGTCCCGTATTTCAGATGATCCCAGGAGGGCTAGGAGAATATGGAAACATGTTAGCAATAATGGTGTTTTAGGAAACTAAAATCCAAGAGAAGCTGAGGATACTGCACACAAATACACTCACTGTATTTCATGCCAGCATTTATTTCATCATATGTGTATAACCTTTTAAAAAAATTTTTGAAGCTTCTGTAGAAAGTAGCAACTGTATGATTAACTTCATTAATACCTTCACTAGCACATTTCCATGAATTTATGGAGGCTGAGGTAAGTTTTTTATTGAGCACTATTAAGTTAATGATCCCCATTTTCTTAAAATACTTTCACATTCACACATATGTTTTAATTAGCACAATAACATCCTGGAGATCTAGAATTCTAATCAAATGAATCATTCAGGATGATTTAAATTTCTGTATAAATAAAGGTCAAACACTGGAACTGACATATATTAGGCTATTTTAAATTGGAAATCTTTCTTCAGTATACACATAATTCTCATGTTCTGAAACAAGCTATAGTGAACAGAACTGAACGTTTCCTTATTGACTGTGTGTCATCTGAAAATTAAACATTTTACTTTTTGTACATATCACACGGTCCTATTAAGGAATATATCATTGTTTCCCAAATCTAGGTGGCCCCTACTTAGTCTGGGTTCTCCTAACTTAAGGCAAAAATTGTAGTACAAGTAGTTTATTTGGGAGATGATTCTACAAAACACCAGTGGGAGAGCAGGGAAACGAGATAGCAAAGGCGGGCATCCAAGAAACAAGTAAATCACTGCTGTGGACAACTGGAGCTTCACCTCTCTGGAGACCTCCAGTTGCCAGTGCACAACACATTCTTTAGACTTAACTCAACCAAGGGGCAAGGAAGCTGGGATATTTACACATCAACTCCTGTCAGTCATTGGTTGTAAGCTAGTTCCTGGTGGCATTAATGCTCTGGCACTTCGGACCTGTCATGCATCTGCAGGAGGCATCAGAGTAAGTTTGAGCTAACCGAGAAAGACTTCAGTCAGGGAAGGAACACAAAAATGATACAGCCCCAGGGGATCTGGGTGGGGCACCAAGAGCTTCAATTACAGGCTCCTAATAGGATTCCAAGTTCCTTTGTTTAACAGCTCTAGTTCTCCTGTCTCTTTGTGGTTAAGCATTTCATAGATTATTTCTTGCCTTCTGGTAGGTTTTTCTCTTATTTTCTTGTATTTTGTTTTCTAACGTCTGTGTATTTGGAATGTACACTTCAAAAGCTATTATAATTGGTTATAAAATAGAAGTAAATGCTGTTTTGCTAAAGGCCCTTACAGGCTATCCCCAGAGAAACATTTGCAGAGCCAAATGCAAACGTGTGTTGTTTCAAAGGCATTTCTGATGCTTTCTTTGTTCTGGCATTTGTTAACAATAAAATGAAATGCTAGAGAGCTGAATTCTGGACGGATGAGTTTTTATAAAGAAATGAATGTACGGGGACATGAATATATCAGTGAGAGAGATCACAAATGTCCATCACAAATTTTAATCTTATGACATTGTCATTAAAATTATAAATGTTGATAATGCTCACAGCCTTCTTCAGTAGTTTATTTTAGACAATTTCTTGGGAATGTTCCAGTATTATTATCTTAAAAATACCTCATAAATATTAAGCATAATAATATCGACTCCAACTGATATTGTTAAATTTGGGTGATTTAAAAATATACGACTTCTGAATAAAAGTGACCAAATACATTTATTTCTGCTGCCTTCAGAAATGCCATAACATGTCAGTAAAAGAATTAAAATTCAATAAACCTACAATGGAAAAGAAAATGGAAGAGATAACAAAAATAAGCAAGAGAGTTCAATGAAATGTTGAAGAGGGAAAGTGAACTGAATAGTGATAAAGAGCTCTGCTGAATGGAGAAAGCACCAGTGAAGCAACTGCAGGGAGTGAGCACCAAGTAGACTCAGGCCTGAGAATTTTCAAGAGGCCCAGGACTTACAGGCAAGGGCACTAAGGAGGTGAGTGGGTCAGGTGCAGGGGCAAAACTAGAGGGACCAATTTTAGGTCTGATTACAGAGCACTTACACCACCATGTCTTCTCTCCCATAGCCAAAAGATTTCTTCTCCTCCCTATGTCCCCTTCCTCCCTCCACATGCACTAGGCCCATTACTGCTACAAGACCAGAGAACTATTCTCTGGATGAATTGAACTGAGCTGCGGCCCCAGCCCTCGCAAGGAAACACGGTACACCTGTGGAGCTGAAAAGCTGCAGACTGAGTACAAGTCTGCCTAGTCCACTCTCCAATCTTCTCCCTGAACTCTGGCAGTCAGGCATATGCCCCCAAAACAGAAGCCTGGAAGATTCTTTTCAGCTAACCACTCAAGGCTCCTACACAGAAAGTCCTACCTCATAACTGCCATACAAATAAAGAACTTTCAGGGGACCAATATGAAAGCTCACTCATAAATAAATACGAAAGTTCCCAACATGCAGGAGAGATTAAAACAAAGGTGAGGTTGAATGGTGAAGATGGGGTAGGTAGAGGGCAGAAAAAAAGCACAAAGTACAGGTAGAAAAATAAAAATCTGATTAACCAATATTTTGTATCAAATAAAGGAAGTTAGAACTTTAAAATAAGAGTACGGTTTGATAAAGGATGATTCTCAAAACTCTGAAGATAATGAGTCTTCAAATTGAAAAGGGTCCACAGAATTACCAGCAAAATGAAGACAATAAGATTAAGGCACATAATTGTGAAATTTCAGAGCAGAGATAAGAAGATTGTAAAAAGCTTTCAAAGGGACTGAGAAAGCCACAAGTCAGGTAAACAGAATCAAACTGGGATTGGAATTCACAGAGATTTTTGACTAGTATTCTATGCCCAGCTACACCTATCTATCACTTCCAAGGAGAGAAAAGTGACATTTGCAGATAAGAACTCAATAAATACAAACTATGTTAAGATGTTCTTCAGAAGACGTATATAATGATCATAAAGCCACAGAGATCCAACAAAGATGGAATCACTGAAGAGAACAACAAAGGAAAAGACCTAGGACAGGTGCTAGGCCTAGACAACAAGGAGTTCACAAGACAGACAAAGGGGTAGGAAACTCCAGGGAAAGAGAAAATAGAAATGTTGCAGGTCAGGAAAATAATTTTTATAAGCACATAGCTATTCAAGACAAAAGGAGTAAATTTACAATGAATTCCAGGAAAAAAGCAGAATTAAAAAAGAAAAGAGGCAAGGTTGGTTCAGCAATCAATAATATTCGACTAGTTATATAAATACTAGTCAATTTTACTTAACATTTTGATACAACTACTGGGGAAAATGGAGAAGAAATGTACCGTGTATGTTATGTTTGCATGCACATGTGTACGTACACATGACATGGAGACACTCATGGGTGTGAGTATATATATCTATATATCTATATATCTATCTATCTATATATATATATATATACACACACATATACACACATGTATATATATGTGTGTGTGTGTGCGTGTGTATGTGTATGTGTGTGTGTCAGGAGAAACTTCGCTTCCCTGGGGAAAGAAATAGAACATAATTTTTAAAACTTATACACTGAGACTTTTCTATATGAGCACATTATATAGAAATTTTAAGGTAAAGGACCAGAAGGAAAAACTGCTGAAGGCAGTTACCCTGTGAAGTGGAAGAAAAAATTGAAGACAGGCAGAGCAGAGGACAGCTATTCTTATTATAAGAGGGATTTTTTTGCATTTTAAACTAAAAATATGGGTTATTTTTATTTTTAAATACTAAATAAAATTAATACACTATAATTTTTTTACTCAATTCACAGAAAACCTGAAATTCAAGTCAGTGTTTAAGGCCTAGATAGCTATCACTATGGTTAACATCAGAGCGAGAGAAAGACGTGATAAAATGAATGTTTATGATATTTCATGAAAACTATATTACGTAAGTAAAGTACAAATTAATGAGAATCGGTATATTTTATTTTATTTTTTATTTTATGACCACACCTATGGCATATATAAGTTCCAGGATCGAAAACTGACTCTGAGTAGCAGCTGCGGCAATATTGGATCCTTTAACCCACTGGATCAAACCCCTGCTCCTCCACAAGGAACAAGCCGCTGCAGTCTGATTCTTAATCCACTTTGCCACAGCAGGAAATTAGAGAATTAGTATATTCTGAATAAATAATTACACTATTTCTCTCCCTATCTCGGTATCCTGAAATAATCAAATATTTTAATCTAACTGTAAAAATACATATTTAAGAGAGCTCAATATCTCACTATAGAAAACAGATTTTCTGATACAGTAGTTGAAAACTAATAAGTATGGAAGTACTTTAGTTTTTCAAATGTTAAACAAAATAGACAAAATGCTTTGGACAAGAAAAAAAATCTATCTTACAATATTTTCTTTCAGAATCACCAGCATTTTAACAAAACAGACAGTTCATTCTTCATCATGAATCAACTCTTTAAACATTTCCTTTACTTTTTTGCATCAAAATTGAGTTCAATATAATTCAGAGAACAGAAGTGCTTTTCTGGGAGGTTAAAGGCATTGAGTTTTGTGTACACAAGCACATAAAGACAGTACTACATTTTTAAAGTTGATGAGTCAGGAAGAAAAGTATGAAGGGAACAGAAGATTTTCTTTTTCTCCTTCCCATTTTCTTATTTACAAGAACTGCATCAATTTGTCTATTAAAGACTGTCAAAAAGCAACATACAGGCCATGCATTAACTTTAGGGGTGTTCGTTTTTTTTTTGAATCATAGAAAAAATGGTGATTTTCCTTTTTAACTTTTTTAATTTTTTTAAGAATTCATTTCTTATTTGGTTCTCAATTACATATACATCAGAAGAAAGAATTTGAAGAAATTAAGATAAATCATTTAACAGTTTCCTAAAATTTATGACAAGCGGTTTAAATTCCTTATTTTCTTAAATAAACTAGCAACTGGAGTGAAACCATGTTCCCTAGAAAGCACATTTATATGGTTTTTACAGTTTGCTCATCCATGACATTGTAGTCTTCCTTATATTCCAAATCATTCACATCTGCATGTACCTCAACCAACTGAAGACCTGCAAAGAGCCTCGTGTTCCTAGGTTTACTGAGTATCAATAAAAATTTTAAAGAATAAATGGAAAAACTAAGAACACCAATACAACTATATCATGAAGTGGAAGAGGAAAATTAGTGTGCTATTCTCATTACCATCAATAAATTAACAGAAATATTTAAAGTGAAAAAACAGTAATTATTTAAAAATATAGAGGTCATGAGACACATAAAAGTCAGAAATTGTTAAAATTGGCTAATATGGACTGGGTGTACAGTGAAACTGGAGAAAGAACAGTTTCTTTTCATTGTAAACTTTTCAATACTGATTTATTTGGTTGAAATATAAATATATATACACACACATATATTATGTGTATATATATGTATACATATATATCTTTAAACTCTCAATTCTCATGCAAGTATTATGTACATACATTTTATTTTATATACACATACCCACACATAAATGCACAGTACATATATGTGTGTGTATATATATTATATACATATATATAGGATTAAGCACCCAATACTTCTACAAGCATGAAATACATCTTCAGGAAGTTCCCTTCGTGGCTCAGTGGTTAACGAATCCGACTAAGAACAATGAGGTTGCAGGTTCAATCCCTGGCATCGCTCAGTGGGTTAAGGATCCGGCCTTGCCGTGAGCTGTGGTGTAGGTTGCAAACGCGGCTCGGATCCTGCGTTGCTGTGGCTGTGGCGAAGTCCGGCAGCTAAAGCTCCTGTTAGACCCCTAGCCTGGAAACCTCCATATGCCGCGGGTGCGGCTCTACATAAAGGCAAAAAGACAAAAAAAAAAAAAAAGAAATACATCTTCAGAATTTGTGACATGAGGGGAAATCCCTAAGAAAGCTGGGTGGATCCAGGTGGTAAGTTTATAATGCATGACCAAAAAGCCTATTTTTGAACTTTGAATAAAATAAAAAATTAATGAATGTAAAATAAAAAACTTCACACCCTTTTAGAGACTTCTCGACAAGAGTTTCTTTTTTTGTTTTTTGTTTTTTTGCACTAGTTGAAAAACTACCTGCTATTTCACTAAATGTATAAACTATTTGTTGGAGCCACACAGCAGTAGAAGCAGATTTCAGGAAGGCTATCATTTTTTGTTCATCTTACTAGTATGTAAAACGTTATTTACATTCTGAAACAGTCATGGGGTTGGCTAACAAATGAAATTAGTCTCCCTCAATTCCAGGAGCAGCTTCCATAGGCTGTTCACAATGTTGTTTTTAGGTAGAATATATGGTGCTTTTCTGAAAGCACTGAGTGTATATATTTTTTTTAGCAATTAGAAGTTAGATTAAATTTTGTGGATAAATACTGTGTTGAATGGAGCAAAATGCCGCATTTATAATTCATATTAAAAGGATGGATGTTATGGTACATCATGTACCACATCAGATCAATGAAAACCAGGTAAGGATTTTTAAAACTTGTTAACTCCAAATAATCCAAATCTCTTTCCTCAACAATGTGTGAATGGACTGCCTTTCTAACTACACACAACTAAAGAAATAACTGAGAAAATAGGCCTACTTATGAAATAAACTACACAATTGGCATGAGCATAAACACACAAAATACACAATCATCTGTTCCTTTTCTGTTAAGTTAAAGGCATCACTGGAAAGTTCTGAAATCCCTTTAACAAGTCGTAGGGACTGGTCCACTACACTTCTCAGTTTGCTTTGGTATCTTTGATGGAAATCTAGAGGAATAGTCATATGTTAATCACCAATTCCTCCAAACTAAGTGTTTGACTGAAACAGAATCAATTAAGATAATATCTCTGTCATCATTCTGGTCTGGACCATCCCCCTACGCACCCCTTCTTTACTGGCTAATCTGTTTCCATTCTGATTTGCTTTTATGTCCTATGCCAATCGAAGGCCTTGGGAGGATGAGGAACGTAAAGAAAAGGAAGGAGATGAGAGGTATCTTTCCATGAAAGGTTACCTCAAAGACATTTCACCACCACTCAAACTTATTTTTCCTCTCTCGTTATTTGCTGTCTCCTATTATTAATTTTCTTCCTGGCTACAGATATTTTTCAGCTGTTATTTTGTTTAACTGTTTAAAGCTTTCTTATATTGAGTCATAAAAGATAAATGGCTTTTCAGACAAATGTTTGGGAGTCAAGAGATTAAGAGAATGGAAGGCAAAGACATCAGGCAAGAAAACAGAAAAGTAATCTAAGTACCTGGGAAAAACTGATGATTGAAATCTTTTTTAGCTCAAGTTTTTTACTCATGTGGCTCCTTTGTCAATAGCTATCATTCCAAGTATATATGCTCTAGACTAGGCAGGAAATTGCTGAAGTTGAAGGGAAGAGCAGAGGAGATGGAAAAGTATTATTACCTTCTAAGGCTCCATATGCTGACTATGGTAAACTGTGTTCCATATTAAACCCCCATCCTCACTGATTCCTATCTTCTTATATCTGTATCACTACCCTAAAATTTATTTGTATTAATATTATTACTGCAAAATTACTTACATATTGGAAACATTGTACCACTTTCAGAACTAGAACTTCTAGTGACTTCCCAGCATAAGACCTCTACCAAAGAGAATGCTTCTAGTATAAAATTATGACTTTGTCATCTTTAGTGCTCTATTAGAGACTATTAAAAAGTAAGTAAAGGGGCAAAGAAGAATAAACACTAATCTTAGGGCTCACATCTGAGAATTTCAAATGAAAAACCAGAATGTCCATTTGGTTAAAAAACCCAGAAGAGAATTTATTCCATTTCCTTCATTAGGCTCATGAACAAATTGGCTTATCTTAATTATTTTTGTTTCCGCTTATACATAAGATGCTACACTATTATGGTACACTACAGTTCTTCTAATATGATACACTGATATTTATCCTTTTTACTTATCTGTTCTAAAATTTACTTTCTGAAAAAAATAATTTGGACTTAAAATTACTTTAGAGAATAACTCATGAAAACTATAATTTTGTATATAAGACAGTTTCCATGAAATAGTATTAGAATAACATTTTCAGTCAAATTTTTATTATCTTCGACACAAACATTCCAGTAACTTCAGAACTCAAAAATAAAATCATATTAAATTTTCTACAATTTCAATTCCGCATAAATATATTAATATAGGAAAATCATAAACTAGCTCTCAAAAATTTTTTATTTTAATTTGATGGAACATTTTCTGTAAAAATTATTTACCAAAGTAATTATTCATTTTTTTTGCAGAATATCATACTTCTCAATGCTAATTACAGTTCTCAGAATGAATTTGTATTGTGAACCCTAATTTAGAGAAAACCAAAATAGAGATTTTTTTCCAGTATCATCACAAATCTAGTAACTTCTTTATTGAGCCACAGTATTTCTTTCAGTGACTTTCAAATCTGCTTTTGTGACATTACCCAGAATCCCCCCAATTTTCTCAAATTAACTTTAAGAAAGTTTTTTAAGCATTATTTAATTAGACATAGTCTACAAAGCATGAGAGGTAAGAAAAACGGGAAGAACAAAGATAATAAAAGTTAGATCATTCAGCTTTAACTAAAATTATGCACAGACATGCACAAGTCTTCAACAAAATTTTTCTGAAAAATTAGTATAAGTCATAATTTCCAAAAGTAAAAGTATTAGAATCACCATCACACTCTAATCCTTTCTCTTAATGTTCCTCTAACCGTTTTAAAAACTGTGGTCCTAGAAACAGAACCAGATTCAGAGTCATAAGGAAATGATTTTTCACTATGAAATCTATGTGAATTCCTACCTATACCCTCAGGAATTTTTCTTTCATTCTTTTAAAAGTTCATCTTTTTCTCTACTAAGTTATTATACATTGCTATTTCTGACTTTTATTATTATAATCTCTAAAATGTAGAATATTGCTCTACATTCTGGCTTACCTTTTTTCAAAGGAATTTTCACTGAATTTCTCACTGACTAGACAGAACATTTTTTAAAGCTCCACCTGAGACCCCTTTGCCTTTGAGTTAGTTACTATCCTCCATGCTCCTGACTGACCCCCATATCTTTTTCTCTCAGGCTGTACTTCAGGATACTGTTAAGATCTAGTTGATTTTTTTTTTTCTTTTTAAGTTATGTAGGCTATCCTAAGCCACAGATCCTTTGTACTACAAATAGAACTGATGCAGTTAATTGAAGGCTTCCTGCTGCTCTATGTAGTCAGCTACCGGGATAGTTTGAAATTTCAGTCAGTTTTTATAACATGGAGCCAAAAGCAACTTAATTCCTCTGACATCCATATGAGATTAACTTTGATAATACATTTGGTGACACATTGACAAGAACTGGCTTTCCCCCACCTTTTATACCTATTGTGTAACAACTACTAGTCTGCCTCTTTGGATGTAGATACAGAGTAGTAATAAAGAGAGTGTCAGTTGAAATGTCATGACAAAATCTTCCACTGCTCATAAAATACCATCTTTTTTCACAGTTTACAACCTTTATGTGATGGCCATTAAATTCTAATGTTTTACTTTGCTACATTCACAACATGCTTCTTTTCAGTATTAGGAGTGGTCGTCGGGAGAAATTATGCATCAGTCTAGGAGAAAGATGATTCAGGACATAAATGATTCTCAAATAGTAACTGTAAAATATGTAATTCCAACAGAATTTTATGTATCAAGACATTCACTTAGTAGTCCATTCTGCACTTTGTGAACCTTTCCCATGAAGACTGCAGGTTTCTTGAGGGAAGTCATTCTTCATGTGCCCTTTGAATAGGACCTAAAACAGCGCATTTCATTTGGTTTTATAGAACAATTTTGAGTGCTATGTCAAGAGGCAAAACAGAACAACCACAGGACAATGTATCTTGGGTGACAAGGGACAAATGGACTGCTAGGGAGGTAGCACTGGTGGATAGGATTTAAGAGTCAGGTGAACCAGAAATCACATACAGAAAGTTTTAGACACCTGCAGAAAAATAATCCAAGAGCACTACATCCTCAAAATGAGATGGAACCAAGACCAAAGAATCCAAACTTTAGAGAACAGGCAACAGGCATCTTACTCTGCTCTCCAAGGCCAGACTCAGTTTACAGGAAAACCACAGTCCTGTATTCAAAGAAAATCCTGTTTCCATCATGCCATTAATATACTCTGCAAAACATTCCATGTTCACAGAAACATGCAGTGAGCACAATGATTTAAAATGAGCATTACTTAATATCCATACAAATTATTTTACCCAAGACTGCAGATGAATTAGAGGACTACAGATTTTTGGACAGGAATAAATTTATCTTTTAATACTCAAACTCAATAATTTAAAAGATTTATCTCCTGTGGTCACTGAAGTAATTAAGAAATTTTGAGTAGGGAAAGGACTAAAGAAACAAAGCCTTTGGTATTTTTGTCACTTCAAAATATCTACCCCAACGACTTTTTTTTTTTTTTTTTGCTTTTTAGGGCTTGCACTCATGGCATATGGAAGTTACCAGGCTAGGGGTGGAATCGGAGCTATAGCTGCTGGCCTATGCCACAGCCACAGTGACGCCAGATCTGAGCCACATATGTGGCCCACAGCACAGCTCATGGCAATGCTGATCCCCAACCCACTGAGCAAGGCCAGAGATTGAACCCACATCCTCATGGATACTAGTCAGATTTGTTTCCGCTATGCCACAATGGGAACTCCCTTCATCAGCTGTTTCTTAAGCCCCCAGTATCACTTGCTCTACTGTTACATCTGGTTTCTGTCCAATTCATTATATGTGCTTTCAGCTGTCAACACCTTTGCTATGAATTTATATTTACCAAATAATTAGTAATTGTTGTCCTGCAGGAACAATTGAGGAAGCATGCTTTGGCATGCAAACCTATGAGGCTTTACTGATTCAGGCTGATTTATTAAGCTTTTCTACTTTGTAATGAATGACACATTAAAAACATAAATGTGTCACTATCATTAAATCTCAAAATGATGTTGGAGTTTCCTAAGATTTCCTGGGTAGTATATTAAAATCATTACATATTATATTTAGAAAAGCAATTTCCTTCTGTATACATACTTTTCTATCTTTATTTCATGTATATTTTTTATTCTTAATGATTTTTTTCCATTACAATTGGTTTACAGTGCTCCGTCACTTTTTACTGTACAGAAAAGTGACCCAATCACACACACACACATACATATATATGTATATATATATATATATATACATTCTTTTTTCTCACATTATCCTCCATCATGTTCCATCATAAGAGACTAGATACAGTTCCCTGTGCTATATATTTCATATATATTTAAATAACTATTTTATCACCATTTTCTTCTACTCAAAACCCTCTATGCAAACTCTTCGTGCATACTTTAAGCCAGATGTTGGGTGGTAATATCCCATTAAGCAAGTTACAATTCTTGTCTCCTGACTCCAACTCACTCTCTAAATATCTCCCCCTCTGTCTCACACACACAGAGGGAGTATATATGCCTATTCTCTCCCTCCTCCCCCAAGTGTGAACTTTATTTTCAATTGCATTAATACTTTTTTTAAAATGTTATTTTAAACATTAGCTATTAGCTTGAGGCTGAAATATCTTGAAGCCACAAAACACAATATGCTGCTATCCTGAAGCCAACCTTCGTACAAGTTGTGTATTTCAGTTAAATTGGATGAACTACTAATAATAGCAGAGAGTGAGCCCCACTCAGTAACAATTCTGATATCAGGCCTGATATCTGATATCAATAGATGGATGGTTGAAGCAATTTCAGTTCCCTTAAGTGAGAAAAGCAATAGACTACATCTGAAATTTACAAATGACTAGTAATTCTGTTTAAAATCCCTGTAATTCTTAAGACTATAGTTAGAATTTTCTTCAAGAATAAAAACTTTCAGTCCTCAAAGTAATGCAGCAGTTAACACTATATGTATTAGCCTTCTCATATTTACTGAACTTACAAGTTTATATGTATAAACATATATATATGTATGCATGTATGTATACACATAGATGGATGTGTGTGTATGCCAAGGCCCAATTTCTGCATAGTTTTCATAGTTGAACACTCTGAGAACAGCCAACCTAGCTAAATGCTGACGTTTTCACAGGGCTTCTTTCCTTTCTATGCTTTTGTTGCTTAAGGTTTTTCTGCTCTCATCCTTCCACAAGCCGCATCAGTGAAAATTGGTCAATGCTCCCCATCAGCCTCCACTGTACATCTGTCAGTCCAGATGGGTTGTGAGACAAGCAATGGAAAGAAAACACATACACACCAGAGATTTCAAGTTCCAAGGGGGTAAATGTACATACAAGTCTGTTTTGTTCCCTCATCTACCTTAGGCACATAAGAGGCACTAAAAAAATAAATAAATAAATAAATAAATAAATAAATAAATAAATAAATAAAGGCTTGTTAGATAAATGAATAATGGCGTCAGACAGAGAAAGACAAATATCATATAATATAGCTGGTATGCAGAATCTAAAAAAGGGATACAAATGAATTTATACACAAAAGAGAAACAGATCCACAGACACAGAAAACAAACTTATAGTTTTTTATATGGGGGGGATAAATTAGGAGTCTGGGATTAACATATATATATATATATATATATATATATATATATATATATATACTACCATCTATAAAAGAGCTAACCAACAAGGACTCACTGTATATCACAGGAAACTATACTCAATATTTCATAATAATCTACAAAGGAAAAAAACTAAAACAATGTATATGTATAACTGAATCACTTTGCTATACACCTGAAACTGACACTGTAAATTAACTATACTTCAACTGAAATAAAAAAGAATAATGGCACCCCATCTACCCAGTCACAAAAGCTCAAAATCTAACAGTCAGTCTAGATTTGTTCCTCTATTTTTTGTATCAATTTTTGATTTCTGTACTTCTGTTCCTTCCATTTCCCTCTCATTATTCACCAACTATTTCTGCCCAGACACTTCTAGTTAATAGTTACAGATTGAGTAACAATTACACAGCCCATTTTAGGGGGTGTCCCCCTCTTTATGCTGTAGCCAAAGGTACATTTCTAGGAAGCATTTCTGATCATGCAGCTCTACTGCTTGAAATCCTCCAGAGGTTCACAGTCACCACCTTTGCCTGGAATTAAAGATCCTTAATTATCTTTCTCCTGCTTGTTTTACAGCTTCATCTCCTACAGTACAGAGCAAGCCCTCCAGCCACCACCAAACACACAGAACTTCTCTTTGAAAGGCTTTTCAAGGCTTCCCAATCTTGCATATTCTAGGTTGGGCACCTACTGCATTCTCTTCATTCTCTTTACTTTGCTTTATCTCTCTACTCTATAGACAGTGTGCTCTGGAAGCAAGACAATGCATCATTCATGCTGCGATAAATTCAATGGGCATCCATAAATGCTTCTTTTTTTTCTCATGGTTAAGAAATAATTGATACACATCACTGGTTAAGTTTAAGATGTACATCACGACAGTTTGATCTATAGATATTACGAAATGATTACCACAATAGGTTTAGTTAACATTCATCATCTTATAAGGACACAATTAAAAAAAGAAAAGAAAAAATATATTTCCTTGTAATGAGAACTCTTAGGATCTACTCTCTTAATAATTCTGCTATAGATCATACATCATTGTAAACTACAGTCATCATATTGGGCATTACATACTATGTCCTCTCCTGCTGCAGGCCTGGGAAGAAGGTGAATAGGAATAGATGATCAACCCTCAGGATCATAAGAAGAAATGACAATGTGGCCAGATAGCTGAGAGTGTGCTCTGAGTGTATTGTTAGAAGGTTCTGGTTCTTTAGAATCTCTCAGCCTGGAGCTTTACCCCTGAAGTTTCCCATATCCTCTACCATTTCTTTGTTAAAATTTCCATCTCTGTCTTTAAAGATGTATTTACTGATCAGATACTTTGTTTTAAAATCTTTTAAGTGTGTGGCTGTTACTTCTGAATGGCCCTAAGTATTTCTTTGTGCTTGGAGAGCCAACTTAGCCATTCACAGAGAGGCAATCTCTCTATAAACGAACAGATTTCCACACGTGGGCTGTAATATATGCATAACACATTTCTCTCAGTGTTAATTTTGGTCTAACATCCTCCTGACGGCCCTGATTACCTTGGAGACTTACATCCTGTCTTCTGTATATATGTAGTTGTTAGTCACTTCTACTAAGTTGTCTCACCACCATTTCTCAGGAATGATAACAGAAGACACAATGTTTCAATAACTGATTTTTCCTTTCAACAAATGTTTATTCAATCTCCTGTTTCAAGGCACTTTGCTAAGTCTTAGTTGAATCTAAATCTCATGTAAAACAGAAAAATTCCAAGACAGTTCAGCTAAATTTGTAGTAAAAACCTGGAACCAGTTTGCAGGATATTAATCACAAAGTTTTATTAATCAAATGTTTTCCTTTTAATGTATAAGTAAAGAGTGAGTATCTCTTTTTTTGTTTTGTTTTGTTTTTAATTGTATGGCTGTACCCACAACACATGGAAGTTAAAGGCCCAGGGACTGAATCTCCAGCCAAAGCTGCGAACTACACTGTACCTACAGCAGCACCAGATCATTTAACCCACTGTGTTAGGCCAGGGATCCAACTTGCATCTCCAGAGTGACCTGAGTCTCACTGAAGTGGGATTCTTAACCCACTGTGCCAGGCAAGAACTCCAAAAGTAATTATCTTAATATATAGGTTTTCTTTAACTTGTCTTATTGTCCTTTTCTTAAAATTGGAAGTTCTAAAATATTGTGTGTAGTCATTCACATTATTGATATGGTTAGAGCTCAAATACTATGTGAATCAAAAGTATCCCGAGAAAACAATAGCATATAAATACATAGTAAGACAGAATAGTGGCAAATGCCATTTGGGACAGCATGTTAAGAGATAAAGGGGGGAGTTCCTGTTGTGGCTCAGCAGCTTAAGAACCCGACTAGTACCCATGAGGATGTGGGTTTGATACCTCGCCTTACTCAGAGGGTTAAGGATCCAGCATTGCCGCATGCTACGGTATAGGTCACAGATGGGGCTCGGATCTGGCATTGCTGTGGCTGTGGTGATGCAGGCTGGCAGCTGGAGCTCCAATTCGACCCATAGCCTGAGAACTTCCATATGCTGCAGGTGTGGCCCTAAAAGGAAAAACTGAGATTGTTAAAGGCTTACCCATTTTGCTTATTTTATTTATGGTGTGCTAATCAAATAGAAGGATGAATGGGCACTGAATCCATATAAACAATCTATGTTGTGACAAATCTCAAGGCATCTGGTTAAGTCAGATATCTCCCTTTGAGAATTAAATGTAACAAGAAGTGTTTTGCTCTGAAAATCTGTGCCCTAGTAGATAGGATCCAACACAGAATCAAACATCTCATCTAACTTTTCCAATGTCGTGTTTCCAAAAGGAAATTACATTAAATTCCTCCATTCAAAATGCAAAAAGCAAGACATCCAAGAATGAGATTTCTAGCAGAATGTAATTTTAAAGATATGATTTTTTTTTCCATTACTGGAGATATCAAACATTTTAAAAGCCTGTTCTTTCAAACTTGGATTCCAGATCATTATTTTTTTGGCCAAAAAGAAAGGTTTTCTGCATTCTTAAAATAATTAGGCAAGATTTCAAATCAAATTATCCAATTTCAAAGCTCTATTTTTCTCTCTAAAATGCCTGTTCGAGAAGGGCTGCCGATGACTAAGCTTTGTGTCATTCTCATGGCTTTATTAGGAGAATGTTCTAAGTCCTTCACTTTCTATGTAATCAGAACTATAATTTCTCCAGGTTATTTTAAGACCCAGCTACGGCTAAAGCAGGAAACTCCATTTTATTCTGAGCTCTAGACATGTCAACACAGCAGAGCAGGCCTCCAGGCTATCCAGGCTATCTCCTTTCATAAACCCCCTTGCTTGGTGTCTGACCAAGGCTCTGGGCTAGTTGTACTCCAGTCTCTGGGTATCAAGTAACACTTTCCAAGACATTGAGGGTAGTAGGGCTGTTATTTTGGAAAATGTGTGTTGACATATTATCACTCTACAAATGAAGAGCCTACTTGTCCAAAGAGAACTACTTTCTCTTCCCAGCATCAGTCTGAAAACCATATTCAACAGAAGGACAGTTGAGAAAACCCAGGTGCCAGAAACATTTGATAAAAAAGCAGAACAGAAAGCTCTAAATACATATGTCTACTTAGTTCATCATACTCCCTTAGAATTTTAGAACTTAATTAACCAACTCTATTTAAGCAGGCTGGTTGTCTCTAATTATGCTATTTTTTTTTTCTCTACTACAAAGTCATGTTAATAGTGAGTGACATTTCTTCAAGTAACAGGTAACCCACTTCTACAATTGTGAGCTCCATCTATAGAAGGGAGAATAAGATAGTATAATAAACTGTAAGCAAAAATCTGTGAGACCTGGTCTTCAGAATGAAAATCAAAACACATCACTACTTAGTATTCTGATGTATATAAAAAAGGCTCTCAGATACACCTAAATTTTATTTTTGAGTAACTGTATTAATGCTTTCAATTTTAAGTTAACACACTGACACAAAAATACTTCCTTACTTTAAATTTATATATAATGGCCTCAATGAATTTCTCTTCAACTCTTATTTTTTATTCTAGCATTTTTCTTTAGATCACAATACTTTTATTACTTTTCTACTATTCCTACAGGAACATAGATGAGCTTACAATCCTATGTATACACAATTATATGTTTTGAGATTTTTTTTTCCTACTCAACAATATATGTAGTCCATTCTCATAGGTTAATATATTCAGACATTGCTTATTAATTTTACTGACTTATATTACATCTCAGAGTATGGATTATTGCAAATGATTTTTGTATTGACAATATTTAAACCATCTTCAATTTTTCATTACTAAAAGTAACACTGAAAATAAATATCTTGGTATACAGTTTCTTGGGCATTTCTGCAAGCATTTAAGTGGAATTATTGGATTGCAGAGTATGTACATTTTTTACATTAATGATAAAAATTTCACCTCCAAAACTTCACCAGTATGCTCTTCCACTAATATATGAGGGTGCCCTTTCCCTCCAAATCCTAATAACACTGAATATTATGAGTCTTTTTATTTTAACTAGTATAATGCAAACAAAAATGGCACCTCATTGATTTATTAATCAAGATTTAGACTGATCATCTACTCATTTATTTACTGGTCATTTTTTATTCTTTTTCTGTGAATGTGTTCTTCGTATGGTTGACCATCTTCCCACTGTTACTGATATTTTAAAATTGATTTATAGTTTGTATTTGTGCCTTCCAGATTTAACTTCTTGAGTTTTAAATACATGGTAAGTATTTTCCATCTGTCTGTCATTTAGTGAAAAATAGAAACAAATTATATGACAAATGATGCCACTAACTTAATGCCAAGTCAAACATCACTCTTTTTTAACTCTCTCTAGATAGAATTACAAGGACAGAGATATTTCGTAGAATGAGTTGTAATAACCTCACTCATAAGCCCATTAATAGATATATTTTTCCCAAGGTATAATATCTAAACTATAGTTTCTGTTAGCACCTTTCTTTTCACTTTGGTTTGTGAAGCTGAGCCTCAGAACTAAGCTTTAGTTTCACTGTACACAAAATGTTTCTCAGCACTTAACAGAGCCCATAAATGCGCACCAGACTAACAAACCAGGCCCTGGGCTCCGGATGAAAAGGTTCATTTTCCATCACGGTACAGCTTTAAGGGGTGAGTAACACATTCCTCAACCTCATATACCTATCTCAGTTCATATGGGAACAACATTCCAGATGTCTGAAAGGTTTGTCTCAAAATATTTTTGAAAATTCCATTACACCAAAGGTGAAAATGAGGGGGATAAATTAGGAGTTTGGGATTAAAATATACACATTATTATATATAAAATAAAAAATAAGGACATGTATATAAAGGACATATATTTATAAATATATATGTATAACTGAATCACTGCGCTGTACACTTGAAACTAACACAACACTGTACATCAACCATATTTCAATAAAACATATATTAAAAAAAGAATTATAAGTATCAACATGACAGAAAATCTAGTGCTCAATAGAAGAAAATAAAATTTCATTTTACAGTGTTAAGGAACTACTCTCAAAACGGATTAGATATATTCCTGCTTTTAAAGATGCTCACATCACAGAGGACACAGGGACATCTTAGGGCCCATCAGTTACTGCACTATGACATGGTGGTTCCATTTGGACTTGTTCCACACAATGAGGGGCCCTCATGGAATCAGGATGCGTTGTATGGTTTTAGTTGTACCTCAGCATTTTCAATATTTGGGGTAGGATGGGGGAGATCCTTCTTGCTTGCCATTGTGCTTTGTGGCTTCGGGTAAGCCTAACTCTAATACCTTCCCCTGCCTTTAACCTGTGTCTTGAGTTTGAAAATGCCAAAAGCCAAATTTGTTATCACTCCTCCTAAAAATGATTACTGACATTTACTAGGATCACATATTTCTTTGAGAATTAGCCACAGAATGAACAGTCTCCCAAGAAAATGCATAGGTACACAAATATACTAGTATGTGGACAATTTCATAGGATTCAGGGACTGCCTAAAGCCTATTTGTGGACCCTTGGGCTCTCCAAGTCCTATTTTGATTTGCTTCACACCATGATTTTGGTTCAGACAGAAAAGTTCCCAAATTAGTAAGTCATTAATAGAAGCCATTGTAGTTAGAGAAGACAGATTCCTATAAAATGAGAGGTTATGTGAAATCATAATGAATAATGCCCTTTTATTGTTTTTGTTTTG
The DNA here is from genome assembly GCA_004024745.2 of Catagonus wagneri. NCBI lineage: Eukaryota > Metazoa > Chordata > Mammalia > Artiodactyla > Tayassuidae > Catagonus > Catagonus wagneri. The sequence goes on from PVHT020000173.1 coordinate 15,762,003, forward strand.
TTTTTGTTTATGGCCACACCTGCAGCATATGGAAGTTCCCAGGCTAGGTGTCGAATCAGAGTTGCAGCTGACAACCTATGCCACAGTCACAGCAATGCCAGATTTGAGCCCCATCTGTGACCTACATTGCAGCTTGCAGCAACACAGGATCCTTAACTCTTCTGAATGAGGCCAGGGATCGCACCAGCATCCTCATGGATACTAGTCGGGTTCTTAATCCACTAGCCACAAAGAGAACTCCAATAATGCCCTTTTAAAAGCTCAGTTAAAATACACAAAATACATGACTACTTGTCTATAGTGAAATTTTCTCAACTTATTTCAAAAGGAGAAATAATGGGAAATATATATATATATATATATATATATATATATATATATATATATAACCTAATGGAAAATATATTGTAAAAACACTATAAATGTAAGTATGTGAGTATAAGGACTGAGAAAAGAAAATGAAGAGAATCATTTATATTTTTAAAACAAAAAATTGTATTTCAGCCAGAAGAGCTGTCATTCCAATGACTACTTCAGAAGTACAGTCAGAAGTTCCTTAGTATGTGAAAGAGGATTCTTGTCCTCACTGTCCTGCTTCTTGTCAAATCTGCATTAAAAGCCCACTTTCTACCCTGCTGTCATAATCCTGGCAGGAAACAGATGGATGAGAATAAAAGAAAAGAGGAATAAAGGCCTATTCTTTAATTAACCCTGTTTTTACTCATACTCCTCGTCCTGCAAGATCATGTCCCTAAAGGTTGACAAATGATCAAATTAGCAGTGAGAAAAGTCTGGCTGAGAACAAGAGAACAGCAATGGTGAAAACAATGTTTAATGGGTAACAGCTAATTTTTTAGAACAAATGTATAGAACTATGATCTCAGTTATGCTAAACTCTGCAAGAGACAGAGAGGAGGAAACCTCTCAAAGCAGCCTCTCAGACCATAGGGCTGACCTCTTCATTCATTTCCTAAGTTCTGGGTTCTTACCAAGTGTAAGTGATCATGCTTTACATGAAACTGTAAGTAGAGAGTAGCAAGGAAATAAAACATACTTAGGACTCATTTTCATAATGCATTCTTTGCATTTTTATCATTTACAGAAAAAAAAGGCTAGTAATTCACTTTCCAGTCTCTAATATACTGTATCTGTGGGCCCTCTAAATGGACAGGGGGAGTTGTTCACACAGGTCTAACGGCTAGAGATCTTTGAGTTATTAACATAGAGCTGATGACTGAAACTGAGTCAGAGGATGAGATCACTCCAGAAGAATGTATAAAACAATAACAATTAAAAAAAAAAAAGACTGTGGAAGGCCTAACTGAAAGATGATTCACATGAAATTCCCCACCTGTGTTATTCCCATGATTATGTTAGGCTACCTGGGAATGGGATTTGCAAATGTAATTAAGGTGAGTAATCAGTTAAATTTAAGACAGATTATCCAAGTGGGCTTAAGCTAATCATACTGGACTCTTTAAAAGATGAGAGATTTTTCTTGCGGGTAGAAGAAATCAAAGAGATTTGAAGCTTAAGAGTGGTTCAACAACAGAGAATTTCTAAGGAAGGGAGGGAGGGAAGAGGAAGGAAAGAAGGAAGAGAGGGAGGGAAGGAAGGAAGGTAGGAAGGAAGGAAGAAAAAAGAAAGAGAAGGAAGTCATTTTGAAAGCAGTGAAATGAGGCAGCCACAAAGGTAAAATTTATCAATGCCCATAAGCACTTGGTGCTCTTCCCATCATAAATTTTCCAAACACGTTTGTCTTTAAACATTACAAAGCAAATTTCTGCATGTGTGAAGCCATCAATTTTGAGTCAAGAAATTAGGAATCAGACTACATATTTATTTAAAGAGAAGTCAATATTGTAGAGAATGCTTGCCTAATTTTCTTTTCAGAGAAATTAGTCTTAAATCTGATATTGGTCTGTCAAAACAATCATTCTATTATGTCAGAAGATGTTTGACCTTCCAGCTATGAGATATCAGATGCTCAGTATACTTTTATCCTATAATTTGAACTTGACACACAAAACACTCTCTTGGGTTCTTTTCTTAAAAGGGTAGAGGAAGGCTGAATTGGGTTTTTCCTGTTAGTGTTTTCAGGTAAGTAGGTTATTGAGTCGGACTTTGACGTAACATTCTTGTTTTTGGGAAAGATACTTCTCTGATAACTTCAGCTATCCAGAACATGTGAAAGACTCAAGCATCTGGCTTTTTATGGGCCAAACTATAATTTCTATGGATATGAACTTAACTGATTATATTTTACATAAAAGAAATCCTTCCAAAGGACTTTTAACACTTACTTTAGAAGCTAAAGTAACAAGCTTGATCATTCGATTTGTTATTCACTATATAGGACACAGTTTATTAGAGTAGCCTACTAGAAGGCATTTTGCAGGAGGATGATTTGAAAGCACAGTGGCAAATGCTACTTCTGTCTGAAGGAAACAGCCCTCTAAAACCTCATGTGCCATTGAAGGATCTCCATATTTGAGGTAAGACACAGTTAATATTCATAAAAATAATAACGGATCCTTAATAAAAATACCATGGAAAAGGAAGAGAACCTTTTCCTGACTTCATTTAAAGTCTGGCTCTTAAAACATATTCTTTGTATATCTTTATGCTTAGATAATCCAGCCTAATGGGCCAAGAAACACATAAAGGTATGTGTGCAGTTTAAATATCAATGAATGATTTTCCATTCACTCATTCATTTACTTATTCTAGAAACATTCATTGAGTAATTTTTATTTTTCAGGCATTCTTTTAAGTCAGAGTTTCCTTTGAATTTTCATATTTTAATTAATTTGGGGATTTAATTTTTATTTTGTAGGTATTTTCTTTAAAAATGAATAAAGGTGTTCTGGGATGGAACTGATTCAAAATTATAATGAATTTTTATCTCATCCACAAAAGAGAAGATTGATTAGTGCCATTCTGTTAACCGGTTACAAACTTTGGTCTAGAATATCATAGCCTTCAGGGTTCACTATATCTAGAACTCTATTCATCTCATGCGCTGGGTGCTAATACTTAGCCCTCAGTTCCACATAAAACATCTAACACTATAGAGTTAGAAATCTTTGTAAACTGGCTTTCAGCAACTACACAAGTAGCTAAAAAAATTTTCATTCTCAGAGTACTGAATATTTGTGAATGACTGATGTGTTTTTGGCAAAGAAGTGAATACTTCAGTGAGGCACACTATATTCAGCAATGAGATTCACTTAACATATGAAAAAAAAATCCATGCATTACATTTCAAAAGACTGGAATGAGAAAGAAGGGAAAAAATACTGTTGTTATCTTGAATGCAACATGTAGCCTTGGCATCACTTAAATATCACCCAGAGTAGGTGTAAAACTCAATAAAATGTGACTTTAGAACCAACAAACAATATAATCTCTTCTTAAATTCTCTTCATATTAACTATAAACTGGGGTTTAGAAAAAAATATGACTAAAACAACACCTAAGGACTCTGTAGTACTTACTCCAAAATAGTCTTTTTATGAAGAAAATTACTTTGTTTTAAATAAATTGTGCAAAAAAACCCTGTAAAAATGTATCATCTGCTTAGCTGAACTGCAGCAATTATATTAAATGGTAATATTTATTAAGGTATTTAACGAACTTTCTGCTTATTTATGATAATTTTTGTTATGGTGCTATTTAACCCAAAGTTCCTGCTATGTTTATTAGTCCAAGATAATACCTAATTTTAAAAAGTGAAATGCAATTCTAGATGAGATATAGAAAATTCAAATGTAGTCCCTGGGTGAGGAAAGAAAGAAAAAGTGAACATTGATGATAAAACCTTATATTTCTGATTAACAGAAAAGTGATAATCTTCACTACTACAATAGAAATAAATAACTGGTTCTAAGCCACAAGGATTTTAAGCCTTGTGCATAGCATTTTTTCCTTCTCTCCTATTTCTATTAGAAGAATGCCATGACTCTTGCTTCAGGAAGATAAAAAATAATTTATATGCTGTAGAGTATCAAATTAAGCTAGATAAATCATAACGATTACTGAATAATTCTTTGTAAACAGGACCACAACACTTTTGTGAAAATGTAAGACATTTAAAACTTGTCAGACACAGCACAAGATTCAGAATAAAGTTAAAATAAGCTAGAACAGAATGAGTTTATAAGTCCAAAACATGAAATATTATAAACTGACAGTATCAGACCAACACATTACTATGGCAATTTGCCTGCTGAATCAAAATTACCTTTGGCATTTCAGAAAGACATACTGCTATGATCTGATCTGCTTTCATGGAATTAAAAAAAAAAAAAAGGCGAACCACTGAAAATTTTAGAGCCATCTGGAATCCCAATAATAGTCTAGGCAACTTTCCTCTTAGTTTACAGATGCAAACAGAAGTCAACTAAATTACCTACATTAATGCAAACAGTGGCAGACCCCGAGCTAAAACCCCCATAAAGTATAAGCTTCCTGATAACCAGAGCTTGGCATTTCTTCATTAATTTCACTATTCCTGAAATCTTTCAGAACCTTTACCTGATTTCTTATCCATGCAATGCAATATTTGCCATGTAAGATTTAAATTGTTCCTGCATGCACTAGGACATTCAGTACATTTCTAGTATCCATGGAAAAATAAAAAGATAAAGAACCTTCTGTTCCTACAGCATGCAAATCGTGCTTTCTAAAGACAAACTACCAAATACTGGTGTATGACACTGAGCTTATAAAATTCTAAATCAAGAATATGAAAATAGGTTATTACATTCTATTGCAAAATTCAGTTCAGATGCACTATTCAAGTGGTCCCTGCCTAACTATTCACCTTTACTCTCTCGGTGGCCGTGCTAGCCTTCATTCTAAAAATAGCCGTATATATATTTTATCCTTGGGGCCTTTGCACTGGTTATACTTTCTTCCTGAAAGACCTTTTCTTAGATCTTTGTATGGAAGGGCTCTTCCAGTTATTCAGGCTTCAGCTTAAGTCACTTCCTGGGAGAGTGACATTACCAAGATGGTGTCATAGGTCATTCCTGACTTCCCTCTTCCAACAAGAAAATAACTTAACATCTAGAATAAGATACCACTGCTAGAATCGTAGAGCACAGGGGTGAAGTTGAAACACTCTCTGCACCTCAGAGACTAAGGCTGACCGTGTTAGAAGCCAAGAGAAGGTGCTATACGTCAACAGCATTGCCCTTCCCCCAGGCCAGCACAGCACCATGCAGAGAAGTCTCCCATGAGCCTTCTGAGGCTACAATGGAAAAACAGAATCCAGGGAGGACAACTAGCCTCACCTGCCATTGCTGATCATTTTATGAGAGCCCTCACTCTAATTTCACATCATGATGACTGCAATAGAATCTCTGGAGCTCAACCACTGAGAATCTGAATGTAATGGGGAATGGGAAAACAGCTTACACAAACCAGCACAGGGATCTTGGAAGACCAAGTTCACACCTGTAGTGCCCAAGTCATCTGCAGAACCAAAATGAGGTGCTCATCTGCAGAACTAAGTCAAGGGTACAGTCTGACCAGGGTATTCGGTGAGGTAGAGATCTACCCAATTCAGGTCCTTAAACAAGGAAATTTGCAGACCCTAGAGCTTGGTTTGCCTGTCCCTAGGCCTGGTGCTAAGTCACAGCTCCATTCACTGTGCAGAGTACCTTCCAGTTCCATGTAACCAAAGGGGCTGGTGACAACTCCTGGAAACTGTATAGCCCAGGGGCACTCCAGCTAACAGGGAGGCATGCAGAGGAGACTGCCTCCAGAGCAAAGCCAGTACTCTGGGTGAAGGGTTCCTTTCTGCTAAGATTAGGCAGAGGGCTTAATTTATACCAAGGCTGAGAGTAGCTACTAGCCCCTCCCAACTGGAAAGCCTATTTGGGGACCTGAAAGTAGCACTGCCACAAAGGTGAGGGGGCTGAGACATAGCCCCATCTGTTGGGGAGTCAGTTGTTTAGGCCCCATATGACCAGAAAAGCTAGAGAAAACACCTGAGAGCTATGTAGTCTAGTGGCAATCGAGCCAAGAGATGAGTGGACAGAGCTGTCAGGTTGCATAGCAAGCAAGTGGATCTGTTCAGCCAGGGAACTTGGGTGCAAGTCAGCGTGCATTAAAACAACAAACAGCTTTATCAGTTTTAGAGCTGCTTCTCCCACCTTGCCCAGGCAGGAAATAATTGTTGAATAGAGCCTTTGGCCTGTCCAAAAGCACCTGGGAAGCTTCTGAGCCCATTCAACAGTTCTACATACAGTGGCACTTGAAAGAGAGCAGAGTCTTTGGGTGAGCAAAACTAGTAGCCTCACCCAATCAGGGAATGCAGTATATACTCAAGTCTGATACAGGCCCCAAACAAGCTGTACAGCCCCTGGACCCTGGCCTGCTGCCCAGCTATGGCAGGAGAGCCAAGTCACAGTCCCATCTACTACTGAATACAGAATACAACTCCAAACATCTAGCAAGCTTGACCAGAGAATCCATGCAAACTTGGAACCAATTCTACAGACTCCAGTGGGGGTGGGGGGAACCAAGCCAACAATCCTATCCAACTGTTCTCAGCCCCCATCCCCATCCTCAGAGCTGGAACAGTTGCCTCGCCCCAAAACAGACCATAACAGCAGGCCCCACTTGCCCAAAAACACTATCAGCAGACACAGCCAGAACCCAAACTGAACTGACAGTTAAAGAACTGTCTCTGCCAAAGAAAATCTGTAAAGTCTGGAAGGGGAGCCCCATTACTCAGATGTGCAGATACCAACATAAGGAATCAAGGACTATAAAAACTCAGGTAAATATAATATCACCAAAGAAAACTAATAAAGCTCCAATAACTGACTCTAAAAAAAAAAAAATAGAGATCTATGAATTAGCAGAAAAGTAACTCAAATACTGATCTATAAGAAAGTTTACTGAGCTATAAGAAAGGAAGTTTTGAGCTATAAGAAAACACTTATAGATAGAGCATTAAATGAAAGTAGGAAAACAACGCATGAACAAAACAAGCAGTTTGATTAAAACAACAACAACAAACCCCAGAAATCCCAGAGTTGAGAAATGCAATAAATGAACTGAAGAATTCAATACTTTCAAAAGTAGAGACCTGGCCATTCAGAACAATCAACACCCCAAAGACAGGGCATTAGCAATAATCCAGTCAGAGACACAAAAAGAAAAAATAATGAAAAAGAATGAATTATGGGACACAATGGAAAGAAACAATATTTACAGTATGGAAATTCCAGAATAAGAGAAAGAGAAAGTGACAAAAGATATATTTAAAGCAATAATGAACAAAAATTTCCTGAACCTGGCGAGAGTAATGAACTGATAGCAAAGAATACCAATACGCAAAAAAAAGATAGTAGGACAAGAAACAAAAAATCTACAAAATAACCAAAAATAATTAATAAAAGGGAAATAGTAAAGCCTTACAAATCAACAATTACTTCATTATTATTATTATTATTACTATTATTATTATTATTACAGTTTTTTAGGGCTGTACCTGCAGCATATGGAAGTTCCCAGGCTAAGGGTTGAATCAGAGCTATAGCTGCAGGCCTATGCCACAGCCACAGCAACTGGGGATCCAAGCTGTGCCTGTGGCTTACTCCACAGCTCATGGCAACACCGGATCCTTAACCCACTGAGCAAGGCCAAGGATCTAACCTGTGTCCTCATGGACCCTAATTGGATTCGTTACCACTGGGCCACCAAGGGAACTCCCTCAACAATTACTTTAAATATGAATAGATTAAATTCTCCAACCAAAAGACAGAGAATGGCTAAATGGATAAACATACAAGATCCAACAGTGTGCTGCCTACAAGAGACTCAATTTAATTTAAGGCATTTGTTGACTGAGTGTGAAGAGAAGCAAAAAGATATTTCAATCAAATAACAAAAAAAATCAGAGGTAGCTATACTCATGTCGGAAAAAACAGACCTTAAACTAAAAATGGTAAAAGAAAAAGAAGGTGATTATATAATTATAAAGCTGGCCATATGTCAAGAAGATAAACCAGTTGTAAGTAATTATGCACCCAATATCTGAGCACCTAAAAATATAAAGTGACAACTAAGAGAGTTTAAAAGAGAAATTAAACAGGAAGACAATAGAAGCTGGGGACTTAAATGCCCCACTTTAAACAAAGGATAGATCATCCAGACAGAGAGTCAATGAGCGAAGAGTGGATCTGAACAGCACAATATATCAAAAGAACTTAATGGACACATGCAAAACATTTTATCCAAGAACAACAGAATGCACATACTTCTCAAATGCAAATGAAACACAGGCTAGGACAGATCATCTGTTAGGCCACAAAACAAATATTAGCAAATAGAATAAGACTGAAATCATGCCAAGTATCTTCTCTGACCACAGGGGCATCAAATTAGTAAAAAAAAAAAAAAAAAGAGGAAAACTGGAAATTTCATGAACACTTGGAAATTAAGCAACACTCTCTTGAACAACCAATGGAGCAAAGAAGAAATCAAAGAGTAAATAAAAAAGTTTTTTGAGACACATGAAAATGGAAACAAAACATATCAGAAATTATGGGATGCAGCAAAAGCAGGTTTAAGAGGGAAAAACATAGCAATAAAAGCCTACATTTAAAAGCAAAAAAGATTTCAAAGAAACAACCTAATTAATTATATGAGTTAAGGAACTATAAAATGAAGAACAAACCAAGCGCAATGTTGACAGAAGAAAGCAAATAATAAAGATTGGAGCAATATAAATAAAATAGAGAAGATAAAAACAATAGAAACAATTAAGCAAACTAAGAGTTCTTTGAAAAGTTAAACAAAACTGCAAACTCTCAGCTATACCAACCAAAGAAAAAAGAGCATGGATCTAAATCAAGAAAATTACAAATGAAAAGGAAAACATTACAAGCGATATCAAAGAACTTCTAAGAAGAGTTAGAGTCTGCAATGAAAAACTATATGCCAACAAACTGTACAACATAAAAGAGATGGAAATATTCTTAGAAACACAAAACATCACAGCCAAATCAGGAAGAAATAGAAAATCTGAATAGGCCAATTACTACTCAGGAGACTAATTAGTAATAAAAAAAATCTCCAAACAAAGAAGAGCCCAGGACCGAATGGCTTCCCTGGATCATTTCATCCAATATTTAAAGAAAAATTAACACCAATCTTTATCAAACTCTCTCAAAAAATTAAAGAGGATTTCTTTGGAAGGGAACATGCCCAAGCTCACTTTAAGAGGTGACAATATCCTGATAGCAAAACCAGAAAGGGATACTACCAAAAATGAAAACTACAGGCCAATATCCCTAATGAATGTAGATGCAAATATTCTCAATAAAATACTAGCAAACTGATTTTCATTAAAAAGATCATTCACCATGATCAAATGGGATTTATCCACGAGGTACAAGGATGGGTGAACACATGAAAATCAATGTGATATAATATGTTAATTGACTTTTTAAAAAAATCATGATCCAAGGAAATTCCGTTGTGGTACAGTGGGTTAAGGATCTGGCATTGCCACAGTTATGGCACAGGATGCAAATGCAGTGTGAGTTTGATCCCTTGCCCAGGAACTTCCACATGCCTCAGGTAAGGCCAAAAAAAAAAAAAAAGAGTCACGATCATCTTAATGGACACAAAAAAATCATTTGAAAGAAACTGAACATCAATTTGGATAATAAAAGCAGTTGACAAGTCAGGCATAGAAGGAACATATCTCAATATAACAAAGGCCAGATATGGCAAATCCACAGGTAACATCCTTCTTAAGTGATGAAAGATTGAATGCTTTCCCTCTAAGGTTAAGAACAAGGCAAAGGTGTTCACTCATAATTTCTATTCAACACAGTACTGGAGGTCCTAGCTAAAATAATCAGACAAGAAATATAAATACAAAAATATAAGAATTGGGAAAAAAGGAGTAAAACGGTATTTGCAGATGACGTAATTTTATATAAATCTTAAAGACTCAGCTAAAAAACTGTTAGATGACTGAGTTCAATAAAGTTGCAGGGTAGAGTTAATACGCAAAAATAAGTATCACATCTATACACTAAGAAAAAATTTCTATAAAAGAAATTAAAAAAAATTGGAGCTCCCGTTGAAGTTCAGGGGGTTAAGAATCCAACAAATATCCATGAGAATAAAGGTTTGATCCCTGGACCCCACCTCAATGGGTTAAGGATCTGGCATTGCAGTGAGCTGTGGTGTAGGTCACAGAGGAGGCTAGGATCTAGTGTTGCTGTGGCTGTGGCATAGGCTGGCAGGTGCAGGTCTGATTCAACCCCTAGCCTGGGAACTTCGGTATGCTGCAGGTTTGGCCATAAAGAAAAAAAAGAAGAAGAAATTGATCCCATTTACAACAGCATCAAAAACAATAAAATTTTGGGACTAAATTTAACTTATGAGGTAAAAGATGTCGATGCTGAAACTCCAAAACATTGATTAAAAGAAATTGTAAAAGATACAAATGAATGGAAAGGTATCCCATGCTATGGGCTGAAAAATTTATATTTTTAAAATGTCAGTACTACCAAAATCTGTTTATAAATTCAATGTCATCTTTATTAAGATTGTAATGGCAGTTTTTATAGAAGTAGGGAAAAAAGTCCTAAAATTTACATGGAACCTTGCTCCCAAATAGCCAAAGAGATTTTGAAAGAGAACAAAGCAGGAGGTATCACACTTTCTGATTTCAAGCTATATTCTAAGGCTGTGGTCATCAAAATACTATAGTACTCTGGCAGGTACTGGCATAAAAAAGACAAAAAGGCTAATGGAAGAGAATCCAGAGGCCAGAAATTAACCCAAGCATATACAGTCAAGGAGTATTTGACAAGGGAGACAGGAAATACTCGATGAAGAAAAGTCTCTGCAATTAAGTGGTGCTGAGATAGCTGGATATTCACATGTAAAAAAATGAAATTATACTCATATCTTATAACATTCACAAAAAATCACTTGAAATGGATTAAAAACTTAACCAAGACCTGAATTCATGAAACTTCTAGGAGGAAATATAGGAACAAAGCTCCTTGATATGGGTTTTGGTAACAATTTTGGTGGGGACATGACATCTAAAGCAAAAGCAACAAACTCAAAAATAAACAAATTGGGACTATATTAAACTAAAAGCTTCTGGACGACCAAAGAAACCATCATTAAAGTGAAAAGACAACCTGTGAAATGAGAAAAAATATTTTCAAACTATGTATCTGATATAGTTAATATCAAAAACATATAAAAACACAAGTCAAAAGCAAAAAAATAATTTAAAAATGGGTAAAGGATCTGAAAAGACATTTCTCAAAAAACAGATACATGAAAATATACAGTTTACTTCTTTTTTAATTTTTTATTTCTTATTTTATTTATTTATTTATTTATTTGTCTTTTGTCCTTTTAGGGCCACACCTACGGCATGAGGAGGTTCCCAGACTAGCGTTGTAAACGGAGCTATAGCTGCTGGCCCACGCCACAGCCACAGCAACACAGGATCCGAGCCACATCTGCAACCTACACCACAGCTCATGGCAACGCCGAATCCTTAACCCACTGAGAGAGGCCAGGGATTGAACCTGCAACCTCATGGCTCCTAGTCAGATTCGTTTCTGCTGAGCCGCGATGGGAATTCCTACTTCTTTTTTTTTTAATTACTCAGTGAATTTTATCACATTTATAGTTATATAATGATCATTACAACCAAATTTTATAGCATTTCCATCCCAAACCCCCAGAGCATCCTCCCGCCCCCAACCTATCTCATTTGGAAACCATAAGTTTTTCAAAGTCTGTGAGTCACTATATGTTCTGCAAAGAAGTTCACTGCATCCTTTTTTTAGATTCCACATGTAAATGATAGCATATGATGTTGGTGTCTCACTGACTGACTTCACTTAGCATGATAATTTCTAGGTCCTAGAAATGTTGCTGCAAATGCTGTTATTTCTCTCCTTTGAATGGCTGAGTAATATTCCGTTGCATATATGTACCACTTCTTTACCCACTCCTCTGTTGATAGACATTTAGGCTGTATTTGCTATTGTACATAGTGCTGCAATGAACACTGGAGTACATGTATCTTTTTTTTTTTTTATTTTTTTGCCTTTTGTCATTTTATGGCCGTGGGTTTATGGCCGCACCCGCGGCATGTGGAGGTTCCCAGGCTAGGGGTCTAATTGGAGCTGTGGCCACTGGCCTGCGCCGCAGCCACAGCAACGCAGGATCCGAGCCGCGTCTGCAACCTACACCACAGCTCACAGCAACGCCGGATCGTTAACCCACTGAGCAAGGGCAGGGATCGAACCCGCAACCTCATGGTTCCT
>PVHT020000173.1:15775337-15914244 GCA_004024745.2 Catagonus wagneri
CATGTGGAGGTTCCCAGGCTAGGGGTCTAATTGGAGCTGTGGCCACTGGCCTGCGCCGCAGCCACAGCAACGCAGGATCCGAGCCGCGTCTGCAACCTACACCACAGCTCACAGCAACGCCGGATCGTTAACCCACTGAGCAAGGGCAGGGATCGAACCCGCAACCTCATGGTTCCTAGTCGGATTCGTTAACCACTGCACCACGACGGGAACTCCAGACATGTATCTTTTAGAGTCATGGTTTTCTCTGGATAGATGCCCAGGAGTGGGATTGCTGGATCAAATGGTAATTCTAATTTTAGTTTTCTGAGGAATATCCATACTGTTTTCGACAGTGGTTGCACCAATTTACATTCCCACCAACAGTGTAATAGGGTTCCCTTTTCTCCACACCTTCTCCAGCATTTATTGTTTGTAGACTTTTTGATAATGGCCATTCTGGCCGGTGTAAGGTGGTACCTCATAGGGATTTTGAGTTGCGTTTCTCTAATAGCGAGTGATGTTGAACATGCTTTTCATGTGTTTTTTGACCAACTATATGTGTTCTTTGGAGAATTGTCTGTTTAGATTTTCTGCCCATTTTTTTATGGGGTTGCTTCTTTCTTTCGTATAGAGCTGTAGGAGGTGTTTATAAATTTTGGAGATTAATCACTTGTCAGTCAATTCATTTACAAATATTTTCTTCCATTCTGTAGGTTGTCTTTTCGTTTTGTTTAGGGTTTCCTTTGCTGTGCAGAAATTTTTAAGTTTAATTAAGTCCCATTTATTTATTTTTCTTTTTATTGTCATTACTCTAATAGGTGGATCTGAGATGTTGTTGTCGTTTATGTCAGAGAGTGTTTGGCCTATGTTTTCCTCTGAGAGTTTTATAGTATCTGGTCTTATATCTATGTCTTTAATCCATTTTGAGTTTACTTTTGTGTATGGTATTAGGAAGTGATCTAATTTCATTCTTTTACATGTGGCTGTCCAGTTTTCCCAGCACCACTTATTGAACAGGCTGTCTTTTCTTCATTGTATATTCTTGCCTAGTTTGTCATAAATTAATTGACTGTAGGTGCATGGGTTTAATTCTGGGCTTTCTACTCTGTTCCACTGATCTATATTGCTGTCTTTGTGCCAGTACCACACAGTTTTGATGACTGTAGCTTTGTAGTATAGTCTGATGTCAGGGAGCCTGATTCCTCCAGCTCCATTTTTCTTTCTCAGGATTGCTTTGGCTATTCTGGGTCTTTTATGCTTCCCAACAAACTTTAAAACATTTTATTCTAGTTCTGTGAAAAAAATGTCCTTAGTAATTTGATAGGGATCACACTGAATCTGTAGATTGCCTTGGGTAATACAGTCATTTTGATACACAGTTTACTTCTATATAATACCATTAAGTACACTGGACATTTTTATCATGAATGGTCAATTTTTAAAAGAAAGCTGTTTTAAAAACAAAGAGATTTATAGATTAATTCTTAGATAACGGATTTTTAAAGGTAGTCTTCCTAGTCATGGTCACAGAATACATCAATTTTTTTCTTATATGTCCTCAATAATTTTATCAATTTCTCCAGAAAAAGTTTCATTTGCCATTTATAAATGTTATCATTTTTATTATATTTTGTGCTTGGTTAATTCTGACATGAAGTAATCTTTTCAATTTTTTTATGTGGCATTGACCTTGTACTGAGCAATCTAACTGCACTCTTTATGCAATTAGTTTCTTTTCCTTTAAAAATCTTACATTTCTTATTGAATATTTATATTTTGGAACACTGACTAGAACCTTGAAAGACAAAGTTCCTGACAATGAAGAGAATGTGCTTTAATTTTACCATTAAATATAAAGTTTCAGATAAGGTTTTGATTGATAACACTTACTTTTTCCTTCTATTCTTAGTTTAGTAAGTGTTTCTACCCTGGAAAATTATTTTGAATATTTCTCTGTAGCTAATGAAATGATCATGTCATTTTTTCCTTTAGTTTGTTAACAGGTAACAGTCACTGACAGACTTTTTCTCTTTAAGCGTGCTTGCATTCCTGAAATTATTTCTCTATAAAATAAAATCCAAATGGCTAGTATCACACAAAAACCACTCAACACCACCAGTAATCAGTGCAATTCACATAAATAAGTAATGCTATGCCATTTTTCACTGCTATTTTGGGTAAAAATATCTAAAATCTGACAACATCCAATGATGGCAGAGATGGGGGAATGTTTCTCACATATATGACTGATGGAACATAAAGATAATCTCTATCATATATTGGTTTAGAGCTTAAACATGACTAGAGCAGATAATGAAACAGAAAGATGTTCTCTCCCTTGTCTACAAAGCAATTTAATATATTTTCTAGTCATCTAAAAATGAACTCATGCAAAGTTTTCATATTCAGGTTTAGGACTACCTGCTTGAAAAAAATGTTTAAGAAAAATAAATCAGTAATCTTTCCAGATTAATGATGCAGGATAATTTCCATTTAATTTTTTGGGATAATGGATAGTGAGAATTGATTCTTGATTAAAATCTGAAGGAAGCAATTTTAGAATAGGGGCATTGTTTTATTATGTTTAATCATCACTTGCCTGAGGTTATTTAAACTGGTTTCCTTTGTACGATATACAAGTTAGGTTGACACCAAGGTAGCTTTTCTGTTGTTGCTGTTCATCTTCAGGAAAGAACAAATGAGTGTTTTCAATTAACTGTGTTTAGAGCTTCAAAAATTAAATTCCTTTGGAAATTTGCTTGAACTAATCCTTATTTCTTGGTAATGGTCAATAGAGGAACGGGAAAATTCTAAGTACAAGGTTCACCAACCTTGATTTTTTCCATCTCAATGTGATTATTACAGCACTTAGAAACCTAACTTGAATTCCTATTGACAAAAAAACACAATTGGCAGGATTTGCAAAATCACTGCGAGAACACGGGCATGCATTCATTCCCTGTGCTCTACTAAGCTGCGTTCCACAGCTATGTTGCAAAATTTTCTTGCAGTATCCAACTCCTTTTTTGGCTCATACTTAGATTTTTAACTAACTCAATTAATTTTCTGAGTCTTTATGCCCTTAATTTACCCTAACTTGTGCTGGGTTTAGCTGTGTGCTAAACCAGAGCAAAAAGACTGCAAAAAATATATCTTTTTCCTACATATGTTATAGCTATTCTCTTCATAATTCCTCTCCCACTTAGACATAAATATATTTATTTCTTTCTTTTCCTTGAATAGCTCTATATAGAGACTGATTCACTCCTTCCATCTGTTTTTAACATCTCACTCTGTGAATGCCCTGTTCTGACATTTTACTTCAGATATTATTTTAAAATTTTTGATACCTTTGGCATTCAAAATTTGATCAATAAACTGTTTACCAAAAAAAAAATCTTTCATTGCCCCCTTCTCAAAGACTATAGCCAATTAAATCATACCTGAATAAATGAAGATGAGTGCTAAATAGTAATCTGAGGTGTGGAATTGTTTCAAATTGATACCACTGTTTAAAAAAATAAATTTTTGTCCTTTATCTAAGAAAACTGTCTCTACTTAAAAAGCATTACAAAAGAAAAATAGCATTAAATGTGAAGTGGTGTCTGAATAATACAAAAGTACACCTGTAATCATTTGCACAACCAAATTTGTTCTTCTCCTTGGATAAAAAACTATGCATTTATATTCAGGCAGTCTTAAATTAGCTATTTCACACTTAACATTCTGAATGCAGACACATATCTCATGAAATTTCTATTGGCGTTATTCATTGAAAAATCAACTCAAGTAACAATATTCCAAAATTCTCTTTGTAAGAATAACTGACACATTCAAAGGTTCATATATACACGTTGTTGAAGCACTGGAGATCATTCTTGACTTACATTCTATAACGAATGGCTCAAAAACTTGTGTCAAATGCTCTAACATCCTCACAGGTCTGTATTTTTCCAATTTACAAATAACTGAGGACTTATTTTCTACATAAAAGAAGAAATCATTTCAAAAAAAATAAAATATTCTAAAAACAGACTGTATGCAACACCACTATATTCTTTAATCACTCATTCATTCATTTAAAAATAGTCTCAAGGATCAATTATGTTCTAGGCACTGCAGGGACTAAAAATAGAAGTTAAACATGATCCTTTCCTCTTAGAGGGTAGACTATAAATTGGGGGATAGGGACACACATAAATAACCACACTCTAAGAAAATGGGAATGTTCTAAGAGATTAATAAAGGACTATGGGTGGGGGCGGTACAGAAAGGAGAGAAGAGAGATTAATCATAATAACCAGGGAAGTATTGCAGGGGATTCAGGGCAATTTTGGAGATATAGAGTCATTTGAAGTGGTCTTTGCAGGAGTTAGAATTTCTCCCATGAAGGCTAGTTGGAAGAGAGCAGAAGGGTATTTCAGACATATATAAATACTACATATTATATATAATCACCTTAGAGAGCCGATTATATATATAAACAATAATAGCAGATAAATAAGAAATCTAGCTTAAAAATACAGCTGTCAAGTGCTAAATAAATATTGACTAAGACAACTCTTCGGGGAAAAAAAAGGGAGCTATTAACTATTTTTCTGGATCTACACTGTGAATCGAACAAAGCATGTTGGCCAGGAGTCTGGCGCAGTCCCAGTCTTCTTGAGGCTAGAGAAAAATTGTAGCTGACAGCCTTCCCCTGGCTCCCTCACCTACTAGCTAATAAAGGCTTCCCCAAACCCTTCCACAAGGCAGAAGTCAGTGGAGTTTAAAATAGCCTCAGAACACTTCCTGCTCTATTCTAATTGTGCTTTCATTCCATTTGACTTAGACCAATTGGAATGCTGAGGGAAAACCCCATGAGGCATCAAGCATGTGAGATAATGTGTCAGTCCCTCAAAAATGTTTGTGCATTCTACCCTGTGTCTCCATCACTGTTCCCTACCCATGAGAAAGCAGAACATGTAGGGAAAACAGCTCTCAGCACACTGCTGTTCCTTCTTTTTTAAAAATAGATCTGTCACCTCCAGGAAATACTTCCTAGGTCAACTAATGTAACAGTTTATAATAAGTGTATACACTGGCCAACACAATGGAGGCCAGCATTCTAATCATTTTGTTTGGAAGGTACTATTCTATGGTCACCTAACAAGGCTGCTACTTGACCCAAGATTTCCATGAATTAAATATCTGACACACTGTAGGTGCTCAATAAATACTGCCATTTATACTGTATTTTATGCCCGTACAAAATGTGTGCGATATTGCATTTATGAGAAAATGTTCTCAGTCTTCTCTTTTTCAGCCATTAAACGCATACTGTTCCCTGTCTTTTTGGCCCCCAGGGAAGAGGACTTAATCACTTCACTAATCCACTAGGATGGCTCATACTGCTTAGGCAAGACGTTCAGCATAGCTGAGGTTAAGCATTGAAAATACAGGTAAAGATGAATTATTAGGAAGGAGCAACAGTAAAAGGGTTCCACAAGGTTCTTAATTTCCAGTCAACAGCATTAATCCCGGGCGGAGGTCAGTTGATTCCACTGACTCTCTTTGAAAAACAGGAAAAAATCATAGCCAACAGTCTTCCCCTGGCTTTCTCATCAACATACTGATAAAAGTTCCCCCATTCCATGCACTAAGCAGAGGAGAGTGGAGACAAAAATAGCTCTGTAACATTTTCTGTTCATTTCTAGCTGTGCTTTCATTCTATTTGACTTAGCCCAAATGGAATATTGATGGGAAAAAAAGCTACTTTCATTGGGAAGATGTTCTTCATATTGTAGCCTTCTCAAAAGACTTTATACCTGACCACTCTAGCTAATACCGCCCTGCTAACATTAGTCACTTTATTTCCCATTTTTCTATTTTATCTTCCCTTAATACTTATTAGTAACTAAAGTAGCTTTATCCATCCATCATTCAGTTGAACAGTCTACCATGTGTCTCCTTGTCCTGTTTCATAGCTGTCTACTCTGTTCCTAGAACAATACCTGGCATGTGGATGGTTCTCAAGTATTTTTGACTGAGAGATGAACAGATGAATGACTGTTTCACCTCACCTTCCAAAGCTTCAAACAATTACATCACCCTCCCCAAACCTTCAACCTGCTAATTAAGAGTGGTTGGGATACAAGTGGTTCCTATAATTGCTTCTACTTCCACCCTCTGTATTTATTTACATCTTGGCTTCTTTGAAAATACACTGGAATTTCTGTGTATTTCCTGTTTTCGTCTGTCATTTTGCAAATTCCTAATGGTCAGTGGATTCCTTATATTGAGCACAAGCATAAAAATAGTTATCTTTCAAAAAGATAATATGTTTTCAGTAAATAACAAAATTATGACTATTCCTCCAGAGCTCTAAGTTATCCATTCTAAAGCATTTTGATTAATGTGTAACATGGATTAATGTGTAACATGAAATGTATTAACATACTACCTTAACATTTTCATTATATAATGATGAGTTAATAATCAGGAAATACAAAAAGTCAATTTAACGGATTAAAATCACAATTCTAATTTTAAAGCAAAATACCAATTACTAAATTCTGAATTAAGCACACAGTTTAAGTGAGCTAACAGAACAGTTCTCAAAATGTGAAACTGTACATTTTACTGTATATGAAATTTCTTGGGTTCATCAAGTGTTAAGCAATACCACAACAACTAACAGAGGCTCAACCCTACTTTTAAAAAATATACTAAAAATATTATCTCATCTATTTAAAATCATCAACTTAAATTAGTGCATCATAGTCTTGTATAGCTATATTTTATATATTGTTGAAATAAAACCCAGTAGAATAGATATTTTTATAGGCATTGTATTATTAAAAGTCACTTATGATGTTTATTTACTTATTTTTCCACACCTTATAGCCAACCTGTACATTCACTGTACTTAAAACATTCAATTGTCTTTCATAAACCATCTCTTAAACCCAATCTTCACGAGATTTTAAAAATATTCTATATCTACTAGAGAAATTTAACAGAATTTAGAGAAAAACAGAATCATTCTTGCAAAGTAAAACAAGAAGTGTATGTGTGTCTGTGTGTGCGTAAAACTCCATTTTCACTGGAAGGGTCAAAAGAAAGGAGCCCTGTTTATGAGCCATATTAACACCAAACAGAGAGCTTAGCAATGTCTGTTTCTAAAAATAAACCCCCTGTGTCTCTTGTTGTCATCATCAACCAGAGTCTTCTGTGCTCTGTGACAGAAAGCATCAAGGCCGCCTCTTTGCCTTTCCATAAGCATTATACATCACTACCCAAAGGCCTCCCCTTTCTGTCAGAGTGGCAGAGATAAAAAGAACTCTGCAATCACCCTAGGCACACATTTAAACATTATTGCCCCTTAAGCAGACAGTTATCATGTTGTTTTGGCAGCAGGAAGGAATCTGTGGTTTCACTTGAATGTTATTCTTCTTTATTTAAACTACTAGAAATAACCCAAAAATGACAGAATGCTCTTTCTATAAATAATCATTCCAGTGTAGAGTTATATTAGGAGGTAACTCAGATGGCATGATAACGCCTAACAAGCTAATCTTAGACCTGCGATGCCATAAGATAGAAATACGGAGGCTAAGAATAACTGACCCAAAGGAGCTAGCCTGCGAAAGAGAGCCAAAGACAGTGGACATCTGCAGATTTTAATGCATTTAATGATCTTCTGAAAGCTTCTTTCCCCTAGGAAGGCAATAAATTTTATGTTGGTCATTAACATGAAAATCAATAATGCTTTCACAATGTATTGATTCATAAAGATGGCTTGATAGTCTCAGAGCAAATAGAATTATACAAATTAGTTTATGGAAACCAAAGAGTTGGGTCTTAAATAACTGCACTAGCATCCAACTGGTGAATTTTATGTCTAAGCCACCTATAGAACATACACTATTCATCCAATGAAATAAAATTTAACTCACGATAAAGAAAAATGTAATATCATATGGGTACATAGAGACATTTCTATCAAATTTTCACCCAGAATGTCCAAATTGGACTCAAATTGGACCAATATATATTCAAAATACTCAGGATTGAAATTTTGTTACAGCATTCTTTTTGGCTCAAAAATTGACATTGCATATTCAAACTAGGACCTGAGTGGAGACTCAAACTTTATTAACCTCTCCTTGCCCCTGCTTCTAGGTAAAGACCAGGGTAAGGCAATTCAAACACTTTGGTTGAAAGAAATGGAATCCTATGGTGTTAGCATTTGAAAAGAATATTTACTGCAGCTAAAACTGACTAAAAATTGTGTTTTTTTAAAAGTGGTATACACCTTACCTTTATGTTGAGATGTTACTGTGAGCACTGGCAAACATAGGTCAAATGCATTGGAAATATTGGTTCTATCCAGAGTGCCTGCTCATTATTCCATGCATCCTCAATCTCAGGGAATTTTTGAGGTTGCCTACATGGGTCCCAGCCCTGGATTTTGTTAATTTACTGCAATTTAATTATCAAGCTCTGCGACTGTGAAGCAAGGCTCTTGCAGCAAGCTTTCAACATAGTTGCCTATTTGTGCTATAAACCTCCCAGGACTAAGAAGTAGACCTAGGCATTTGTTTATAGGTGATTCCACATTCTTAGCACCAAACAGATAGGGAAAACATTATCCTCTGCTAAGTATTTTTTCTCTTTGAGAAAAAATGGCAGGGATATGTAATTAAAAACAAGTTCATACCTGACTCTGACAGTTCCTAGCCATGAGGGCCAACAGCAAATTCTACTGAAACTATGTCCTCAACTGCAAAATATGCTCCAACTACTGAATACCTCTTCAAGTTGTGGAGAGGATTAAATGATAAAAACACTGCCTGGTACAGAAAAAGCTTTGAAACATTAGGTTATTATATCAATAATATGAGTGACTGATTTTAAAATAAGATAAGAATACACAAGTCCAATCACTGACCTTCTAAATTGAGACTAAACAACTAGATCAGGAGTTCCCGTTGTGGTGCAGCAGAAACTAGGAACCATGAGGTTGTGGGTTTGAGCCCTGGCCTTGCTCAGTGGGCCCAGGGTTGCCGTGAGCTGTGGTGTAGGCCACCAATGAGGATTGGATCTGGCGTTGCTGTGGCTGTGGCATAGGCCGGTGGCTACAGCTCCGATCCAACCCCTAGCCTGGGAGCCTCTATATGCCATGGGTGAGGCCCTAAAAGGCAAGGAAAAAAAAAAAAAAAACTAGATCAGAGTGGAATGTGGCAGAAAGACCGTAAAAATGAAAACTAGTAGTAATCATTTTTATTTCTAATCTACTCAGATTAGAAATATAATATAATTCCTAATATAAAATCACAAGACAGAATATATACTTGATTTCTATTTGTAAGCAGATTCAAAAACATTAAGAACAAAACTTATATCAAGTTCAATTCACCATGGGCTTTTCTAGTTCACCCTATATGGGGTTCCCTCAAAACTTTCTGAGAAACTGTGTTTGTAGTAAAACAAGGACTCCAAGGCCACAATGTAATTTTTTGGAAAATCAGTGAAATTTTCCCAGTTTTTTTTTTAATTTCAAATTTTGAAAAAACTTTATGACGTTCTCATATTTTAACTGAGTTTTGAAATGTTGTGCCTTAGCCACCCACCAACAATAATCTGTAGTAATTGAATATGATATCTACATGGCTACAACTGTGTCAATACTGAATATAAATTATGAATTGAACATTTCAAACACAAGTGGTAGACCAGGAAGGCAAGAAGCAAGGAAGTGAAGTTCTGGGGTATTTCCAACCTTATCAACATGCAAAGAGTTTAATCATAAGTAAATGACTAGTTACACTCTGTGGTTTGGTAAATTTTCTTCTTCCCTAAATGTAGTTTTCACTGGATTTAATTATTGGGTATTTTAAAAACAATGTATATAAAAGGCCCATCACTTATTTTACTACGGAAAATTTAACACGGAAGTAATGAATGGAACTGATACACATAAAACATAAGAATTACTTGTACCCATGAAGCATAGTATTATAGAGTAACTCTAAACGTATTTCTGATAATGCTTAAAAGTATCACATTTAGTATTATAAAAACACTTGTTTAGCTTAAATTTGTTTTGTACAACTGACTTAGTAGAAGAAGAGTGGAACTATTAGGTATTTTATGTCCTTTCATATCCTGATCGTCAGTCTCCTAAGATTAGAAAAGGGAAACCTGTAAGGGCACCTCACAGCCCAGGCTAATAACCACTAGCACTTCATCTTCCTTTTAAGAACCGGACAGACCATGGCACTGACACAGTGATGTGAAGCTTATGCTGCAGTATCTTCGATTTTCATCTAGAGAAAGCTTGTTTTAAAAATCATTTTCATGGCTTTTATTCCAATTAAATTATTTTCAAAGTATTCTAATTTAGGAAAACTGTTAAAATGCAGTTACCATTCCAGATTGTTAAAATTGTTCGTTACTCTGAAAATGTAATAATTATAACAACACACTGGCAAAGATTGCATTTGGAATATCTTAAAGATAATCTTCCTTTAATGTACTGAAAAGTTTACACATTATTAGATAAATTTCTCTTAATATTTTCTGTATCCTTCCAATCTAACAATAAATGAATATTTTGCACACACTTATAAAAATGCTTGTAATGTACCAGTCCACAATGTTGATCCTTCTCCTTTCTAAAAAAAAAAAAAAAAAAAAAGTGACTTGCAACCTAGAGAGATCCAGTCTTCTTTCACACTTACTTCAATCTCTTTATTAAGGGCTTCTTCTAACAACAGTACACTAAGAAAGGCTTTCTACGTAATACTAGCAAAAATAAATGTATCAGGGTTTAAATGTATGCATATCTTCATGAAAATGAAATAAACAATTCAACTGTAAGGCCAGCAGAGTGGAGCAGTATGAAGAACCTGATTGCTGCTGATACTACTGATCCCCTAGTGCTGCCTGACTATCATGCTATTTCACTACATGATAAATTCTCTTGTTTGTTGCACTGAATAGAATTTTCTATTACTTGCAGCAGAAGACAACCCTTACTAGTTAACACTTAATCACTGTTAATATTTTGTCACAGTAGCTTCATGTTTGGCTGTATAAGAAAAACCTTTTGGAAAATATGTACATATTATAAAAACTCATACAAGGGAAGAAAGTATGACAATGAAAACAAAAGTACCACTACCAACCATCACCACTGCCACACACAATTTTTCCTGATTTTTCTATTTATGTATGAATTCTTCTGCGAGATAGATAAAATAAACTTTTATGAAACGAGATCATATAACTAAAGTTATTTTTACTTAAAAAACATTATTTTTTCCTTTTTTGGCCACATCCCCACAGCACACAAGGATCCCAAGCCAGGGGCCGAATCTAAGCCACATCTGCAGCCCACAGCTGCAGCAGTGCTGGATCCTTAACCCACTGTGCCATAGCAGGAACTCCAAAAAACATTACTTTCTGAATGAATTTAACAATGAAAAACTGTAACTGAAAGGACTATAAACATACTAAAGCCTTCCTTCCTATATAAGGTACAATTTCCAAAAAGATATCTCTAAGGTTAAATGAAGAAACTATTTTTAAAAATCAGTGTTGGAGTCTTTTTTTTTTTTTTTAAACTATGTGCTTCTATTTTAAGCAGCAGGGTGTCTGTCCCAGCTCAGAAAGGAGATGATATTCACACAGTCCTGCATCTCACCTCTTCCCAATGCCTCATATGGATGAAAGCTTTGTGAATATTTTTACATTGCCTTACTTCATAAAATTTGCTTTCTGTCCTATAACCACAATCGCATAGATGTTTAAAAGGATTCAGTGCTTTCCATTAACTTTACTATGCTTTCTCCACTTCTGAATTCATTCTTTGCTTTGGTTTAAAGCTCATTTCTTCATTGTGTGGGTTTTACTGTCAAGCAGTCTGGTTGGTGTTTGAGAATGTCTCAGTTACTATTATTTTCTTTGTATTGTAGTAACATCTCATCTGGGTAGAACACTAGGTTGCAATTCTTTTATAGCTTCAGAGATTCTCCATTATCTTCTGGCATTGAGTGTTGGGTAAATTTGATAGGCTTTCCTGAGTTTCACACATTCTCTCCCACCTTAGATATTTGCTTTACTTGCCTGAACCCCTGAAGAATAATTTATCTCTTGAAATTCAGCACCACAGTGAGGTTATGACTTGATGCTGAGTTCTTGCAGCAAATTTTCCTACAAAACGGGAGCTCTTTCAATATGCAGATTTATTTATTTTTTTCCTTTTCGGTGAAATAATCTTTCTTCATTTTTACAAAATGATCTTCTGTTTCAAAGTTTTGGAATATCAGTTTCAGGGATATAAATAACCTTTCTGTCAACATGTCTTTGTCTTTCCGACTATTTACCTCTCCCCAATCGCTTTAATCCATTTCCCTTTTTCATTCCCTCTGTCTCTCCAGTCTTTCCTCTTTGTGGGTAAAGATCTTCACTGGTGTTTACTCCGTTACCTAATTTTTCTAATGAATTTTTTTGTTCTATAATTATCATGCTTTTTTCACTCTAAGTGTGTTTCCCTAGACCTAAAATATCCTTTTTCATCCCATTCTATTGTTTCATCATCTCATCTTTGAGCTCTTATTTTACAAAGTTTATGTTCTTATTAAGGTGCTCTACTTGCAAGGAGAATTTATTAAACAGTTCCATGGGTTTACTGAGTTGATGTCTTCTTATTGCTGGGATCTCTAAAGTTAGTTGGGGAAAGTATTTCATTGCAAAGACCTACGGGTCATTTACGCAATTTAGAGTGCTGTTCTGAAACCATCATTTCCCCAGAGATTTAGTGTTTGTGCACCTTCCCCTATGTCTCCAGTTTCTCTTCCATAATCCTTTCTGCTGTTTCTCAGTTATAAGAAAAAACACCACCACCACCAAAGGCTGAGGATATTCACTCAGTTTGCTCCTTTCCAGACTTGGGAATGTTAGAATTTTCAGTACATTGTCGTCACCTTGTAAGTAACAGGCCCTGTTAAGCTTCTCTCTTCTGATCAGAGATCCCTGTTTCCATTTTTCCCCTGGCTACCAGTTTCTGAGATATGTTCCATTAGGTTATATCATTTTCTTTGCTCAGCTAATGCTGAATATTGTGTATGTGGGGTGGGGAATGGTGCTAACTTATACTATTTTAGGATCACTTCATTATCTATCAGTGATGAGAAATTATGTGGTACATTTTCAAATTTCTTATCTCCAAAATCAAAACCACCATTTAAAATTCAGTATCGGGCTTATTTTAGTCTCTTGAGGGATTTCATTGAGTTGTTTTTACTTAAAGCATATGACAAATAATTTTGCCACCTGTGTCATCCACAGAAAAATATTCATTCTTGTCCCCATTCTCAATGGGCCAACTTATAACTAGCTTTTTGATTGCTATCTATCAGATATTCCAGTTGATAACATCCTAGGAAGTGAAGATAACCTGAGGTAGAGAACAGCAAAACAGTAATTATGGGGAATACCAGAAGTGATTCTTAACATGACAGGAGCACCTCACAGACTTGCATTTTCATAATTAGATTCTGCTTTCCAAGGAGACATAAATGACTATTGAATCTAAAATGTTCCTTTTCCCCTGACAATACATACCAAGGAGATAAAAGAATTCTGAAAGGGTAAAGATATAGTTTCCTTAAAAGAAATTCAAAATTTAGACTTAAATGTGTTTCTTTTATACCCTAAAATAAGAATGCAGAGTGAAAATATGAGTTTTCCTTACTGTAAATGTTTTTTACACTAATGTTCTACAAACTCCAGGAAATTCTTTCATAATAATCATTCCAATATTGTCTGGGTACCTTTGCTGAATAATGCATTAAGCAACAAGCCAGATTCTGCCAGCTACTGCTGAGTGACTTGAGTCAATGTTTGAACATGCTTCAGTTTCTGCCAGTTATCACTTATATTAGTCCACACAAGCCACAGAAGTGGAGACTGACCTGGCAAAATGTGTCACTCATACTGAATTCCAAGATTCAATATTAAAAAGCTTTTTATTAAAAAGACATTAGCAGATGACATTGCAAATCTAATTCTTCCTTAGATGTATAGCTTTGCTGGGTCAATATTAGAGAAAAAAACTGGAACCCTACAAAACACTTGCTATTCAATAGTATAAAAAGAGCTCTGAAGAAAAAAAATCATCTATAGTAATGCACAGCTAGAATAACAAATGGGAACTCTAAAGCAACAACTAACAACAGAAAAAAAGCTTTTTAAACGATCTCCAGAAAGCTGCTGTTGGTGTTTCACCGTTCAATTACATATTCTGCAACTTTGCCTTTGACTATAAAGTAATAAGACATTTCACAGAACATACACACACAACTCTGATGTAGTCACAATCTGTCCAAGGAAATTATTTAATTCTTATCAGACCATGAAAGCTGCCCTCCTCCCCAAAAAAGCTGATTGATAAAGATAACTAATGAAAACTTACTACAAAGCAAAAAGTCATCCCCCCGTATGACTTACAATCTAGCTCATCTGGCTAATTCAAGTGATAAAGACCATAGTATTGAAGAACCAGAACCCCAGATTCATTCACTAAGCAATGTTAATAGTGAGTACACACTTTAATGACATTTTCCCTCTGAACCTCACAAGAGTGCCAAGAGATGAGTAGGAAGACATCATTATTCTTCAGTTTACAGGTGAGTAAACCACTTCCACCACTTCTACAACTGGCCAGCAGTGGAGTTCTCACAAGAACACAGCTTTTGACTCCTAGAACAGGACCCCCTTCTCAACCCTGCACTGCTACCATGTATCTTTTTCTCTTTCAAATCCAAAGACTCCATCCATTTCTAAGCCTATCAATCACATCCATGCCACTGGCCCAAAAGGGAGTTGAACAAGATTTGTAGTTTAAATAAGTACATCCCTAATTTAGCAGTTAACTTAAAGGACAAACCCTACTGATACGGATCACCAGCATCATTATCACTTCCCTCTACACTATCAGTGATACCCAAAGTTCGCTGCATGTTAGAATTGCTTCCAGGCTGTTGCTATACTGTTTCACTCAGAAACACTAGCGGCGAACCCCAGGCTTCAGTATTTTGTAAAATACTCCTGGTGGCCACACCTTGAGAGCCACCGCCTCAGAAGAAGTACACAATAAAAGACTAGGGGAATTAAATTTAAGAGCATATTTTATTAAGCAAAAGTCAGATGTTATAGGACATGGTAGAAAGAATGAAAATGTATATTGCTTCAAATTTTAAAAATATTCAGAACTTGCAGTTCCCTTATTTATACCACACAGGTTTGGGAGTTGATGTCAACTGACATCACTTTTCATTTAAGGGCTGGTGCTTAGATGTTGCTTCCCATAAAACTGACAATAAGACAGTCTCAAATGCTTCCCTGCTTGAAAATATTGTTGCGCTGTATAAAAACCATTAAATGTCAGGAAAATGGCAATCTCAACTGAAACTGAAGTAAATTTGTATATGATTATCAAAGACACTGAGAAACAGGGAAGCTTGCAAACACCTGTAGCAAGATTCAAGCCAGCAGACAGTCACTGCTTGAAAGGCACAGCTTTGTTTCTACCATGTGAACGAAATTTTAAACGTCTAACAGAGGTAAGGAATAAAAGGATAAAGTGTGATACTAAAAAGATATCTAAAATAGTTAACTTTAATAGAGTTGGTTGATATGTGAAAAATAAAATGCTAAGTAATGAGTTCCATCAGGGGTCAGAGTAATCAGCTGACCCCTCCCCAAGCTTTTGCCAACTTTATAGCCACAAAGATAATAAACTGTACTGAAATTCCGGTATGTTTGCTTGAGATAAGCAGACACTACTAATTAATATAATTTCTGTCACTTAAATGTAAACACAGGAAATTACACAAAATTGGTATTTTATTCTGACTCCACAAAAAAATTGGGTCAATGGAGGGATCTTAAAATTATCATAACTAACCAAGGATTAGAGAAAATCTGCCCAAAGATAGATCCATAGATGAAGAGGTATTCAATACTAAAACAGACATCATGCCAACCTGTAGAGTATCTCCTTCTCATCTAGCTCTACCAAGTAAACGCTGCTTTAGGTAGCCTTTCCACCATGGAAATCTAGGTAGTGATCTATAATTATGATCAAGCCCACATAAGAGCACAGAAGATGAGAGAGAGAACTTTAAGCCAATTTAGATTAAAACATTCAGAAGAGAACCAAAACAAAAAGTCCCACAAGCTTAAGCAACTAGCTGTAGCGAATAAATATGAAAGGCAACAATTGCAATTTAGTGCTGTTGCCTGGAGAGTCTGCTCTTAGAGAAAGTGCTTAAAGCTGAGGAGCTTTATCTCCCTCCCATCAGCACAGCTCCTTGAAGGGACACATACACAGACAAACTAGAAATCAGAGTCTGTTACTGTTATTCTTTAAAATATTGCACCTGCATATAACACCTTTATATGTGTGCTACAGCAGCGCATCTGCCTGACAATGCTAGACTTCCCAAATGTTTTAAAGAAAATCAAAATAATCATCTGCTAATAATAATTGTATTTCATCCTAAGCAGTTGCTTTTTGGGCTGAGAAGAAAAAAGCTACATGAAAACTACCTTCACAACTCCTGTAGCAAACACATTTCAGAAGGTAGGTCTATAAATAGATGTGCACACCGTCAGTATAAAATCATGAGGCTAGAGGAGGCTGCAGTGTAAACTGCAGCCCCAATATGAACTTACCTGATTTTTAAAGTCCCATCAGAATATGCATACAATCGGCACAGATCTCCTTTTGCTAGTTGCAGAGTAAGGCAAAACACCCCCAACTACATTTCACTTATCTCTGTCCCATCCTTCATGAGAAGCTTTGCGATTTCATTCAGAAGCAGCCTGTCCCTGAACAGACTGAATATGCACAGAAAGAGTAATGGAAGGGATCTAAGTTAAACCCTTCAGACGCACCAAGAAAATAGCAACATCAACACTAAAAAGCGGCAAACCCTTCAGAGAGGTGCTTTTCCTAGCTGCCTTTCCCAACTCAGCCCCTTTTCACACGTAAAATGTCTCTGTTAAGAAAAGGCTCTTACCTGAGCTGATCATACTGTGCATTCTCTGCTGAGCCAAGAGCTGCTCTCGTCCAGCCACTCCATCTGAAGGAAAACACGAGTCAGTCTCGTAAATTGTCTGCAGCATATTCCAATCACTCTTACTTACTTCAGCTACATGAAAGATTCATCGCTGCACGGGCCCCAGGAGCTACCCTGGCTGGTCCTCCCTCCTCCCCGAGGAAAAGCAGCAGAGGATCAACTTCGACGATGACTTCCTCTCTGTTACGATGGACACACACTTTTCAAAAGACCTGGACACTTTTCCTACGTTACCAACCTGTGTGCAAAGCAGAAAGGACCGAGTGGATGCTAAGGCTCTCTGGAGTTTAGGCTATCCCGGAAACTAAAAGCAGGTGGGAACTAAGAATGTGCTTCGGGGTTATTGCTTTGTCAGAATAAGTAGAAAAATATTAACTCGACCCACGAGAAAAAGAAACCAATTAAACCTGGCTTATAGTTCCTCAGGCTGCTAGTTTCCTTGCGAGAACCTTCAGTCCTGCAAGTGGCTTCAGCGGGTGCCCTTCTCCTATCTGTGTGTGTCTCTTCCCCCTCTCTAGTCTCTCTCAGCTCAAGTTGGCTAAAGCTAGTGATAATCCATTTGCATATGAATCAACAACAGCATGGCCCACAGGCACAGAAATAGAACAATGGTCGGCCTGAGCCAAAAATAGGTCAAGCATGGCCGAGTGATTGGAGCCTGCATTAATGCATTTAAAAATACCCCAGCAAACCCAGCTGTCCAGCCTCTATCTTTCAAACCATAATTCTCTATTGCAGGGCCTTAAAAGCAATTAACTCTTTCCTCCCTCCAAGCTTGCTTTACACACTGTGTTTTCCATACTGGCGATTCACTTCCAGAGAAAGGAAGGGGAAAAAAAAATAAGAATCATAATTCTAAGAGGGCAAATGCACATACATTTCATTTCATTTTATTTTTGTAGTATGTGTTTTTGGAAGAGAGAGGAGAGAAGTGCAGAGCTCTGTATTGGTTCTAAAATAATACTGGAAGCTTTTGCTCATAATGTGGTTTCTGCCTCACCCACGCACAGCAATCCTGGTGTTCTATTTTTGTTGCCTGTTTCTCTGGCTACACTGCAGTTGGCTGTAGCACTAGAAGCTTTGCTGCCTTCTAGTTTCAAGACTGACAGGAGATTTAGTAGAGGTAGTTTTGGAAAACAAGCACACCCCAGAATAAAATGTTTATGAAGGACCAGCTTGATTTTTTTTTTACTTGCTATTTATGTAGGCAGTTGTCCTGTTTCACAAATCTTAATGTGCTCTTAGTACCACCTATCAATTTTATTGCATCCAGTTTCTATTATATCTAAATTAAAAATATATATGCAGCTTAGACAAAAATGTTCCCTCTGTTTCAGCCTCTCAGGCTAAATTCAGATTACCTGCAAAAGGCAAAGAAGATACTGGTACTTTATTATGGATGGTGCAGAATTAATAAATATATGCACCTGTGAATCAATAATATAGTCCATCCCCAACTTTGAAAGTTCTGCATTCATCTCTACATTGGTCGACTGCAATATAGACCTCACTTTTCTATAGAAAGTGTTTATAATAGTTTATAGATTCCCAGATCAAAACACACTGCAGAATTCATCTATAAATGAGCTATTGTATATAGCACTAAACATTCTACATTAGCTGGTATACACTTATAACATCATTTCTAGATGAGAAATAAATTCTGCATCATAAATTGGGTTGCAAGCATCTAGCCACTCCAAAGAGCAAACCTAAAAGTGAAAATTCAGTGGTCATGGGAGCTCTTCTCCTTTTCCTAAACTCGACTGGCAAGAAAAAATTTAATTCTTAAGGCATTAGTAGCAACAGAGACGGAAAGGAAAACAGCAGTGCTTGCAGGTTCCCAGAACAATCAGATGAAGGAGAGTTCTTGGTTGATCATAGATTGTGGAGCAGAAGAAAGAGAACAAGAAGATACAGAGCTCCAGCGAAAAGAAGGAAACATATTAAGTCATTAGGCAGATAACTCCCTGTTGAAGAAAATGGCACTGTGAATTTTTCTTCTTTCATAGATTAATTCCCACTTATTGCACAATTATATTTGAACATTTACAAAACTTTTTTTTTAGACATTATTCCAAATTACCTTTGACTTAAGCTAAACAGGAAAATCTTATGTGCCCATCAATGAAAACAAAAAAGTTTAATTCCATCTGCCATTATAAAGTAAACTTTCAATTAAGACATTGCTGTATAAAATTCTAGAGATGGAAATACTGTGGATCTGGCAATTTACCTCAGAGATTGGTAACCAACCACAGCATTTTAGACCTGGGAGGAAATTTAGAGATTGTCTATAACGGTGTCCAAACTCTCTGTCCTCCAGGATGCCAGGGACCCTGGGAGCTGGCTCAACAGTGTTACCCAGACGGGGTTTTTCCTGAAACCAGAGTAGCCTTGTTTTTATCTGTTTACATTTGGGTAAGATTTCTTTGGAACAATGACTTAGATTAAGAAAAAAAAATTAAAATATGGTATATGATGACAGATGGTAACTAGACTTATCAGTGCTATCATTTTATGCTTTATAAAAATATCAAATCATTGTGTTGTGCACTGGAAATTATTATAATGTTGTAGATGAATTACACTTCATAAATAAATAAACACACACACAAAAAGACATCAGATCTGTGACTACAAGAGGTGAGGGGTATGGGAAAGGGAATTAGATGAAGGTGGTCAAAAGGCGTAAACTTCCACTTATAAGTACCAGGGATGTAACATACAGCATAATAAATATAGCTAACACTGCAGTGTGTTACCTATGAAAGTTGTTAAGAATAAACCCTAAATGTTCATCACAAGAAAAACATTTTTGTTCATTTCACTTTATTTTGGATCTATATAAGATGATGAATGTACACTGAACTTACTGTGGTAATCATTTGATGATGGATATAAGTCATTATGCCGTACACTGTAAATTTATACAGTGCTGCATGTCAATTATACCTCAATAAAACTGGAAGGAAAAAAAATTGAAATCTACTCTTTGAGTGCACATGACCTCCCTAATTTACACATGAAGAGAGTAAAGAAACTTTCTGAAGGTTACAAAGGACGCAAAAACACTCATTAATGGAGTTATGACTAAAGCGACTCAGTCTTTAGCAGGTTGTCTAGCCAAGTAGGTCTAGCACTCACATTCTCAAGTCCACCTTCTTATTCCTTACAGTGCAAATATTTATCTGATATACTCAGAATAAATGTTAATATTATCTACTGATGTAAAACAGAACCACTCTTAATTGTCTCAGAGTGGCTTTAAACAGAATATGTTTAAAAAACTAGTGATAAATATATAAGAAGGACAACAGAAATCCTAGTACAGAATCCCAGTCCTTGATTTAAGGTTATATTACTTCCAGATTAACCCCATATGAAAATATCATGAAGTCAAAATGCATCTAATATATCTAACCTACCAAACGTCATAGCTTATCCTAGCCTACTTTAAACATGCTCAGAAAACTTACGTGAGTCTATTGGACAAAATACCTAACACACAGTGTATTTTATAATTAAGTATTAAATACGTTTTATTGATTGAATACTGTGCTGAAAGTGAAAAACAGAATGGTTTTAAGAGTATCAGGTATTTACCCTGTGATCACTGTGGCTCATTGCTGCTGCCTAGCATCTTCCGAGAATATCATAGGGCATAAATGTTGAGTCAGCTGCATGTGGTTTGAGCTGAGCTGGCTAAGACAAGGACCCTTCAAATACGTGTGCCAAGTGTGTACTATGTGACCTTTTGCAGAGGCCTGCAGCTTAGTTACACCTGCACACAGAAAGACCTTTTACCACACCTTTTTCCAATCATCTTTCTCTATGCTCCCCATGCCTCAGACCACCCTGCTTCTTTATTCTTTATCCCCCCAGCCTGTTGACTTCGAGGAGGTGAGTTTGAAATTTGTTTTTAAATCCTCGGTGGGCTGCCTTCTAGATAAGCCCTCTTTGCTGCAAGCCTCCAGTGTTTCAGAATTTAGGCTGAAACTAGGATGAACCTGGTTTGGTAACAGAATCATTGAAGGGACCATCTGTATTGGCATAATTTACAGCTTTTGTTGTTTTATATTGAAATTATACCCTTAAAATAAAGTTTACAGAAAGTCTCCAAGCTTTTATACTCATTAAAAAAAAAAAACCAAAGAGTTAGTAATTCCTCATTCTCAGAGCTATCAGGATAGGGCATTCACGTAGAGTAGTATAAATAATGGATCTTCATTTTGATCAGGTTAGTTAACTTGAGTTTATTTATATTCTGTCCCCGCATTCTTTCAGCAATTTTTTGCCAGTAGCATTCTTGTCTTTCAACTCTTGATAATGAAAACCTAGTTTAGAGTGAAAAGATATTGGACGCTTTATCATTAAATAGATACCACTTGTTTCTGGGAGGAAAAATAACATCATTAAAACCAAATATATTGATTACCATAGTTCTATTCTCCAAAAACTGAAATATTAAGAATGTTGAGGTAATTCTTCTCACATTATCTCAACAATGTTGATAAAGAAATGTGAGTAAGTTTCTTTCTGGGTATTTGTAAAACCAATTTTACTGATTGGGAAAAAAGATATTAAATTTTATATGAACTGCTACAAACTCATACAAATGTCAAACTAGAATAGATGGGAAGTTTTACCTTTTTTAATAAATTTAAATTCAATTTAATAAACATTTTGGAAATTGATCTAAATATTATATTTTACATTTATTTAAATAATAAGTGAAAAAGAGTAGGGCAAGAAAACCAGGTTCCCAATTTAATAAAAAATGGGAATGGGCATCAAATCCTAATGCAAAACACTTTTCAAAAGTAATTATGATAGGAGTTCCCGTCGTGGCACAGTGGTTAACGAACCTGACTAGGAACCATGAGGCTGTAGGATCGAACCCTGGCCTCGCTCAGTGGGTTCAGGATCCGGCGTTGCCGCGAGCTGTGGTGTAGGTCGCAGATGCGGCTCGGATCTGGCATTGCTGTGGCTCTGGTGCAGGCCGGCAGCAACAGCTCCGATTAGACCCCTAGCCTGAGAACCTCCATATGCTGCGGGTGAGGCCCTTAAAGGAAAAAAAAAAAAGAAAAAGTAATTATGACAATTCCAATTCTTTTAATGGGTATATAAGCACAATGAAAACAAATATTTAAATTCAATTTTAATTAAAAATTTAAAGTATAATTAAAAAATCTATATGGCATCAAAATATTTCCAGAAAGATCTTAGGACTGGTTTTCTCAAATCTATCTTAGTTGATGACTGATGATACCGCTAGAAAAAGCGAACTAGGAAGTATAATCTGATTTATTCCACCACAATAAATCCTTGTTCATATGTAAACAAGCATAGACTTTTCCATGCAGTACCAAATCTTAACCAAATCTTATGGTTCTAGAATCAAGATGCGATGCAGTAAGATTTTAAATTTGTTTGCCTGCAATACTAAATTGTGCTTAACAAGAAAGCTACAAATTACTCACCCAAAACTTTAACTCTTCCACTCTCTTTATCATTTTGCTGCTTCTCCCATTGTCACATTTCTCAAAGTATTGTCACAGCAATAAAGTTAAACACATTTGCCTGCAGGCAACTGACTTGATTCCTAAGACCCTTGAGGGGTCTACGCCGCAGCCACAGTGAAGCCAGATCCAAGCCGCGTCTGCGACCTATACCAGAGTCCATGGCAACGCCGGATCCTTAACGCGCTGAGCAAGGCCAGGGATTGAATCCAAATCCTTGCAGATACTAGTCAGGTTCATAAGCCACTGAGCCACAATGGGAACTCCCTAATTTTTATTTTGAACTAAGAAACTTATCTGAAATTTCTGTCTCTTGGAAGAACATCACCAATTCTTATTAAACAGTGGCAACTCAATTTACATATGATTCCTCTGTACTATAACAACTTAATTAGTTACCTTCAGATAAGGAAATCTTGCCTGGACCCCAAAGAGTCTGAGTAAACACATCAGCAATGAAATGCCAGGGAGAGTTGTTTCATATGAAAACAAAACATCAACAAAAAACTCTAGAATTATTGACCTTACTTTGATTAAAAATCATCTGTTCCTTTGCTCTTCAAATTAGATGTCTTGTTCCATGATTTATTCTATTTGGAGGAGAAAACAGAGTATGAGGATCATCTGGAAACTTGTTAGAAATGCAATTTATTGGGCCAGAACTACTAAATGAGAATCTTGGATGAGGGGGAGCTTTATTTTACAAGCCCTCCAAGTGATTCTGATGCACAATCAAGTTTTAGAACCAGTAAGTACATAAGATCATCCTTTCCAAAGCAATGATTAGATGGTTAAAGATAATAAATAAATTATCTTTTGGGGGTCCAATTTCAAATTAAGCATTATTATTAGGGAACAGTTTTTCAAAATGAAAATAATTAAACTAGGTAATAGACAGAAGACCACTTAATAATATTCAAAGTATGAAAAGATGGAGGAGGCTCATCCAGAAAAAGATCTAGCTTGCAGATGCTTCCATCGTTACATACTTAGGGTGACTGACATGTGTGCACTGTTTTTCTCCATTAAGCCACATTCTAGGGTCTATTTTTCTGAGTATTTGCCACTTGCACATTAGCCCCATTGTGCAGAGCTCAGAACAGCCAACCCAGGAGAAGAAAGCAAGATGATCATATATACTCGTGTAATTAGAGGAAGAAGTAAAACTTAACGGTCTTATAACAGAACCAAGTGAAGATTGCTTTTTCTAAGTCAGTCACTCATATATGGAACGTTTACCACTTTATAACCACCACCGCAAGTCCCAAAGGTATAAATGTATACAAGAATGACATAGCTATGAGAATTACAGAGAACATACTCAGCAAATAGGCATTCAGTAAATGATAACTATTATTATTATAAACTACTGCTAATAAAAATATCCTATGGACTGGACCTTTTTTTTGACAGGCACACCTGTGGCATGTGGAAGTTCCCAGGCCCCAGGTAAGGAACCTGCCCCACAGCAGTTACCAGAGCCACATAAGTTACAACACTGGATCCTTAACCCACTGAACCACCAGGGAACTCCTGGACCAGGCCTTTAATTAATAATTATTAAAATACTTGAGGGTCAGAATGGCCATCATTAATAAGCCTACAAATAACAAATGAGAAAGTGGTATGGAAAAAAGGGTACCCTCCTTCACTGTTGGTGGGAATATAAATTGGTACAACCACTATGGAAAAACAGTATGGAGGTACCTCCGAAAACTAAAAATAGAACCACCATATGATCCTGCAATCTCAAACCTGGGCATATATCCAAACAAAACTTTAGGTGAAACAGACACATGCACCCCCATGTTCACTGAACCACTATTCACAATAGCCAAGACATGGAAACAACCTAAATGTCCATCAACAGATGAATGGATTAAGAAGATGTAATATATATACACAATGGAATACTACTCAGCCATAAAAAGAACAAAATAATGTAATTTGCAGCAACATGGATGGAACCAGATACTCTCATGCTAAGTGAACTAAGTCAAGACAAATACCATATGATAGAACTTATATCTGGAATCTAATATATGGCATAAGTGAATCTATCTACAGGGAAAAAAAAAAAAAAAACTCATGGACATGGAGAACAGACTTGTGATTGCCAATAGAGAGGGAGAGGGAGTGGGACAGATTGGGAGTTTGGGGTTAGTAGATGCAAACTATTGCATTTGGAGTGGATAAGCAGTGAGATCTTGCCGTATAGCACAGGGAACTATATCTAGTCACTTGTGATGGAACAGGTTGGATGACAATATGAGAAAAAGAATGTATATATGTATGTATGACTGGGTCACTTTGCTATACAGCGGAAATTGACAGAACCTTGTAAATCAACTATAATAAAAATAATGTAAAAAAAACATGAAAACTGTTACTCATCTATTTTTCCAAGGGACATAAATTGTAAAGAAAATTATATATTTGATTGAACACCAAGTTCCTCACCCATAGTTATAGAAGCTTCATTCAGCCTTGAAATAATTTTACTTCCTGTTATTATCACTAGAGTTTAGTATAATGCTACGCACAGAGTATGTCTCTAGATAAATATTTAGCTATAAATAAGTGATTCCTTCTCTAGAATATCCTATTAAGTGACTAATGATTTGGCCCAAGTTACTAATATAATATTGCAACATCTAATATTTCCCTGTTACTCATTTTACCATACTATCTTGTTATTAAAATATCAAATTATTTTCAAATCAATAACAAATCACGATTTTAAAAATCTAAGAGTGCACATCTGAAAAAAAGAATGATTTGTGGAACCAAGTGCAATTTAATTGTACTTTCATTTTTTGCATTTCTTTTTCTTGCCTTGTTGCTGTTTCATAGGATAGAATAACAAGTGAAAACGTCAGACATCAGACTGTAGCAGAAATAACCTCATATAGATTATACACATAGGTGTATGTAAATCATCTTCCAGGACAATTTTAATGAACTGTTGTTAGTATTCAAATATTTTTCTTGTGAAGTATCTTCAAGATAGCAGAACCAAGAAATTAATATAAAACACAATTGTAGTTCTACTTCATAGTGATGGATTTAGTAATTGCAATGATGGCAGAGATTCTAGAAGAGTCTGGTTATCAATTTCATTGGATAGTATCCATATGCTCTGTTTTTAGTTGGTGAATTTCATTGATCATACTGTTTTGACTCAAAATTCTGAAAGAAATATAGCTTCAGATTCAACTTCCTTCCCTTCAAAGTCACTTGAAAAGGTTATAAACATTTTTATGCTTTGTATACACAGTGTATCTTTCACTCTAATATTTTATATATTACCACATTAGTGTATATACTAATATGCCTGAATGTAAATGTCAATACACATTAACCAGAAACCTCTGTCTTTGTTATAAATGGCATATAATATTTCACACTGATAATGAAGAACCATTTTCTCTTTTTAACAGCATCTACTTTGAAATACAAACTAACTTTGGCTAACCTATACTGTATTTACCAAATTATGTATGTACAAAGTATTTATAAGACCAAAAACTCTTAGCAGAAATCTTAGTTTCAAGACAAAGGCACTATTTTGGGCCACAGGGCTATGAAAATAAAACTTCTGGGAGAATTCTAGTTAAGTAAAATTAGCATTCTTATCTTTGCTATTTGGTATGCCACATATTTTAAATTTTTCTACAAAGTGTTTCATTCTTATGTAGCAGCACCTTTCACATTTATCATCTTGGAAATAAATGGGATTCTAATTATCAAAAATCAATAGTCATATTACCATCTGGATGGATATTATATTTAAGAACTATAATAAGACTAATTTCCACATGCTTATTAATAAAAGTATAGAAGACATCAGAAAATCATCCCAGAAAGGTCATTTCTTGACACAAAGGTCAAGTTGATATTTACCATACCAAACTATTACATATCACCAAGTTAAATCAAGAGCGTGCCAGGATGCTTGCTTCTGAAAATAGTGACAACCTTCTTTAAAATGTTGCAATTAAATTCTAACTTCATAATTTGATCTAGTTGGGTACCAAGTACCAAACTTAAGAAATAGCAAGCACCCCAAACATACTTATTTTTAACTGATTAAAAATATTTATAGCAATGGCATGTAATTAAAGTACAAACATTTGCAATTGGCCATATCACTAAGTTTATCAGACATTCCATGGGCATGGAATCTTTCCTATTTCAGGACTCTTAATTCAATGCCAAGAACAGAGACTCATGGCTTCCAAGGCCATTCATGTTCTAACCACAACTTGACATAGGAACTTAATCTTTACTTTTTTTTTTTAAACTTCATGAACATACAGTTTCTTGGTATTACCCTCACAAGTCCTTCATTCCTCCATGCTATTGTACATGCTGTTCTTGTAAACCAGAAAAAGCCTTTCCAAGCTTTCCCATGTGGGAAACTTTTCATTTTAAGAGAATATAATATTTTTCTATGTCCCTTAAAATATTGTTTTGCTTCAAAATTAGTATGACACACTTTCTTTTAGTGCTCATTTATCAGTGCCTGATATTTTCCTCTGTGTGTGTGTGTGTGTGTGTGTGTGTGTGTGTGTGTGTGTTTTATCACCTTCATTCTACTACTGGCTTTTGTTTTGCTTCTTTTTATTGAGGTAGAATTGACATAACATTATGTTAGTTTCAGGTGTATAGCATACTGATTCAGTATTTTTACATTATACTCCATTAAAAGTTATTATAAAATAATGGCTTTAATTCCATGTGTTACATAATATATCCTTGTTGCATATCTGTTTTTTACATAGCACTTTATTTCTTAGTCCCACTCCTATCTTGCTCCACCTCTTTTCCTGCTCCCCCATTTATTTTAGTTAGCTTTCTCTATCTCTGAATCTGTTTTGCTATATACATTCGTTTGTTTCAGTTTTTGGATTCCACATAAAACTGATATCACATAGTATTTATCTTTCTCTGATTTATTTCACTTAGCATAATATACTCTGGGTCCGTCATGTTGCTACAAGTGCCAGATTTTCATTCTTTTTTAAGGCTGAATAATAGTCCATTTTATATAAGTTTACATCGTCTTTATCTATTCATCTGCTGATGAGCACTTGGGTTGCTTCCCTATCTTGGCTATTGTAAATAGTGCTGTGAATACTGGGGTGGTATGTATCTTTTTGAGTTAGTGATTTTGTTTTACCTGGATATACACCCAGGAATGGAATTGCTATATCATATGGTAGTTCTATTTCAGTTTTTTGAGGAAACTCCATACTGTTTTCTCAATTTACATTCCCACCGTGTACAAGCATTCCCTTTTCTCCACATCTTTATCAGAATTTGTTATTTGTGATCTTTTTGATGACAGCCATTCTGACAGGTTGGCGGTGATTTTGTTGATTTTTTTGTTGTTTTGATTTGCATTTCTCTAATAAATAGCAATGCTGAGCATCTTTTCATGTGCCTATTAGTCATCTGTATGTCTTTGGAGAAATGTCTGTTCTGTTTAAGACTTTTGTACATTTTTTTAAACTGTGTGTTTTTTTGATATTGAGTTTATGAGCTGCTTATGTTTTATGCTTATTAACTCTTTATCTGCCGTATCATTACAACTATTTCTTTTTGTTAATGATTTCTTTTCCTATGCAAAAGCTTTTAAGTTTAGTTAGGTCCTATTTGTTTATTTTTGCTTTTATATCTTTTGCCTTAGAAAATATATCCAAAAAATATTGCTATGATTCATGTCAAATAGAGTCTTGTCTACATCATCTTCTATGAGATTTATGGCTTTATATATCTAATATATTTACATTTCAAGTTTATTTTTATATAAGGTGTGAGGAAATATTGTTTTAAATGTTGCTGTCCAGTTTTCCTAGCACCACTTAGTGAAGATAGTGTCTTTTCTCCATTATACATTCTTGCCTCCTTTTGTCATAGAATAATTTACCAGACGTTCCTGGGTTTATTTCTGGGCTCCCTGTTCTGTTCCTTTGATCTATGTATCTTTGTGTCAATACCATACTGTTTTGATTACTGTAAATTTGTGTATTGTCTGAAGTCTAGGAGGGTTAATACCTACAGCTTTGTTATTTATTCTTAAGATTTCTGTGGCAGTTTCGGGTCTTCTGTGATTCCATATGTATTTTAGGATTATTTGTTACAGTTCTGTGAGAAATGTCATGGTTATTTTGATAGGAATTGCATTAAATCTGTAGATTGCTTTGGGTAGTATAGCCACCTTAATAATATTAATGATCTGGAGTTCCCATCATGGCTCGGTGGTTAACGAATCCGACTAGCATCCATGAGGTTGCGGGTTCGATCCCTGGCCTCGCTCAGTGGGTTAAGGATCCTGCGTTGCCGTGAGCTGTGGTGTAGGTCGCAGACACGGCTCAGATCCCGCGTTACTGTGGCTGTGGCGAAGGCCGGGGCTACAGCTCCTGTTAGACCCCTAGCCTGGGAACCTCCATATGCTGCGCATGCGGCCCTAGCTAAGGCAAAAAGACAAAAAAAAAAAAAAATAATAATAATAATATTAATGATCTGATCATGAACATAGAATGCCTTTCCATTTCTTGGTATCATCAATTTTCCTAATCAATGTTATAAAGTTCTCAAAGTATTGGTCTTTGACCTCTTGTTAAGTTATTCCTAGGTATTTTATTATTTTTGATGTAATATTAAATGGGATTTTTAAAACTTTGTCTAGTAGTTCATTATTAGCATATACAAAAACAACAGATTTCTGTACACTAATCTTGTATCTTGCAACTTTGCTGAATTCATTTATTAGTTCTAATAGTTTTTTGATGGAGATTTTGGGATTATTTTATAAAAACTATCATGTCATCTATAAATAGTGACTGTTTTACTTCTTCCCTTCCAATGTGGATGTCTTTTATGTCTTTTTCTTGTCTGACTGCTGTGCCTAGGACTTCCAATACTATGTTAAATAGAAGTGGTGAGAGTGGGCATCCTTGTCTTGTTCCTGATTTTAGAGGGAGAGCTTTCAGTTTTCACCATTAAGTATGATGTTAGCTGTGGGCTTATCACAAATAGCCTTCATTATATTGAGATATGTTTCCTCTATGGCAACTATGAAGAGAGTTTTTATCACAAACAGATGCTGGATTTTGTCAAATGCTTTTTCTGTGTCTGTTGAGATGATCATATGATTCACATCCTTTCTTTTGTTACTATGATGTATCACATTGATTGATTTGCAAATTCTGAATCATCCTGTATCCCTGGAATAAATCCAACTTGACCATGGTGTAGGACCCTTTTCATTTATTGTTGTATTCAGTTTGTTAATATTTTGTTGGTAATTTTTGCATCATCAAATATATTTTCCCATAACTATTTTTCATGGTGTCTGTGTCTAGTTTTGTTACTAGGGTAATGATAGCCTTGTAGAATGAATTTTTGAATGTTTTGTTTCCTTAAATTTTTGGAATAGTCTGAGAAGAATAGGTATTATATCTTTATTTTTAAATTATTATTGTTATTACTATTTTGCCTTTTAGGGCCAGACCCATGGCATATGTAAGTTCCCAGGCTAGGGGTCAAATCGAATCAGAGCTACAGCTGCTGGCCTATGCCGCAGCCATAGCAACGTGGGATCCAAGCCACACATATGTTCCTATACTACAGCTCATGGCAATGCCAGAACCCTGAGCCATTGAGTGAGACCAGGGATCGAACCCACATACTCAGGGATACTAGTCAGATTCCTTTCTGCTGAGCCACGACAGGAACTCCCAGATCTTTATATTTTTGGTAGAATTCTCCTGTGAAACCATCCAGTTCTGTATTTTTGTTTGCTGGGAGTTTTTTTAATTACAAATTCAATTTCTCTACCAATGATCAGTATATTCAAATTGTGTGTTTCTTCCTGATTCCTTGATTGACTTCCTCAACAACTGTGACGGACAGTTTTCTAACCCTTTATTTTCAACCTTTGCACCCTTTTAAGAATGGCTTTTATAGACAGCATATTTCTGGACTCTTTTTTCCCCACTCATCGATAAAAAAGTCTCATATTTGCTAAGTTCATAGAAGAGAGTTAGTGGCCCTTGCTGTTTCACCATTTCAAGAGGAAAAAGTAGTAAAACCATTTCATCCTTCAAAACTCTGCCCAAATGTTGACTCCTTAGAAAAACCTTCCCTGAACTGAGCTGCCACGAATGAGAGGACCTAACTCTGTCCTTACTTCCACCATAACATAAATCATAGGGTATTTTAACATTGATTACATATCTATTTCCCAAACTAGGCCTTGGAAAGTTAAGAACAGAGTTCTGTCTTTCATCTATGTGCCTAAGCCACAGCCCAGTTTAATGATAAGCACTCTATATGTGTTCGCTAAATGGATATATATGAAATGGAATATCAGAAATTTTAGCAATTGCTCCTATGCTCTTAAGGCTCTCCTTGGCTCTGTCTAATGGCCAGCCTGGCTCCTGATGCAATTATTCTGCAAGACACAGTGAGATGACTCTTCTAAAACAAAGCACTGATCAAAAAAAGTTGCACGTTATAGTCTCATTGACTTAAAGGGTTCCTTTTCAGTTTTAAAGAGATCCTCCATGTTCTAAGTCTCTTGAAGGAGAGGTTTTATGTTAAGATATTTTCTAAATGAAAGAGGTATGTTCTCGAAACTATGGAAATTTAAGCTTCAGATATTAATTTATGTTTGATTCATGAGAACCATAGAATCTCTCTTACGTGAAGGGAAACTATATAACATTCTAAATAATGTGACTTACTGGATGGAGAAGAGGCTCAGGATTCAGATAGAATTTAACTATCTCTGTCACTTATTAGCCAGTTATGAGCTGTAGAGATTGGATAAGTTACTTAACATTTGTGAGTTACAATTCCCTCATCTTAAAATGGGAATTTTAATATCTGTCTTGCAATATTGCTTTAATATTTAGAAATAGTGAATATAGAATTCCTACCATTATGACAAGAACACAATAGATGCCGAGGACACTATTATACATTATTAATACATAAATCAAAAGTGAATAGCTGAGAGCCTTAGATTTCTATATTATGAACTAAGATAATCCTGTTTCTTAAGATCAGCTGTAACATTATAAAAAAGAATCTAAAAATCATCAATTTCTGCTGTTTCCCAAAGGAAGAAATGAGTATACGTAAGTTAGTTAAGAAAAATTAGAATGGAAATCCTCATCCTATTAATATCACTCTCTAGACTGATAAACAAACCATATATATTCAACAACTGACTGATTCCTAACTGGAAAATAAGAAATGGCAACCA
The DNA here is from genome assembly GCA_004024745.2 of Catagonus wagneri. NCBI lineage: Eukaryota > Metazoa > Chordata > Mammalia > Artiodactyla > Tayassuidae > Catagonus > Catagonus wagneri. Next base: position 15,807,251 of record PVHT020000173.1, read on the forward strand.
CGAACAAGGAATGATTGGTATATGCCAGGCTACCTTCTATGTTTACTCTGTGAGGACAAATTAGGTACTTGAATATGAGGAATGGCGATTAATAACAACACTCACATGAAACACAGAACCTTCACTGGGTACACTGAATTGCATCTCTGCTTGTCATTTAATCGAAACTAGGAATATCTTTGATTCACAGTGCATTCCCTGCAGCTAATGTTTTCATTCGGATGACAGGGACTGTCTATTTAAAACTCAATAAGCTAACATTAGTAATTTCACCTGAAGCTATAACAACCTGTTTTTTGTAATAAATTGGGGGCCATTGTCTTCTTATTTTGACTGTATCTGAAGGAAGTTTTCTTTTTTTTTCTTTGTTCCATATTTTCTTTTTTTAATTTATTTTTCCATTATAGCTGGTTTACAGTTTTCTATTAATTTTCCAACTGTACAGTGTGGTGACCTGGTTACACATACATATATAGATTCATCACAAGTGATCAGACATAGTTCCTGGTGCTATATAGCAAGATCTCCTTGCTATTCCGTCCCAAAGGCAATAGTCTACAACTATTAACCTCAGACTCCCATACCATCCCACTCCCTCCCCCACCCTCCTGGCAACCACAAGTCTGTTCTCCAAGTCGTGATTTTCTGTTCCGTTGAAAGGTTCCTTTGTGCAGTATATTAGGTTCCAGATATAAGTGATATCATATGGTATTTGTCTCTCTCTTTCTGAGTTACTTCACTCAGTATAAGGGTCTCTAGTTCCATCCATGTTGCTGCAAATGGCATTATTTTATTCTTTTTTATGGTGAAGGAAATTTTCAAAAGTACTTCTGGTAAGCAGAAGGGACAGTTCGGAAGCCAAATTCACTTATTTTAAAGTCAGGACCTTACCTAGATTGAAATTTACTGGTTTTGATTATTTAAAATATTAACAATTAAGTTTTTTGTTTTGTTTTGTGTTGTTGTTTAACGGCTGCACTCTCAGCATATGAGCCAGGGTCGGAATCTAACCTCACCTGAGACCTATGCTGCAGCTGTGGCAACATGGGATCTATTAATCGCCTGCGCCAGTGTTGAGGACTGAACCCACACCTCCACGGAGACCTGAGCCCCTGCAGTCAGATTTTTAACCCACTGTACCACAGCAGGAACTCCATTATTTAAGTACTGACTTGATGGAATGCAAACCTAGTTAAAAGGAACTAAAGTCTAGGAGTAATTAATGTTCCAAGGACTAAATTGTAGGGAATTCTCAAACATAGTTTAGTGCTTCCCCTTTATAAGCTTGGAGAAAACATTAGTCAGGAATGCCATTTAAAACCTTCAGGCATTTCATTTCATTTAAAATTTGTACTTCACTCAAAACAGGATCAACCATATATAGAATATCACATTTAAAAAAAATAAAAATTTGGAGTTCCTATCATGGCTCGGAGGTTAATGAAACCGACTAATATCCATGAGGATGCGAGTTCGATCCCTGGCCTTGCTCAGTGGGTTAAGGATCCAGCTTTCCAGGAGCTGTGGTGTAGGTTGCAGACGCAGCTTGGTTCCTGCATTGCTTTTGCTATGGTGTAGTCCAGCAGCTGAAGCTCCAATTTGACCCCTAGCCTGGGAACCTCCATAGGCTGTGGGTGCAGTCATAAAAAGAAAATAAGTAAATAAATAAATAAATAAAAACTTAAACCAAGGTATGAGAAATGAGAACTCATAGTTATTCTCAATATCTATGCTAATGGGGCTACCATTTTATCTTATGGTATAATACCTATAATCGTATTTTTAATATCCATACAGAGTAAACCTTATGAGGTCCTTTTGCTATTTTCAAATGAATCATGGATTATCATGACATCTCAAAAATGTTTAACAAAATCATTAAACAGTAGAATTAGATCAGCTTTCATACATCCAAATGTCTATTTTCAAACCAGATGATAAGAGAATGAGATTAAGATGATGCTAGAAAATTTGAGTCTGTGCCCTTGAATAAAATGTATAAGCAGTCATGATATCATCTTTTCTAATAATAAAAATCTATTAACTTTGAATTTTTAACAGAATTAGCAAAGTAGCATCAGTCTTAGAAAAGCTGATGGAAAAGACAGAAAGAACTCGATTTGTACAAATTTTAAATTTTGTTTCCAGAAAAAAAATCCCCCAGAAGTTGCTATGTACATCCAGAAGCAAGTTTGATTTTCCAGGATAATGCTTCTTAACATAGGAGTAAATAGAATAGGTCATATTAGGTAACAAGGCCACTCTTTCAAGCACACTCTTCCCAGGATTTTCCTATGATTATGACAATGATGACATCATCTACTGACACATTTCATAAATCAAAACACATCACTATCAAATAGATCTCATTTTCAAAATTTATTTTCCTATTTTTTAAAAACTTGCCTCATTTTTCATTAGACTTTTCTTTTTTTTTTCTTTAGAGCCACACCCACAACATATAGAAGCTTTCAAGCTAGGGATTGAACTGGAGCTCCAGCGGCTGGCCTATGCTACAGCCAGAGCAATGCCAGATCCGAGCCATGTCTGCGACCTACACCACAGCTCATGGCAATACCAGAGCCTTAACCCACAGAGCAGGACCAGGGATTGAACCCATGTCCTCATGGATGCTAGTGAGGTTCCTTACCACTGAGTCACAATGGGAACTCCTCATTAGGTTTTTCAAAACCACTGTATTCCAACAGTGATTACATCGATGCTTCTTAAAATGTCTTTCTCGTTTGCATAAAATGATCTCTCCCTCAATTCAGGGATCAACAGTCTGCTCTTTGAGACATTCATTCACATATCACCCTTTGATGCCTTTGTTTTCTCACACAGATAGAAATCATAAGTCAATTTTTTTCTTGTCTCAAACCTAAACATATAGGTTTTACCCATTAGCAGCTGTACTTTCCCCCCTTCTTTCATCCTTATTTGTAGCATGTATCAAACACATAATTCAGTGTCTTTTTCTGTGGCTAATTTTCTTACTGGGAAAACTGCAGGAGTGGCAAAAGTAACACTTCTGATCAATACTTGAAAAATACATTAGTCTTTGCTCTGTTTTTAATTTTAGTTTCCTGTATAACAAATATTGTTTCATTTGACAAATATTTGTTCTTTTGAAGGCTTCTGGGAAGAAATGCCTTAATTGTTCAAGGGAAGTAAGCAAAAGCATGACGAGAAGTGAGCAGATGGAAAGTCTATGAGTTGTAGAACCAAGGAGACCCAGGTGTCAGTGTTTGCTCTGTAACACTTTGCACTTGTGGCCCAGGAACAGAAATCACACCCACCACCTTTTTTTTTTGCATTTTATGGCTACACCCATGGCACATGGAAGTCCTCTGGACTAGCTGGATTCATTTCCACTGTGCCACAAGGGGAACTGCAGAAATAATACCCTTTGATTCCTAAAACTATGTCCTTAAAAAAGATATGCAGCTCCAGAAAAAAATAAATAAATAAATAAACAGGGGCTCAACATGAATAATGAGGGAATACATTCTTTCAAAATTATGAAGGGAAAGTATTCCTTCATAATTTGAGTTTTCAACCCCTTAAAACCATCTTTTATCCTGTCATATTAACTTTTGTTTTTTGCTTTTTAGGGCTGTACCCAAGGCATATGGAAGGTCCCAGGCTAGGGCTGAACTGGAGCTACAGCTGCTGGTCTATGCCATAGCAAAAGCCACATCAGATACGAGCTGCATCCACAATCTAAACCACAGCTCACGGCAAAGTTGGATCTCTGACCCACTGAGCGAGGCCAGGGATCGAACCCACATCCTTATGGATACTAGTCAGATTCGTTTCCACTGCACCATAAGGGAGCTCCTCCTGTCATATTAACTTCTAATATTTGAACAGTAGAATAATATCTTAAGTATTTAGTGCTGGAACATAGCTGAGATCAAGATAAAAATATAAACAATATCCATATAGAGGGGAAATAGTTAAAAACATATCCCTGGAATGTGGCAGCCTTTAACAGTGTGATAGGGCATGCTAGCGTTCATCACAGAAGGTCAGGTCCGTGGTTCTGCCCCTGTTTTCAGTTAAGACCCTTTCTCTTCTTGTCAGAGAGAACAGAATCTGATCTTTTTTGTTGCCCCAAAGTTACAGAGAAAATGCAGAGCACAGTCAGAACCAGAGAGGCTCCTGGCTGCGTGATCATGCCTAAGGACTACTCAGCTTGCAGTCAGGCATTTGATGAACACATTGGAAGAAAACAAAACCCTTTGAGAAATGCTAGTGGTGAAGAGTTGGCATTTACAGTGATCCACAGGCAATTACACATGCAGAGACTAATCATTTTTCTGAAAATAATAGCAAGGGTCTCGACATGGGAAGTAACAACCAGACAAAAATCATCATGCCCTAATGTGGCCCACACACAAGAGGGATTCCAGCCTTCAGACTATGCAAGACAAGAAGTCTAGCCTTGGATGTGGTGCCATGTGGTAACGGTGAGAGAGGAACAGTAATCACTACATGTCCTATGTAATTTTGTTTACCTTATAAAGTAAAATAAATCACTGCAGTTTATCAACTCACATTGGAGGACTTCATGATCTTTCAAAAACCTTGAATTAAAAAGACATTTTCCAGGTTTTGTAATGGATGCTGGAGGCAAAACCTGATTACTGGAGATAAAAACTCTAGTACTCAAAGTATAAACAGAACCAAGTAAACTCTTATAAAATTGTCCCCAAGAGTTCTGTAGTTCACAGTCATGCGTATTAAGGATATGCATTTGAATAAGCCAAAAGTAATATCCAAGACTTGTATTTAAAATTTTTGAACACCATGACTGAAGGAAAGAAACAATGGGCCCACAGCAATGCATACATCAGCTATAACACAATAACTGCATTCCAGAGAAAGTTCATATTCTGCTAAATACACACCCTCAATAACAAGTATATGAGATTGCAGAGTTACCAGCAAAGTGTTTAAAAGCTATGTTATTTGGTAACTATTACCATCTTCACCATCATCATTATCATCATCTACTATTATTAATGATATTTATTAGAATTAATTGGGAAAATAAGTTGATCCCTCACACGCTACTCCCCCCAAATACAAAATCCATAGCTCAGCTTGGCCAGAAGCTGCCACAGTGTGGACAAAACAACAGATGGGCATGTGTGAAGGGGTGGTGAGTGCTGAGCCATTGCTGAGAGAAGCGGAGCACTGAGGCAGCAGCTGCATTTCAGCGGGTCCTGGGGAAGAGCCTCCTGCCACAAGCAGACAGCTGGGCCAGCTGTGGTGAGGGAAACACAGGAGGTAGGCACTAGATTTTAGTTTCTTAAATACAGTCGAACTGGCTCCTGTTGGCAACACAGCAGCCCAATGGATAGTTTTTTTCCTTTCCTTTTCTTACTGAAAGCTATTATTGTATTTCTACTTTTCTGGAATCACATATAAACCAACATCCATTTTATATTCTTCTTATCCCCTAATTACCAATCACTTTCTTTTTAATTTTTGTTATAGGAACATGAGTTGGAACAGAACAGCCTAAGCACATTAAAACTTTCTTTACTTTCCCTCCCTGAGTCACTCCTCTGACGGTAGGTACCATTCTCAGCCCACCACAGCCACCTTTGAAAGACTCTTCCAGATCAAGCCCCGAGGTTCCTCTCTTTCCTACACAACCCCCCTTCCTAGAAACTGTCGAAAAATCAGGAACTCCATGGCAACAGGACAGGGGAAGGTTCTAATACTTCCTCAAGATCAGGTTGTCTGGCTTTAGAAATATTTCAACACAATGTCTCTGATTAAACTTCAATTTTAACACCTTGTTCTGTATTAGAGGCAAGATGGCACAGGGAGAAGAGCAAAGACACAGATTTGACCCTGACTCTGAGATTTTGACTTTGGGAGCTGAGGCAAGCTGTCCTCAGTTTTATCTACATATTGGCTATTGTCATATATCCCTAACAGGGATGTTGCTGAGATGACATGTGGAATGCCTAACACAAACACTGGTGACTAATAGTTAATTAATAAATAGTAACTAATTAATGACTATGTCTTTAACCCTTCCTCAAAATTAATTTACTTTTAGACAAAATGCTAACAAGTTGGTTAGTAAGGGATCAAAAAAAAAAAAAACACAGAGGAAAAGGGTGCTGCTAGAAACAGATAATTTCCAATTAAAAAAAAAGGCAGAGATGAATTCATAAAATAAAGGTTAAGAAATATCTTCATAAATATAATGAAGATGTATAATAATAAATGAGACGACTGTAAACTTCTCTAGGACTTACAACTGAGTATAATTGAGTGTTGGCACACCCAGGCCTATTTACCCAACTCAAGGTTATGTGCAATAACAGACCATTAGCATATTATATAACATTAATGTTAGTAAATGCCCTTAATGATGGTTAAATTAGATAAAATACCCTCCATTTAAGAATTCATAGATGAAAGACAAGAAATTAAAAATTAATAGTGAGAAAGATTATATCTAAGGAGAGAAAATATCAATATTTAATATCAATATCATTTTTTTGCTTTTTTTTAGGGCCACACCTGCAGCATATGGAAGTTCCCAGGCTAGGGGTCCAACCAGAGCTGCAGCTGCCAGCCTACACTACAGCCACAGCAATGAGGGATCCAAGACGTATTTGCAACCTACACCACAGCTCATAGTAATGCCAGATCCTTAACCCACTGAGTGAGGCCAGTACCCTCATGGATACTAGTTGGACTCATTACCGCTGAGCCACAATGGGAACTCCTAATATAAATACCATTCTTAACTTGAAAAGCTAATTCTAAAATTTATACCAAATAGCAAAGTTCCAAAGAGAATCAGGAAGGACATCAAAATGAAAACACATACCTTACCAGCCTTCAAGACTTCACTGTCAAGTTACTATACACGGACTACATTACTGCTTCAAATATAAACGAATAGGTGAGATAACCGAAAAGATCAACAAAGATTAGGTCCACAAATATATGACAATTTTATACATGTCAGTACTAGCACCATAGATAAGTAGAGATCTTCAATAAACAGTGCTTAGATAACTGGGTAATTATTAGATTCCTCGAAATTAGAACCCAATATTAAGCTACAAACACATATACACTCACAAAGTCAAGTCCAGGTAGATGAATAATCTATATACAAAGATCAAACTTTAAAAATTTCAGAAAAATATATAAAACAATATGTTCAAATCCTCAGTTTAGGTATATGTTTGTTCAAAAAGATGGAAAAACAAATCATGAAAGACTGGTAAATACAACACGAGAATACAATTGTTATGCAAATACACAATTAAGAAAGAAAAAAATTAATGGCACATTGGAAGAAAACATTGACAGTGCATCTAATTAACCAATGATTAGTATTCAGAATACGACAATCATATTTACAAATCAGCTAGAAAACACACAACTAAATAATAAAGTAGGCGAAACATAAAAAGATGCCTGACTGGAAACTCTGATGTACAATCTAAGCATGAAATATGTTTGAGATTGCTAATAATCAGAAAATAAATTAATCCTCAGTGAGATACAATTATAAATTTGGCAGAAGGGTAAAAAATTGAGTCAAATGATAAGTATTGCTAAGAATACTGAGTGATAAGGATGATTACACATTAATAGCAAAAGTTTATATTTGTTACAAACATTTCATTTAATGAAGGCTAGATTTTTCTGAACAAATTTCCATGCGAAGTGGGAACACTTTATATTTTTTAAGGCAACAAAATATTCTGGGTAAAATCCTAAATTGAGTCTTATCTAAGCCTACCTTTCTCTTTTCTTTTTTGCTTAATTTAAACTAAATGTGTTCTTTTCAAGATTTTCTTATTGTGAGTCTGCTATCAACAATGAGAAATTACAATGGCATCTGAAATAAAAGTTGATTCCCAAATTAAGTCATGTAACGTAAAAAGAAAGAACTAATGTGCAGTCCACCATCCTGAGAGTACAGCAATTAGTAAGTGCATAAATTGCACTTAAAAGTATAATTTATTTTCCAAAGAATATTACTACTTTAGGGAAAGCTTCACGTCTGTTGACAGCCCTCAGGCAATTAAAGTATTTTCTGATACTAGTGTCAAAACCAAAAATTGTTAAATGCAGATACAGCCGTGATAGACAAACACATTTTTAACCAAATAAAATGAAAACTACTAGAAGATTATTTTAAATTTCTGAATAAACATACCACTGGCAGAAAGGGCAGACGTGACATGCTGTGAAAGGTTATTAACGGATTAAAGAATATTTGTAATTATTCTAAAGTCCCTTGATTTTCATGAATGTCTGAGATAAACACAATCTGAAAATAATGGCGAATAGTGAGAACCAACATAATATTAAATTTTGGAAATCTTACTTCTGTAATCTGTCAAGTGATAAGTATCTCACCAATTTGAGTTTCAGAGATTCATGACTGCTAGGAAATGTAACTAGATAGGAATTTTGACACCATCTAAAAGCTCTTAAATTATAAACATATATTTTATTAGTTAAAAAATTATTTTCTCCATATATACACAGTTTGACCTTAATAAACACCCCATCTCAGTTATATTTTGTACGTACAATCTTTTGGTTCCTGAAATAAACAGGTATGTGTGTGTATGTTTGCTTGTGTGTGTGTGTATATATGTATGTACGTATGTATGTATGTACGTATCTATGTACCTATCGATCCATCGATCAATCTATCAAATTAATTATCTCCTCTGCCAGCTATGATTTAGAAATGTTGTCATTGAATATTGGGCTTCCTAGGACAGCTTTTAGACAACTATTGTCCATTGTTAAACTATCAGTTCATGGGGTCCAAATCAGCTCCCAGAGGCTACTGTCACCTCCCTTATATTCAAGTTCTTAGGGAACTAACTCAAACTTGATATTGCATAATATATGCAGATTAGTAGGAGTTGACTGAAGTATAATTAATTACTTTAAGCTGCTTAATGAAAGCCATTAGAAAGGATGTTACCTTTGGAGTCAGAGAAAACATGGAGCACAGAGGTGAATATGGTCAGGGCCACCTAGGCTCAGCTCTGGGAGGGGTGTTCAGTCCCAGAGGCTGGCAAATTCTTATAATGAGTAATAGGAAGTCCTATTTTTCTTAGCAGCAGAATGTTTTCCTAGGAACTATTATGTAACTACTTTGAAAACCGATTTAGCATGGAAAATGAGCTCTCCAGGTGGCAAACTTAAACAGCAAAACTTTGAAAACAAAAGAAGGGTTTAGCTAACTGCAGGCTTTGTTTTTCTGGGTGGGAATACAAAACTGGAGCTGGAGTTTAATTGCTCGAGACAATACCATATATTCCAAGGGCTGTGTGGACAGAAAATAAGAAGAAGAAGAAGAAGAAGAAGAAGAAGAAGAAGAAGAAGAAGAAGAAAAAAAAAGACACACATACACACCAAGAATAAGGTTACTGGCTAACATCAGGGGAAGAAACAAGATACTTCATAAAGTATCTCGTTTAAATGAAATTTTATTGTGTGGTATTCATTAGGCTCTTTTCGCATATTCTGTAGTAGTCAAAATACTAATGCTTTAAACCTTAAAGTGTAAAAACTTGAATTCTTCTTTTTGGAGAATGCAGGGAAGTCTGGAAACAGTCATACTGGGTTTGGGGCCAGAGCAAGGCTCTCTGTGGTGGTCTTGCCACATCTGGATTCACAGAGGCCAAGCCATCCCTTCATCTTAGCCTCATGCTATTAAACATTCAAACCATATAACTAAGAGGCATGGGTTTCAGTCAACATTCTTCCATCATCTTTCTAATTACAATCTGGTTTCCCAGAATTTGCTGGTCAGGGGTCATGAGGGTACCATTCCCTGGTGTGACACTTTATATTGGGATTATTCCTTTGACATTCTCCTCGATCAGTTTGTCTTTGTGGGCAATGACGATGTGGATTTGCCAAGGTAATGCTACCCCGTGGGGATATCCTGACAGACACTTGTTGTACCACGGCAAATGATCTTTAATCACCATTCTCCAAAAATACTGCCCCTGCAGAGCAACATAATTAAAATATATATACTTTATTTATTTTTCTTACTTAAATTTTTTTTTCTTTTTTTATGGCTGTACCTGTGGCATTTGGAAGTTCCCAGGCTAAGGGTCAAGCACAAGCTGCTGCTGCCGGCTGATGCCACAGCCATAGCAATGCCGGATCCAAGCCATATCTGTGATCTATGCCACAGCTCGGATCCTTAACCCACTGAGTGAGGCCAGGGGTCAAACTGGCATCCTCACGGACACTATGTCAGGTTCTTAACCCACTGAGTCACAACGTGAACTCCTATACACTTCTATTTAAGTAAAATCGCATTCAAAATCAAAATTTTAAAGTTTAAATTTGTGATTATAATGGAGAGAATGCTTGATCTCAAAGAACTGGCCTATAATCCATAATGGGGACCATAGAGTCAATGAGATTATTACATAGCCTTCTAAATACATAGCCGGGTTTCAAGAGATGAGACAAACTGGGCTAAAGAAAACACACATTGCATATCATTGTACCAGAGAACATTCTTAAGTAGAATATTTTAATTTTTAAGAGCACACAGGGCTACATGTAGGGTAAATAATGCTGAAATCACAATGAGATGCTCTGGGATATTAGTGATCTTAGCTGATTTTGCTGATATTTTACTGTTTATGACTGACACTCACAGAAGCAGGAGCCTAATACAGTCATTCCAGAAAAAAAAATTTCCTTGCAATGAACAAAGCCCTTTTGTGCTTCTGGTAAAACATGACTCCACTAAGGCAATTAGCTGTTTTAAAAATAAACTAATTCATTTTGGAGATCTGCCGTATAATTATGCAGCTGCATAGACTGGGGAGGCATGGGACTGGCTAGAGTGTTGGTAAGATCAGAAAAAAATGTGTCTCCATACTGTCAGCTAAGGAATCGATTTAATGTCTATTTGCCACCTTGGCCTTGTGTGGAGCTACAAAATGAAGCTCTTTCTAAAATAATCCAAAAATTTTCTGATAATGATAGTAGGTTATCTCCAGGAAAAGAGGGAATGGTAACTAAAAATATTTATCCAAAGCCTTGCTAAGAAGCATGGTACCTTCTGTAAAATTAACTTTTGCATCTCCATAAATATACTCAGAGAATTTAACTCAATTATTCCAAAGGCAGAACTGTTCCATACTTGTTCCAGAATCATATTTGATAATATGACACTTTGTATGGGTTCTGGGGCATTTCCAGAAGAGAAAAGGGCTCTCAAACCATTTTCAGAGATTTGTTACTAAGGCAGCAGCTTCCTTGGGTGAGGAGATCAAGGCCTGGCTATTAAGCACAGCAGGATTCTTCCAAGCCTTGTTGGGCAAAGGGCTACATCCTGACACTGCCCCTGGCTTGGCTAGAAGTCTGAGCTTCCAGGAAACCTGCTGGGTAAATTCATACCATATGATAAACATCATCTAAAAATTCAATTAACACTTACTTGACTGCCTTTCAATTACATGATATAATTCTCATTAAGTGAAGACAGCAATGTTTGCACAAGATGTCTTCATAGATTTTTCTTTTGGTTTCTTCTTTGTTTCCTCTCTCCCTCTCTTTCTTCTTTTTTCCTTGCTTCCTACTCTCCTCCTCCCCTCCTATCTCCACCACCCACCTCCTTTCTCTATTCCGCCTTCCTTCCAGAAGCATTCGTATTCACTTTTCTTCCTTTGAGCATTCCAGATTCTTGTTATGGGTCTTTTCAAATCTCACTGTTTTTGTGTATCTGACTTTAAGGTTTCTAATGTTGTCTTTACTAAGAAGTAGTTCTCTTATCCTGAAACTAGAAAATACGAATTTCAGCACAAGATAATCACATAAAATCATCATCATTTCAAATTTACTTTGAATTATTTGAGAATGTCAAAGTTTATTCATATTTGGTAATGTATCTGCCTGCCTCTCCCAAAAGAAAAAAAATTATAGTTTAAAGATAATAAAATGTATGCAGAGGAAAATATTAAAAATTCTGCTGTTATGTAATGTTACTTCCTCTGCATCATTTTGATGCATAGTAAAAATTACATACAAGTTTGATTTCTTCAAATTTCATTTCCCTAGGTCTCTGATTTCATCAGCTTAGAAGAGCCTTCCCTAGAGATCGCTGTGGCTAGAATCTCCCAAGGAAAAACAGATGCTGCAGAGGCAGTTACAGGGGGATACCTGAGGTGGGAAAGCTCAATCGCAACTACCCTGAAGACTACTAATATTTAGTTCAACATTTTATTTAGATCATTTAAAACTTATAGAAAAGGTACAAGAATAAAACAAAGAACTTCATACTCATTCATATGCAGATTCACTAATTTCTAATATTGCGCCTCATTATATTGCTGTTTTAATTTTTAATTTAGCTTCCTTAGAATGTTTCCATACATGCATACACCAAAAATATTATAAGATATTACCAAGCCTCGCATCAGTGTTGGGCAAAAAGACCAAAATAACCTTATCAGAACAAATACTGGAAGGCCATCCTTCTTAGAAGATCTGAAATAACACAGGATAAGAGGCTAAGAATGACTAGGACCTGACAAGTTAAGATCTGCTTGTTTTATTTTTTCATTTTAAGTGATGTGTATGGAACACCATAAACTCACATAATAGCCTTATTATTTATTGTGCAGCTAATACAGCATAAGGTCTCTCCTATACTCTATCCAAAGAGGGCAAAGCATTTGATTTCTCAAGTATTTGAACACCATTTAAAATTTTTTTTTTCATTTATTTTTTTTTATTTTTGCATTATAGCTGGTTTACAGATTTCTGTCAGATTTTCCAACTGCACCATGTGGTGACCCGATTACATGTACATATATGGATTTGTCACATGTAATTAGATATAGTTCCCCGTGCATTACAGTTGGAGCTCCTTGCTAAATTTCTTAAAGTAATTTCTACAACAGATTGATCCATCAGCATGAAGCTCTAAGGAGGAGTTACGATCATGGTGCAGCGGAAATGAATCCGACTAGGAAACATGAGCTTTTGGGTTCGATCCCTGGCCTTGCTCTGAGGGTTAAGGATCTGGGGTTGCCATGAACTGTGGTGTAAGTTGCAGACACGGCTTGGATCTGGCATTGCTGTGGCTGTGGCATAGGCTGGCAGCTACAGCTCCGATTCAACCCCTAGCCTGAGAACCTCCATATGCTGTGGGTGTGGCCCTAAAAAGACAAAAGAAAAAAAAAAGCACCAAGGAAAACATTATAATAAGGCTCTAGTCAGTGAGAAGTAGACAAATTATATATTTAAAAAAGCTATGAATGGATTTCCTGTCATGGCTCAGTGATTAACGAATCCGACTAGGAACCATGAGGTTGCAGGTTCGATCCCTGGCTTTGCTCAGTGGGTTAAGGATCTGGCGTTGCAGTGAGCTGTGCTGTAGGTTGCAGATACGGCTCGGATCTGGTGTTGCTGTTGCTGTGGCATAGGCCGGCAGCTGTAGCTCCAATTTGAACCCCCTAGCCTGGGAACCTCTATGTGCCGCGAGTGTGGCCCTAGAAAAGGCAAAAAGACAAAAAAAATAGCTATGAATAATTAAGCATGCTGCCCAAGGATAGCTATTGGAGGAGGAGTTGCTAAAGAAAACTAAACATATCTTTTATTTTTACCTTTTGCTCAAAATTTTCCAAAAGAATTCCCCCTATAGGTCAGAGGTCATGTTATTGGCCTAAGCCACAGCTTGACTTTGGCAATACACTTCAGAGACACAGTTGCTGGTCTATGTGTGCATGCACATGTGCAGCTGTATGTGTAAGTAGAAAAAAGACTGTGCACAGAGACTTGTGAGGCTGATGTGTATATAGGTACCGTCAACTGAGCAGAAAATAGAATGACTGGGTCTTAGGAAAGGATGCACCAAAAATAAGTGTTCTGGGTTAGTTAATGTATGCCTGGTGCTAAATTTCCATCACACCTACCACATCTACTTCTTTCCAGCCTGGTAAAACTCCCTGGTGAGCTCTGCAAACACAGAGCTGGCACAAATAATGAGAAGGGTGACCCAAGAGCATAGGTATAAAAGCTGCTGCCAAAGACCAACACCTTTCTTCGAATGGGTGTTTGTTTCTGGAAACAGAGATTCCGCCAGGGATCTCAGCTCCCCACAATCTTAAATGTGCTGGTTGCTTAACTTTGTTCTCTCTGGCTTTGATGTATTCCAGATAGGTGAGCCTGTCTGGATTGCTGTGCATATGGGTAGTTTTGCATGGAAGATTATTTGGATATTGCAAACTGGCCTTAATTTATTCATTTGTTCACTGAACACTTACTCTGTTCCAAGCACTGTTCTAATCACCTGAGATACACCAGAGTTGAAATCTATGTTCTCATGGGGCTTATATCGTTTTTTTTGGGGGGGGGGCACCTTCACAAAGAAGTGGGATTCTAGATAGTGATCACTTCAACACTGAAATAAAATAGGACAATGGGATAGAGAATGACTTAGGAGGCAAGTCCAAGGTGGTAGAGAAGGCATCTCTACCTGAGTAGGTGACACCTGAGCTGAGATCTCAAAAACCTGAAGGAGCCAGCCTTGTATATATGTGGGAAAATCATATTTCAGGCAGAGTGCCTGTGTGTCTCCAACAGGAAGTAGGCCAGTTGGACTTGAGCATAGAAAGGAGTGGGGAGAAGTAAAGAAGATGATTTTGGAAGGGAGAGCAGTGAAAACCTGTCAATCCTTGCATATTACAATGACAGAATAGAGAGGTAGAGAGCTTGTGAGGTTGGGTATGGCGCAAATAGGGCTATAAAGTGGGAAAGGACCTTGTTCTAAGAGCCTTCATGCTGCAAAGCAGCCCAGTGTCATGCTGGGCAATGCCAGCCAGCTAACTGGGGTCAGAAACTCTGATGAACAGATTGGAAGGAGTGGTCTGCATATTATCTGTGCCATTTCTTACCATGGATTTGATTTGAGACCTGCCAGTAACAATCTTTTCTTGTAAGTGGGCAGGGATAGATATTATAAACAAATATAATCTAAAAGCAAAAAAAAAGGACTGAAAATCAAATTTTCCAGCTAAAGCTTTAACTGCAGGACTCCAAACCAAATCTTCAGGTCTAGAGGAAGTCCACAGCAATTACCGAACAACACTGTCCATGGCAGATCAGCAGGACAGAGAGAGGCACTGACATGGACCTCTCAGAGGTCTGCAGCCTGGTTTGTATTAGTCGCAGAATTTAAAGCAGGGGAATAGGCTTTAGAAAAGCAGTCTAAATAATCATTTACAGGTTTTTCTAAAAAGGCACCAAAAATTAACCTGTCTAAAGTAGCTGAATTTTCCTAGAAACTCTTTATCCCACACTCACATCCTTTTGGTAGTAATCTGTGGTTTTCTCTCCAGAGAGGTGGTTACTTAATAGTACCCCTGTCCAAGTGGCTAATTAGACAGCATAACAGGTACCTGACCTTGGCTGGGTCAATCCTGATCTCCTTCAAGAATTTATAACTGGCTTAGCACACAGCACATGCAAAGGCCCAGACATGGGAAAAACCTGGGAGCTGAGTTAGGTTGGTTGGCATTTCAGAGAGAAAGTCCATAGACTCCTGTTGCTGAGATCTCACCAAATTCATTTTCCTAACAGATACTTTTTTTTAAAAATGTGTCCTGACTTCTGTTGATTACAGTCAAAAGATCTTTAGCTAATACAATGAGCAATGCTTACAAAATGTCAGCTTGCTTTAGAATCATGAATCCCGGAGGGGAAGATTCATGACCCTCAAATTACTCAAAAGAGATGGAACATTGGGTAAAAATGAAAAGTGCGGTGTAAAAAGCAGGAAAGGTGTGGCTAGACCTCGACTGCCTGGATATCAAATACAGGGACAATCAGGCCACGTGCATAGAGGGCATGGCTGAATGCTGGGAGTGAAGCAAGGGAAAGAGTATTTGGTTCAATTTGCAAACACTTACCAACACACCCACCCTATGCCAGGCACTGGGTGAGACGGGGGGGTGGGGTGGGGGTGGGGGTGGGGGGGGGAGATCCCTTTTCTCTTAGAGCTTCTATTTTTAGGTGTTGACTCAACAGAAAATTTCCCTTCATGTTTTCTTTCTCAATTATTTAAAACAGAAGTTCCACCTGATAAATGTATGCTCCACAAACTTCATAGTAGTCAAGCTAAATGTAAGTCCCTCAGGGATACTAGAGTGATACATTGCTAACTCAGGAATCCCAGGAGGTAAAGGAAATAACTTAAGTGTAAATAGTAAACAAATAACAACACTGACAACGGGTTAACATGCAGTTTCCAAGGGCTTGTCTCTCCGGACTCTGATTCAGGGAATATTAAAATTAGGCCTTTGTATTTTTAACAAATGCCAGAAGTGAGAGGATAGGAAAACTATAGCAAATCTACCTCTCCGCCCGGTTTTCTAAGTATTATTGAAACACAGGCACACCCGTTCAGTTACAGATTGTCTGTGGTTGTTTTACTGCTAGAAAGCAGAGCTGAATAGCTGTGAAAGACTATAGAGAACACAAGGTCTGAAATATCTACTAACTGACCCTTTATAGGAAGTTTGACAATCCCTGCCTTATTTTTTCCCTTTTTTTTTTCTTTTTTTGGCTGCACCTGAGGCATGACGAAGTTTCCCGACCAGTGACAGTGCTAGATCCTTAACCTACTGAGCCACTGGGGAACTACAACTCCTGTATAAAGAGATTCTCAATCAGGTTATCTAAAAAGCCTGTTGTGAAAATTTATTCTCCTTCTGCATTTTAATGATTTTTTCCCCTAAAAAATGTTTAATGTACTACTAAGAAACAAACAAAAAACCATAGTTGGCTAAGCACAATGAAAGTAAATTCAAGGAAACACAAATATCCTTGCAAATTAGAGTAGCTTAAGATAAGTGACTTTTTGTTTTTTGTTTCTCAAATTGAAAGAAATATACACTTGTTTTAGAAACCATAGAACATTCATAAAATTGCTACTAATTAGCAAACCTTGAGATCAGCTCTATTAAGATTCTGATATATATCCTTATACTCTTCTTTGTAATTGGTTTATTCAATGCAAGAAGACATCATCCAGATGACATGATTTTATTCTCAAAGTTGATCTTACCTACCATACATTAGTCTGAAAATAAATAATATTAGTGATACACCTATAAGAGCTGTGTCCTCTCCATTAAACTGAGCCACATGCAGGATGGGGTTGTAACATATTCATTTTGGGTTGCTCAGCAACCGGGATCCTTCTGGTACTTAGTTGGGACTCATAAAATGATGATAGAATAAATGATAGTGAAAGTTACTAGTCAGTTCTTGCATTAGGTCTTTGTGCAAACTTTATGAATTGCTCTCATTCATGAAATACAATGTGGTACCATTAGGTTGTTACTATTGAACACCTACACACTTTCTCCTGTTCTTTTAAGCTCCCTGTTAGATGTGTCACCATTTAAAATGTGCTTTTCTCCCTGTTCATGTGAGTTTTGCAAGGTCAACCCACAGTTTCCCAAAATGACACTATATCTGGTGTTTCCCAGAAATAGAATACACAAATATGACATTTAAAACTGCTCTTTGATTTATGAGATCTGTACTTAATGGCGAATAACACTGAGTAGTTCCCAAATTTGAACATGAAAATGTACTCCTCTTCTCTGAAGGGTAAATGGCAGAATATTATAAATAAGCCAAGACTATTACCCTGTCAACACATAGCCAACGATATATCTATATCTATATCTATATCTATATCTATAGCTATATCTATAGCTATATCTGTATCTATAGTCCCACAAATATCTCCTTAGCTTCTTCTCAAAGTCACTAACCAATGAAGTGACCAATTTAGTCACACTAGCCAGAGGAATAAAACTGAAAGTTACCAAACATCTATGGAAAAACACCAAGGCCACCAGATTTATAATTGGATTTGAAAATCAATATACAGTAGGTGATTATTAAACTTGAAGGAAGGGCAGGATGACTAATAAGCACAAATAAAAAGTCTGGAACCAGAAAAATACTCAAGATAACAATGATCTTATCCTTCTAAACATGAACAGTCTGACAATACAGGGATTTGCTTTTCTTTTTGTCTTTTTAGGGCCACACCCACAGCATATGTAGGTTCCCAGGCTAGGGGCTGAAATCAGAGCTGTAGCTGCTGGCCTATACCACAGCCACAGCAACACAGGATCCGGGCCAGGTCTGCAATCTACACCACAGCTCACGGCAACTCCAGATCTTTAACCCACTGAGAGAGGCCAGGGATTGAACCTGTGTCCTTGTGGAACTAGTCAGATTCGTTTCTGCTGAGCTATGACGGGAACTCCTACTTTTTTTTTTTTTTTGAAATATCATCTGATTTTTACCTATACAGTAGCTTGGAAGCTCAAAAAAAATGAGCACTGAGGAAATGAAGATAACACAGGAGATACTGAACATTAAAATGTTTAATGGTATTTTCTCTTTTTAACAGGTTCTATTCATTCATCAGTCACGAACTGACTTTGTGAGAAATAAATACTGATTTCTACCAGGTTCCAGGCTATTTGCTAACCTTTTGGGATAAAACAGACATCATACCTATCCTCAAGGAGTTCAGATGCTAACCAGGAAAATAGATATTTAAAAATGTACATTTCCAAGTGGCCAAAGCTATAACAATTTGAACAAGAAAATAAAGGAATATTGAATTGTGATGCCAGGGATAAAACAGAAATAAAAAGAAGTCATAGCAAAATATTCAAACATATTATAAAAGGATTTTCTGGCAAAAAAGTAAAATGGAAAACTTAAATAAAATAGACAAATTACTAAAAAAGCAAAACATATAAAAGTGACACATGAATAACTAAGAAAATCTGAAGTCATATAACTATTAGAAAAACTGAACCCTCAATTTAAATATCTTCCCACAGAGAAAATTCCAGGCTTCACCAATTGTACCAAAATATTATGGAAGAAGAAACACTAAACTCTTCTAGAAATAGAAAGTTTTGGAAACGCTGACCAACTCATTACACAGATATATCCTAACACTAAAAGGATTTCAAGACAGGAAAATTATAAACAATTATGTTCTTTCATGAACATTATAGCAAAAATCCTATACAAATAGAAGAAGTGAAATCCTGACATAAATAAAAAGAGACTTGAGCATCCACAGAATGTGGTATTTGAGGAGGTCCTGGAACAAGCTTCATGGATAAGGGACAACTGTATGTTCTTCCCTATTTAACGAGTGGATGTTGTAAACAGACAGGGTAGATATGCCAAAGGGGTGATTTATTTCCTGAGTAGGATGGATCTGGTAGGGGAGAGATTTCATCACACTACTCAGAAGAGCTTGCAATTTAAAACTTACACATTGTTTATTTCTATAATTTACCATTTAATACTTTTGGACTGGGGTTGGCTATGGGTAACTGAAGCCACGGAAAGAAAGCAAAATGGTAGATAAGGGAAGACTGTCACATCAGGGAACATTATTACGCAGTTATGTAGAGAGTGGATGAGAACAGAAGTCTCGATACAAGAAAGGAGATATCAGAGAATAATTATGGGGCAATAATTGTGGAAATGGAATTTCTAAACTGACAGAACACTGTAAACCAGCTTTGATGGAAAAAATAAAAATCATTTTTTAAAAAATCATTACTTGAAAGATTAAGATATATCTCTATATGGCAGATTTATAATTCCCAGCCCATTCTTTTTCAAATGTTCAGATTAGAAGTTTCAGCCTCTGAGGTTTCTGATTCAGTAACAGGAGACAGATAATATTGAATGATAATAAGGAGTCCTTAGTCAAGTATAACCACTTCCTCATACAGTGACCATGAGCATATGACTCAATTTCTCCAGGCTTCAGGTTTCTCATCCCAATATAATAACACTTGGGAGGAATAATTGAGATAATCTATGTAAGATGTTTAGCACAATGCCTGGCACATAATACATATGCCTTGTTGTGAGCCATTATCACCATCATCATTATCATATAATACTGACTAAAGTCATATTATTTAAATGTATTTTAGTGTCATAATCTTTTAAATCAAATAACTCAATTTATTCAAAATTTATTACTTTGTTTCTTATACAAAACAAAGTCACATGCATCCAAATCATAGCTGTATGAATTCTTCACCCAGCCATATGCACTGTATAAGCAATAAACTGGTAAGAAAAGCCAGATTTTTCCCCCAAAAGAATGTTCTTGCTAAAACTGCTTAAATTCCACTTAATCCTATTGTTAGTACTGATTAACTTCTCAAATAAAACAAAACAAATTACAGAAGATTTGAGTTTGGCTTGATTGAAGAACAAAAATCAAACAAGAAAATATATTTCTTCCATAAGTTGATGAAAAAAAATCTTCTTAAAAAAATCTTCTAACAGTAATGCAGTGAAACTGACCTAAAAATAATTGGGGGAGCTCTTCAGATGTTGCCCTAGAGATACAAGTAGACAATGTAACTCCTAACAAAGTGACAAGCTCATTACAAATATGCCAAGAAAAAAATAAGATGATAGAAAATGCAGTTGCTTTGCCTAGTATGAATTTAAATGTTATTTTCTTTACCTCATAATTTTATTTTTTTCATTTTAAAAGTTTTATTGATGTATAGTTGATCTACAGTGTTGTATTAATTTCTGCTGTACAGCAACTATTTCAGTAACACACATACACGTATCCATTCTTTTTCAGATTCTTCTCCCATATAGGTTATTACAGAACACTAACTATGGTTCCC
Source organism: Catagonus wagneri (assembly GCA_004024745.2). Classification (NCBI taxonomy): domain Eukaryota; kingdom Metazoa; phylum Chordata; class Mammalia; order Artiodactyla; family Tayassuidae; genus Catagonus; species Catagonus wagneri. The sequence continues at coordinate 15,828,016 of PVHT020000173.1, forward strand.
TGTGCGTACAGGGCTCCGTTGACCATACATTCCATATACAATAGTGAATATATGCCAATTCCAGGTGGGAGGGAGGGGTGGATTGGGAATTTGGGTTTGGCATTTGCACCCTATTGTACAAGTGCTATTTTTATATAATAAAAAATAGGAACGCCATTATCAGATAGCAGGTAGAATAATGCCACTACCAAAATCATGTGCAAATATTATATTACTAGGTTACAATTGTGTTAAAATATTAGGAAATAGTAAATTTAAAAACTTTTGAGCTTTTTTTGGTCTTTTGCAAAAATTTGTAAACAAAATATTTTTCATTCCTTAAATTTTACAAGATAAAATTTCATTCAAAGTTCTCTTTTTATTTTTATTTTTTGTCCTTCTAGGGCCACCCCCAGGTCACGTGAAAGTTCCCAGGCCAGGGGCCAAATCAAATCCACGCAATTCTGAGCTGCATCTGCAACCTACTCCATAGCTCATGGCAATGCCAGATCCTCAATCCACAGAGCAAAAGCCAGGGACTGAACCCCACCTCCTCATTGATATTAGTCAGGTTTGTTACTGCTGAGCTACGATGGGAAGTCCCCAAGTCCTTTTTTTTTTAATCACTTAAACTTAACTAAAATTACCAATATCCACTTTAGCATTGCTTAACAAATTTTTATTTTTAAATTCCATGAATTTTCTAACTTCAAAATAGGATTAATCTGTATCAAAAAGAGTTAATTTGCAATCTCTAAATCAATTTGGTATTAGTTTCCAGCTTTTTTTTTTCTTTTTAGGCCTGAACCCTTGGCATATGGAAGCTCCTAGGCTAGGGGTCGAATCAGAGCCAAAGCTGCCAGCCTACACCACAGCCACAGCAATGCCAGATTGGAGCCACATCTGTGACCTACACTGCAGCTTGTGGCAAGGCCAGGGATCAAACCCACATCCTCATGGATACTAGTCAGGTTCTTAACCTACTGAGTCATAATGGGAACTCCAGTTCCAGCATTTAACCAATACTTAGGATTCTAAATTTATTCTAATTGCAAAGTCTATGTACGTCTGAGAGAAGCAGTTGTGTGCATGTATGTAGAAACACATGCACACACGTACATACACAGAAGACTTTTTGCTAGGCTTTATTTATCTGACTTTGTTATTCTTTTCCACAGTTAATAGAGTTCTCCACAGATAGAGTGCTACTAATTAAATTTTCTCCTTTTGACTTTTTCACTATTTTCTAGAAACCACATTTATTTACCAGAGTCTATTAAACATGTTGAGCTGCAAATGTTAGTCCCAACAGAGCATCAGGTTGTTTTTATAAATTTTCTGCTCAGTCTACCTTACAGGAAAGTGTAATGGTTTTTCTCTCTAAATATTTTCTATTAGTGTTCAGGAAAATCCACTCTAAATACCATAGAATAAAGTTGAAAACCATAAAATATAGAAACCTATGAATTTTGGCTCCAAATGCAGCTATATACCATAATTGCACAAAATTTTAGGTAATTGAAGACATAATTGTTTATGCTGCCCTGAAACTGAGCCTGGACAATGTGAAAAGTTTTGTTTCCTTTTTAACATTGCTTAAAATTTTAACTGCAAGCCCAAGTGCAAGGAATACTATGAACCATTACCTGTACGGCGATGGGCTAGATTTATATACGTTGTATTCGTGCTCAACTCCAATGATCAGAAGCAAACATACAGTTGACTTTCTCAATTATTTTAAGCTAATTTTATCCATAAGCAGTATGTAAACTGAAGGTCTGAAATATTCTGATAGAGGTAGATATATGAGATTTGAAGATTTTGGAGGTTAGATGGATGCCTTTCTCAAATGTGAGGACTTGCTATGCTCTAAGGAAACTAAAGGTAATTTCTTTTCACTTTAATAAGGCAGTTATATGATGTAGCCCATCATCCTCAGAGAAATTTATTAGGCTTTAGCACAGTCCCGCAAATCTACATTTGCAAATGTTAATTTCTAATCTGAACGCCATGAAAATTAAATCATCACCCTAGGCAGACTGATTCACTGGCAAGGGAGCAAAAGTTGGAGGCCAAGGGCCATTTTGTATAGTTACCTTAGTCAATTAGAGTCAATAAAGAAACTTATACTACCTGTTTAAAGAAAATGCCTCTCCAGAAAACAGCCCCAGCATAAAAAGAGGGAAAATATTTGAGCTCAAACATTTGAGCATTTCCAAAAGGAAATTTCACTTATACGTTCATTACTTTCTTAAAAAATTTATCTTTTTCTTACTGTTTCATTTTATTTTATTTTTTTGTCTTTCTGCCTTTTTCTAGCGGTGCTTCCGTGGCATATGGAGGTTCCCAGGCTAGGGGTCTAATCGGAGCTATAGCCGCAGGCCTACACCACAGTCACAGCAACGTGGGATCCAAGCCGCATCTGCAACCCACACCACAGCTCACGACAATGCCGGGTCCTTAACCCACTGAGCGAGGCCAGGGATCGAACCCACAACCTTATGGTTCCTATTCGGATTCGTTAACCACTGAGCTACAACGGGAACTCCTCTTACTATTTCGATACAACCTATAATTTACTACCCAATTTATATCCCACTACATGTTTCTTAAATTATCTGAGAGGAAAAGAATTAATTTATTAGCATTTTAACCTCTGTCTGACTTATTTGTTAAAACTTTGTAGGAAGTAACAGATTTCAGGCACTTGGGACTAAGGGAGAGAAGGAATCTAATAATCTAATCTAAACAAACAAACAAACAAATAAATGAAAATAATATGGAGAGGCATAAAGAACACCCCCCCAAAAAAAAAACCCTCCTAAACAACCTAAGAATTTTGCCCAGGTGTTACCCTGCTTCTCAGAACTACGCCAGCTTCCAACAGCAACCTCTTAACAGAACTGGGTCAGCCATGTTTGGCCAAAGTTGGTACCAACCACAGATGTGAGAAATAGCCTGGGAAAGAAAATCACCCACTCCTACTCAGCTCAACTCCCAACAAACCAATGAAACAGGGCGAGCTCTGGATCTACCAGAAAAGAAATGACCGCAGAGAGAACAGAACCCAGGGTAGGAGTTTAAAAAAATGTTAAGTTTACATAGAACGCCATTTCTTTTGGCCATGCCTGTGACATGTGGAACTTCCCAGGTCAGAGGTTGAACATGTACCACAGCAGTGACCTGGGCCACTACAGTGACAATGCCAGGTCCTTAACCCTTGGAGCCACAAGGGAACTCCTAGAATACCATTTTAATGATATATCAAAAGTGCTGGCTTCACTATGTTTGAACTCACAGATTTTGGGGTGATAAGATTTTTTTAAGTTGGTTTTTCTTTTCCACTGAATGGGTCTTACTCTGCCAAATAGAGGCTAGCTCTTAGAATAATACAATGTTATTTCCTCCTTCAATTTTTGGTACAGGTTACAGGTGAAGCCTGGAATTTTCTTTGTGGGAAGATTTTAAATTATGGGTTCAAATTTTTAAATGAGTGAAGTCTGCTGGGGTAGGACAGTGAGGTGGAATAAGGAAACACTGTCCATGGGAGTGGAGACAAGAGCCAATATCTTTAGCTTGTTGCTGTTGTTGCTTTGGGTAGAAAATAACATACATTACTTCAAAGTCTTAACCAACTAAACAACAAACACTCATTTTTATGTCAAGATACTCTTTTGCTACCTTTAGAAGACTGCAATAGGAAACCAAAATTCACTCAACAACATTGGCTGAATTAATCCAGTCTGAGAATTGGTATCTAATATCTAAAAGGACAGTAAATCTTATTTGCTTCGGAAACAAACCTCAAGAGTGTTAAGACTATTAGCAGGTTAGTACCATTTTAGCACAAAGTGATCTGAATTCTATATTTATTGGTATAGCTTGGAGATCACATAATTAGGCGGATTTTCATAGTTTCCTAGTAACCATTTTCCTTCAGAAACATTAGCCATATTTCACATATGCTCATCTAAGTTACCAAGCCTAAAAGAGCTTTCCTCTTGTGCATTAGAGATGACTCTGCCTAGTTAAGACTTTCACTTCAATATATTCTTTTGATCATTTTCTCCTTAAATCATGGTCAAATGTCCACATTTTAATTACCAGCACACTGGCACTGACAGGGTGGCTGCTTCTTTTGATAATGTAACACTTCCCTGGGGCAAAATGCCAAGGAGTTGTCAGTGCAACTGTACCTACTCCTTGAAGGCGAGGCAGCAAATGTCACAACAAAACAAATGTGATTCATCCCTAACATTTTTATAAAACCCAACCTCATTTGAGGCATCCATGCCCGTACACAACCTCAAAGTGAGGGAGAAAGAACACATGTACTTATTCCTCAGTGTCTGTATTTGCATTTGCATACACACGTGTCCTGTTCAGCTACACATTATAGGATTTCTTCCAATAGCAGAGTTCTAGCTTCCATACGGAAGAATAAAACCCATCCAGGGGCCAAGAAAAGCTAATCTAAAAATTCTAACCACCTGAAAATTTGTGAGTCCAAACACAGTGAAGCCGGTTTAAAAATACTCTTGACCAAGCAACAAAATGGTGCTTTTTGTAAACATGATATTTTTTAAAACTCACTGTCTTTAAAAGGATGTCAAATTCCGTTGGCATAAAAGAAAGTTAATTAGAGTGTATTTTTATATTTATAGTTACGAAACTATTAAGGTCCATATGCAAAAGTCAACCAATTTGTAAATATAATGGGTCACCAAGCAGTACCTAATCAGAAAGAAACACTTAATTAAAAGGCAAAGAATAGTGAGATTATTCTTTCTAAAACCATATTTTACAATTAATTTGAAAAGTTAAAAATTCAAAACCAAACACCCTCCTGTCTACATGCAGGGCTTTATGCCATGTGAGCCAATAAATATCCTTTTAACTTCAACCAGTGTGAACTGGACAATTTTTTTTGGTTTTTCTTTTTTTCCAAATTGAAGTATAATAATTGACTTACACTATTATATTAGTTTTAGGTATATAGCATAGTACTTGATATTTTACACATTATAAGGTGATCACCATGACAAGTCTAATTACCATCTGTCACCATACAAAGTTATTACAGTATTATTGACTGTATACCATATGCTCTATATTACATCCCTGCCACTTATTTATTTTATAGCAAGATTTCATTCTTACTTATGGTTGAATAATATTCCGTTGTATACATATACCACATCTTCTTTATTCATTTAGAGGTGGACATGTAGGTTGCATCCATATTTTGGCTATTGTAAATAATGCTGCAATGAACATAGGAGTGCACATATCTTTTCAATTACTATTTTTGTTTTCTTCAGAAAAATACCCAGAAGTGGAATTGCTGGATCCCATGCAGGTCTATTTTAAAAGCAGGGAGGGAGGGGGAGTGCGATGGATTGGGAATTTGGGGTTAATAGATGCAAACTATTGCCTTTGGAATGGATAAGCAATGAAATCCTGTACTGGGAAGTATGTCTAGTCACTTATGATGGAGCATGATAGATAATGTGAGAAAAAAAGAATGTATACATGTATGTGTAACTGGATCAACTTGCTGTATAGTAGAAAATTGATAGAATACTGTAAACTAGCTGTAATGGAAAAAACAAAAATCATTATAAAGAAAAAAAAATTTAAGGAATCTCCACACTGTTTTCAATAGTGGTTGCACCAATTTACATTCCTTCTGACGGTGCATGAGGGTTCCCTTTTCTCCATACCCTCACCAAGACCTTGTTGTCTTTTTGAGGAAAGCCTTTCTGACAGATATGGGGTGTTATCTCATTGTGGCTTTAATTTGCATTTACCTGATGATGCATGATGTTGAGCATCTTTTCTTGTGTCTGTTGACCATCTGCATGTCTTTTTTGGAAAGCCTATTCAGGTCCTCTGCCCATTTTTAAACGGTGTTGTTTGTTTTTTTGTTATTGAGTTGTATGAGTTCTTTGTACATATTTCAGATTAGCCCCTTATCAGACATACTGTTTGCAAATATTGACTCCCACTTAATAGGCTGCCTTTTCATTTTGTTGACACTTTCCACTGCTGTGTAAAAGCTTCTTAGCTTGATGTAGCCCCACTTGTTTATTTTTGCTTTTGTTTCCTTTGTCTGAGGAGATAGATGAAAAAAAAATATTGCTAAGACCGCTGTCAGAGAGCATATTGCCTATGTTTTCTTCTAGAAGTTTTATGAATGGTTTCAAGTCTTATGTTTAATCTACTTGAATTAGTTTTTGTATATGGTGTGAGAAAGTGGTCCAGTTTTATTCTTTTGCAAGTAGTTGTCCAGTCTTCCCAAAACCAGTTATTGAAGAAGCTGTATTTTCCCCATTGTATATTCCTGCCTCCTTCATCATGGATTAATTGACTATATAAACATAGGTTTATTTGTGGGTTCTCTACTCTGTTCCACTGATCTATGTGTCTATTTTGGGCTAGCACCACGCCCAAATAAAAAAAAGCCTTGATGACTGAGGCTTTGTAGCATAGTTAAAAATCAGAGATCTTAATACAACCAGCTTGGTTCCTTCTCAAGACAGTTTTGGTTACTCAGGGTCTTTTGTGGTCCCATATACATTTTACAACTATTTGCTCTAGTTCTGTGAAAAATGTCATTGGTATTTGATAGGGATCACAATGAATCTGTAGATTGCCTTGGGCAGCATGGTCATTTCAACAACATTAATTCTTCTAATCCATGAGAACAGTATATGCTCATTTTTAAAATTGTAATCAGAGAGACCTTAAATGGCACATTTCTCTATGTTTAATTTGGAATCTGAAAAACAACTGTGAGTGATCTCAGCTTATTATCATCCTATTTAAAGTAGAGAAAATGGTTTTTATTCCCATTTTATAGACAGAGAAAAAGAGAGGGAATAAAAGAAATCATAAGCTAAGCAGATCAGCCAAATCTTCTTAAATTTAGTGTAGTGTCATTCATAACCTCATTTTCTAATATCTTCTACCAACTCCATTTCAGGTTCATGAATCTCATTAGTCAAAGTGGTGAATTTATATGAGTTCAAAAGCTAAATGTGGACTAATAATGCCAGTTGATTAATTTATGTCATAGAATAAACTTTCTTCACAAAACTTATTCTAGTTCAACTAGAGCAGATATCAACATGCGGATGAAATGTGGGGAATGTATTTGTGAAATATATTATTACATTTCTGTCCTAAGGAAGTTTGGAATACAGAAACAACAGAAATATTTCATTAATAAGTTAAATCTTCCTAGCAGGTAAAAAATATGCTTCTGTTTCTTTTAGGAAGAATTTCTTTGCTTTTTACCTTATCCTTTGATTTCATGTTTTCTGGTTATAGCTGATGTTTTCAATGTTCACACTAAATGATGATAAAGGAAAATTTTAAAATAGCAAGGAAAACACTTTCTAAAGATGCTTTATAGCTCTCAGTAATCTAATTTGTGGGAAATGGAGAGTGGAGCACCAACAGAGTGCTTTTCAATAATTTATGGTGGAGATTCATCTCCTAAGTTTAGAAACACGATTTGTGACCCAACTGTGCTGTGAACCTATTAGTGTAATTAGACGGCTGGCTACATCTCCAACCTGGCCCTTTCTTCTTGCACACTCTTTTGTGTCTACGTAGATTCTGTGCTTAGACACATCCTTTGGAAAATGAGTCAATGAAAACACTTATTTATAATATATATTTTTTATTCTGATTACAGCCGAAGCATAGACCTGGCTGGCAGATCCTCACTGTCAGAATTTTTCCTTCTGAAATTACAGAAGACAAGCGCCAATCCAAATTTCTTCTGTTTGTTTTCATTTCATTTACATTATTTAATAGACCAGGACTTTTTGATTGTGTAAAAATCAAGGATGTGGCTAGAATTTCATATTAAATGGGAAAAAGGACCAAGAATATCACGGTCATAAGAATTTCTAGTTCAAGTGTTAAAGATTCATTGAGTTCGACTTAATATTTAAAAATATTATTTTAAATATCAACAAAGGGCAAAAGCAGAGTTATTTTGTCTTTATTTTATTTACATGATCATACCTGAGCTTCAGAATATTAACTTTCTTACAAAAGACAGGAAGAGACCTGCCTTTTTCCTATACACATTTCCATATTCTTGACTGCATTTTATTATCCAAATATTGGGCTTCGAATGAAGCAAACAGACACTTGGTTTTAGAGAAGAAAAAGAAAAGGAAAACTTTAGACAACAGAAGGCCATGAATTATGTATAACCTGCGTACTCAAGGACAACTAATTAGCAATCAGCTAAGAAGAAAGTAAATTCTGATGCCATCCTTCTCCATTTTTAGGTTAAAGAAAACTTTTATTTTGAATATCTGTTGCCAGCAAGAACCAAGATCCATAATGAAAATTATTTATAATGTTCTACCTCATACAATTAAAGAAAAATGACTATATTTAACCAAGTAACGAGATCAACAGAATTGTTAAATAAATTTGTATAATTAGTTAATTACCAAATGCCACTTTTTTAAGGATAAATGCTGAAAATAACATCTGCATAATATGGTGGAAGAAAATTTTGTTTAATTAGGGAATTAAGCAAGTTTCCTGCTACTCACAGGTTCTCAACTGAGTAATAAGGTGTACATTTTACTGTTTTCAAAAATATATATTTTGGACTTATGGTAACATAAGGAAAGAATTTGAAAGTAAAAGTCCAAATACTCGGGTCTGACTCCCAATTCTACTGGTCTTGCAAATCTGAGTAACTAATTTAAACTTTCTGAGCCATAGCTACCTGAAATATAAAGTGGAGGCAATAACTTAACCCATTCATATTACCAAGTAAAGTATCTGAAAACATAAGGCATTGCTCAAACAGAAAATACTACTAGTAAAAATTTTTCTAAAGCTTTAATCTCAGTATTATAATGAGCCACTTAAATTAGGAAGTTAATTACATTGCCCAAGAAGTAATTCATCAAACCATTAATTCAAAGGCTTTCTTTAGCACAAAAAACTTTTTTAAAAATCTCTGATTTTGCAAACCTCTGGTATTTTCATAAAATTAATATATCAGACAAATTCTAGATCTTTTTGCTATATCTAAACTTTTTAGTAATTCTATAACAAATTTTAGTAATTCTATAATTTTTAATTTAGATAATTATGGTTTCTGAATAATATGACTGTTTTCGTATTAGATTACTGGGTTCTCATCATAGTCCAACTCTGAGCATATTTTGGTACTTTCCAAATAAGTATCTTTGCAATTGAATTGAAAAGGAGAAGTTTCCCTATGTAGTCAAGCCTTATGAGTCCCCATCTGTCTGTTAGCAAGTCTAAAGGGGACTCTGGTTTTCATCTATTGGTTGCTCGAGCAACTGTATAATTTGAACTAGATCTTATTCACGAATGCTGATAATTTGATCTCTGATAGCTATACACAATAACCGGTATTTAGTAGGAATATCTATAGAAAAATTATGGAAAATAAAACATAAAGTAAGTAATTATTCTACATAGAAACAGTGAACCAGTTAAAATACTTAGGAAAAGCTTTTAGACCAGGACTGGTAAATATGTGGCACACCTGTGCCTCCACAACCTCCCAGTCACTAGTTTAGAACTCCAAGATAAGCATTACTAACTCCTTTATACCAAACTTCAGCCTCTTTCTTAACACATAACTCCAGGCAACCACTACCAAGTCTATATATTTGACAGTCAAGGAGAAAAATATTTACCCATTTATGTCTTAGACCATCGTGTGCTCGTAGCAGCCTGTTAGGTAGGTCTTTGGTCTGTTTAGCCAAATGAATTTTTACCTCCAGAATTAACACACATTCCTATTTATAGCAAGGCTGATGTTGACCTTTGTGCATTTATCATTTTTACCTAGAAATGGGTTAACAGTATTAGAAATAATCCAGTGTGAGAAATGCATAAGAAATAAGATGCAGGTGACTATCTTGAATAAGTAAAAAGATAAGCTTCAAAAATCCCAGTGTCTTGAAACAGCAGATATATATAAAAAAAACATTTTTGTACTCTGATCTCATGAATACTGTGAAAAGTATCACAGTAGTGACATAAAAGTAAAATCATGTTTAACTTGCACTAAGAAATTAGGATAACCATTACTGGCTTTCTCTGATGGACTGTCCAAGTTTACATAAAGCATGTCCAAATTTATGTTATATATTGATGTAGCTTACAAGTCTCCTGGCTACTCACATGCTCTCCCTACATGTAGAAGGCAGCTCTACCCACCTGTGATTTCACATGAAGTTCCCTTTACAAAGCAGGCCCAAATTCTAGCTTATTAACTCCAACTGTATTGCATATGCCCTAGCCTCAGATTCTAAGATTCAGTTCTGATATTACTGGTTGTTTTCTAAGAGTATTATGTTTTTTATAGGTCTAATGTGGCCAATGTTCCCACTGCCACTTTAAACTTGGTCCATATTCTCAATGTACATTTCAGCCCCTTCGTGCTTTTGAAAGACTGCTGCATGATGCTCACTCTGTGCTTGTGTTCCTACCATGGCTGAGCCAGGATGCAGGTCACTGCTCGATGCCGTGGCCACACCACTCCTCACTCTTGCTGGCCTCTGTCCTGTAATTTGGTGACTTGCTCCACAGCCACCCTCACCACTCTACCCATCTTAAGTATGCTGACTGATGGAGCAGAGGCTAACTTCATACTTCAGGTGAATTCCACAGCAAAGGTACTTGAGACATCAAAGTTTTGTGCAACATCTCCTTCAGGTTCCACACAGACCTTAACATCTTAGGATATGCATCCAGCATAAGGATTGCAGGGCTGGAGCAGATTCAGTGAAACTGCTATATTCTTTACAAATTCAGAATTCCTTCCAGTGGCCCAGCTCCGCACTGAGCCCAGGTTACTGATTCAGACTTCTTCCTTTGGATGCATTCTTTCCTGGCACCACAAATTCCTTCCTAAAATTTGCCTTGCAGTTCTCTTTGCACCCCGTATCAGACAGTCCACCAAATAGTGCCAACTGGGCTGAATGGCACACATGTTTTTTTTTCCCAAAAGTATCTATATGTCCAGATAAATCAGTGCTTACAAATAATGTGGGGAGGGGCAATGTGTTCTTTCTGGGAACTCCACACATGGGATATGTACAATCTATATTCCTGGTTAGCTAGGAGTCTCTATTATTTACACATGTCCACCTACCTTTTTATCTGTCTACAGGTATGTAGGTATATATACACAAACACACACATATACATGCACATGTATATATAACCCATATACTTACATCCATTCTAATTTTGAGGAACATTGGTTTGTTGCCATTCTTTGGCTATTAGTAATAGGACTTCTATAAATATACTGTACACATACCTTTGGTAAACACATCTTGGTGTATACATTTCTATTTGGTATGTAGTTATAGCATTTAGTATAAACTGTTTAGAGCTCTCTTGTCATCAGAGAAAAAGGTGAGTTCCATAACAAAGTCTTCAGTTTTGGCAAAATATTTCAGGGCTCTATCAATTTTCCCAAGAGTTTTCTTATTCTCTGATATGCAAATTATTCTCCCACTCCTTGTGTTTCCTTTTAAGGATCTACCATGCCACAAATATTGCAGGTGAACTCTTATTGAATATCAACAGGTTAAATTCCACCAAAATTTCGGAAACTTTGCTGTTCAAACTGTTCTCTAACATCATTCTCGGCAAGTTGATAAAGTCCTTATCTCTTCCAAAAACGTAATTTCACATTGCACTGTATTTGCGTTACATTTTTAAAAGGAGTCATTTTCAATTTGTATCCTTAAATCCACAGGAAGGAAACTGACTGATTAGGTGAGATTTTTTTTTAAGTTATGTTAAGTAGGAATATTTGAGTAGAAATAAGTGTTACAAATATTCAGTTTTCCAAGAAACTGTATCTTCCTTTTCTTCCCTATGCAATCTAATAACTGTTAGAAGTCTAATAATGAACATTTAATATGAATAATGTACATATATAAAATCTTGAAAGAAAATTTGCCAAACTATTTCTTGGTGGTGAGATCAAAAGTAATACTGTTTTATTTTAGTACTTTCTTTCATTTTGCACAATAAATATATGCATTATTTGTATGAGCAGAAAATATTCATAAGGATTAGATGAAAAGGGAAATTTCTTCCCCTTTCAACATCTAGTCACTGGTAGATGTTTTGTGTAGCTACACAGAATAAATTTAGCTTATTTTCCACATGTGAGATCTTGAAATAGTTTATAACAATTGCGATCGTTTCTTCTTCACAGGATAAATACTTCCAGATCATTCTACAATTCTTTCTATGACTAAGTCTCAAGACCCTCTGCAAATTAACTACTCTCCTTTGGATATACTTGAGGTATGTTTTTCCAATTATATATTGTAATAGAAATATGTATGTAATAAAAGCCAGTGGAGAAATTTAAATAACCAGACTTACGGATTTCATAAAATTTGTGGTAGTCTTTTTAGATATATATGGTATATAGATATATATTTATATATTTATATATAAATATATATGTTCTAGATATATATTAATAAAATTCTTGCTACAATATTCAGTCTAGATAATAAAATATAGCATATAAACACTGCAAATACAAACATTTCTATTTATGAAATAATTTCAACTTTATAATTTAAATTTGCCAAACTAATAAAGTCATTACTTTGATGCTTTTATAGATTTCAAATTCTATGCTACACATGAATAAAAGGAGTGGTAGACATAGCTGCATTTATTTTTCTCCCAAATGGACTAATAACAGAAATGGTTCTTCAATGATTAAATTCAATATATCTTATGTTCTTCACTTTTATAAACAGCATAACCTTATCAATATTTATTTTTACCTCCCAAATCAAAAATCTACTTAAAAATAGATTAATATATACACCATGGTTTTGGCAAGGGGTACAGAAAAGCTTCTGTGAAGTATAGGAATAAGAGCATAATTAAGTAGCTCTTCACATAAGGTTATATTAGGTGTCAGTATATTTCATCATAAAGCATTTTAAACTCTCTCCTATTTTTATTTTCTTACCACTGACTCATACCTAAGATTTGGATTTTCCAAAGGTCAACAATGCGATAGATACACTAGGTCAACAAATATTTTCATTATTTGAAATACATCAGTAATCCCATATTATTTTTAGGGTTGCAAGAAAGACTCAGTCAACATGGGAATTCAACAGTTATCTAAACATTCAGAACTTTTTTTTTAATGTAAAGCTCACATGACCATAAGCATTCACTGACTAATATTAATTGGGAGAAATTTTTTTTTTTGTGATAGAGAAAAACTGGAAACAGCCTAAATACCCAACATTAGGAAAACGTTAATCTCCTGAATAATGTGCAACTGTTAAAATAGAGATTATTTATAGCTTTCACTGAGTTCAAAAAAATGTCTTGCAGGAAAATATACATATCACACACAGACACACACACACACACACACATTTATATATTTGTAAATGGATAGTAAAATAGTTTAAGAGACCCGTATTATTAACAGTGTGTTCCTCAAGGAAATAGAAGTACAGGGACAAAGACAGCTCTGGTTTAGTTTAGCAATACTGAAGACTTTGTTATGGAACTCACCCCTTTCTCTGGTACAGTTCAGCTCTAAATAGTTTATACTCATATATGATTTTTAATAACAAACATTTATTATTTTATTACTTAAATACCCAAGTGTTAAAATTATAATTTACTTGAAAAGCAGGGTTAGAGTAAAGGAGAGTATCTAACTCCAAAATATATACCTAATCTTTTTCTTTTTCAAGGCTTGTCAAATCTATACTGATTCTTTTTTTATCTCTTTATTAAAACCATCCCCCCACCTTGGCATGCAAAGGACGGGTGACCAGTGTTGATGAATGGCTGGCTTTAGAGCAGTGAGGTTATACACACCAACCTAGAAAGCCATGAATAAAATCTGAATATGACAATAAACTATTTTTGGCCATCTTCTGAATTCCAAATTAGATACAGTTCTCTAACTTTAGTGGAAGCTCTGTGTATGTGTCTGAGTGTGGGAGCCAACAAAGGGTAGTGTTTGTCCCACTGAATTTAAATGTCTCTGCATATTATCTTCTTGGCTGGCCGGATGACAGGCCCTTGCCAGTCCTACTCTCTTTAAATAGAGACCTACACTTCTTAAATAGAGCCTACTTGTACCAGGGAAAGGTTCTCTTTCCTTGTGCTCAAATTTTGTTCTTTAAGGAGCAAGTCAGCGTTAATGCCATCAGTAGCTCATGTACAAACAAACCCAAGATGTGCCTGACTTGTAAGCAGGTTTTTGTTCAAAAGGTTAAATAAAAGCCTTCTTTTTATTCTCTCCTTTTATTTTCGGCACCTAATGAAAAGGTCAAATGACTTTCAGGATATTTCCATACATTACTGTCAATTAACTTTTTACCCATTTAACTAACCATGCATAAAAGGAGTATTTGATTTAGAAAAGCTGAAGTTTCAAAACAATGCCTTCATTTCTAACTCTCTGTAAACAGTTCTGCCTTTAGGCATTTGGGAAAAGATAGGACTGGTCATAAAACAGCCAAAAAAAAAATTTCTGGAGCTTATGAACAGCACTGACTTTAAATTTTCACTGGAAAAAGGCTCAGAAAATTTTGTGGACAACAACTCAAATTATCACAGGCATTCCTATTTTTTTAAAATAATGCTATATGTAATCTCAGCACAATTATAGGGGCCACCCAGTATTATGTATTTTAGCATTAATTATACCCATACAACATAGGGAAATCATTTAGTGAGCAGAAAATATCAAATATGTAAGGTAAATTAACACCATCATATAGAAAATAATGTAAATATATAAACAAATTTCATAACTCATTCACAGTGGAAAACAATGAAGTAATCACCAAAAAAATTACTCAATATAATTGGATTTATATTACTACTTAGAGACAGTTGTGACTTGAACTAATAGAACTAATTTTACCTTCCATAATTAGTGAAGGCTGATTATAGCTGATTAAGTACATAAATCCATTGCCATGATATGATCATTGTCTGAAGGAAATACATAATTCATTTTTCTGTAGCTGTGAATTCTTATATGGTTGATATGGTTAATGCAACCTCCAGTTTTTCTGTAATACAAATATAGCTTTTCCCATCTATCTGAAAGTGGAACGTTCCCATGAAACCCTTAGTAAGGTGTAACAGCGTAAAGTGAAAAAGCAATCGCCTTAAGATATACCTTGCCAGCTGATGCACAAAATAAATGGAGATCAAGCACAGGCGCTTATAGACAGAGTTCAAAGCTATAACGAATTGACAGTGAGAAGCTGTGTATGGTTCCTGGGAAAGAAGCTTGGTGGTGCCACTCTCACTGCTCCTAGTGCATGCTATTTAGGGGTGTGTGTTATTTAGGGATGTGTGCTATTTTGGGGGTGGGGTTAGGCTCACTACAAAACAAACGCTGGAAGCTGGCTGTTTTCTCTTTTCTCCTTTTCTCATAAAGTTGTAAATCTTTTTCAAATATCTTTTGGTTAGTTGAAGCAGGTACTGATATAAGTTTTCTGTAAAAGCAGAGTGGCATAAAGCGAACTGATGAAGGAGCACTGTATTGGCAATAGGGGCATTACCTTCTTAGGTCATAGAATGATTAAGCACTTGCATAATTTGAGAAACTCGTATAAAACTACATTTCCAGCCCCAAATAATACATTGATTGTATAGTCTCGAGAAATTTAGCCACTAAATGAAGGGTATGAAAAGATAATATTTTCTATTCTTGGAGTTCCCTTGTGGAGCAACAAGTTAAGGATCACACATTGTGCCTGCAGTGGCTATGGTCGCTGCTATGGCACAGGTTCAATCCCTCTCTGGGAACTTCCACATGCGTGGAAGTGACCAACAACTTTTTTCTCTTCTTAGTACATACAAATTAAATGGATGAAAGTTTTATGATGATATATAGTGTTTGGAGGATAAAAATACAAGATCTAGTTTTCCCCTTTTATTTACAAGTAAGGCCACTCAGTACGGAGAAAACATATACTGAGATGTCTATTCAGAGGCTTATTTCTTTATTGCTGTTGATAATATATCACCATCTTCATTAGTAACCACCACAACCAGAAAGAAGCATTTCTTCTTCTGCTAGAGAGATAGATACATATATGCAAACATACATTTATATATATTTGTATGTGTGCATGGGTATATATATATATAGAGAGAGAGAGAGAGAGAGAGAGAGGCAGAGACAGAGAGACAAAGAGAGAAAAAGAAATATTTGCATGTATGTGTACATACAGAACTGAGTTCTACTGTGATATAACGCATTTTTAAGTTCCTACATTTTGTTTTCTATATGAAGGATGGTGCTCTGCTAGTTAACATGAGAGTTAAACATCTGGTTAACTACCTTAGTTAATATCTTGAGCACTTCATTAATATTTACCTCCAGGGCTAATATTATCATTACTAAAGCATAACATGTTTTTTAGAATTGACCATAACTACCACCTGAAAAGCCAAGACTTAAAAAAAAAAATGCATTCTTGGTGTTCCTGTCATAACTCAGAGGAAACGAATCTGACTAGCATCCATGAGGATACATACAGGTTTGATCCCTGGCCTGGCTCAGTGGATTAAGGATCCGGCGTTTCCATGAGCTGTGGGGTAGGTCGCAGACGTGGCTCGGATCCTGCGATGCTGTGGCCAAGGTGTAGGCCAGACCCTACAGCTCTAATTCGACCCCTAGCCTGGGAACATCCATATGCCATGGGTGTGGCCCTAAAAAAAGGAAAAAAAAGCCTTCTCAATATTATCACTAGTCCTTACTTCCTATTTATTTAACTTTATTTCCTTCTGTAAGGTGTACGCTGTAATATAACAGTTTCCAACCTTGTTTAATGAGAGGGGTGAGGCTATTTACCCATTGAATCTCTTCAGCTTATTTTCTGTTAGAGAAAATAGTTACATTAAAATTATTAAATGATTTTCCCTGATGTCATAGTACACACAATTAATGCTGAGATACAGTGTATCCCTATGGAAATTATAAGCCAAAGCAATGAGAGGAGTTTCCTTCAGAAAAAAATCTCAAATCAATAAACCACTTTAAGTGAAGCCGGGCTTTATCATCTCTGGCCAGCACTGATTATTGAGATTCTATCTCAATTCTATGAAAATGAATTTGTATCCGTGCTATTGTGAATTTGATCTCCATTTGTGATACCCTAGCAAATGAGGAGCTCCTGTTGAGTGTAGTGGTTCAGGAGAATAATTCAGATATTAGAAGTCAATCAGTCATCAGTCTGGGTGCCTGGGGCATACACTGTAGCTGAATCCTCAAATATGCCTCCTTGAGAATCACATCAGCCCCACATCAAAGTCACCTTCCTGTTTGAAGCTGTACATTTGTGTCTGGGTTGAGACTGAATGAGCCTCTGGGGATGTGGACAAACCAGCTGCTAATTAACCAGGTACTGTCTTGACTATCCTACCACTGAAAACCCTAGAGAGAAGGGAAAAATACAGATTTCCCATGACACTACAGCATAAAAAATTATAAATAGATATTTCAAAGTAGTAGCACGGTGTAAACTTCCACTCCAAAGGATAAAACCTCTAACAGATGTTGTTTAGTTCTATTACTCTGAGAACTGCAGTATTTCAGATAATGCAGGCTCTTATGAATTCTTTGAAAATCTAAGGTATCCAACTGATTGTGGTTCTCCCTAATGAAGACCAAGATAAATAAGGAATATATTAGGCAAAGAAGGGTCAGAGAAGGCAGAGAAAAGGATGTACTATGATCACTTGAGTACAAGTCTCAGCCTGAGTACAAGTACAAGCAAGAATGTGAGCCTAGCAATTAGGGGTGTGTGTGTGTATTTAGCGTTTTTACATTGTTTCAAATTTCCTATTTCCAAGCACTGATGTAAATATTAAGTCTGCATGAAGTAATGTATCTTGTAAGAGAATGACTATGACAGAGAAAAAAAACAGCTCTCTCCACCTAATCATGACAACTAATATAGTGATGGAAAATGCTACATGTAGATAGGAATGAAATTCTGTGTATAATATCAATGTACATAAGCATAGTCATTGGTCATCTATCTTTAGTTGCTCTCACTTTGAAGAGTCCCTGTATTTGGAATTGAAACTCTGTGTGAAAATTAACTTCCCCTTGGTACTGCTGTAGCCCTTCCAAACTGAAAAGTACCTCTCCAGAAAGAAGATGCATAGAAGAATGGCACTCTTTCATAGTTTATTTTCTTTTGTTTTAGATTTCTAAAACATAAGACTCCTGAGAGTCTCACCTCAAAACAGGTGAATAATGAAAAATGTCTTTGGAATGAAAGATAATTTGCAACCTATATCATGCATGTGTGAAAACAAAAGCTGAAATAAATCACAGCATATTATTTCCAAGCAGTGTCATACCACTATGTTAAAAAAAGAACAGATTTTATATGTGCATATATGTGTACACTTGCATACTTTTAAATCCTTCTAATTATATTTATTTAAACATTTAACATTTTGCATTGCCATTGTGTTAAAATATTAAAAAAAAACAACTCACAAAAGGTAAGCATAAATCCAAAATGGAGAGAAAGAAAATAACAAATGTCCAAATAAAACATTATAATAAGAGCTGACAGATGATATGGGTGAAATAACCTAATACTTAAAAAAAAAAAAAAAAGGCCAGATGTCTACATGCACTGGATATGAAAGAGCTTATGATGTTTCTATCAGCAAGAGAATGACACGGTCTTAAATATATAAATGTTAGATCTAGAAAGGACTTTGAGTCATGATGTGAAAATTTGATATTACTATATCCATTTTATATACGAGGGACAAAGTTCAGAGGAGTTCACTGCTTTGCCAAAGTCTCCAAGAGCAAAGAGAGGCAAAGTTGAAACTAGAAGCCAGACCTCTTTTCTCCTAAGGCACTGCCTACCTACATCATTAACTCTTACTATGGAATTGGCTTACAAAACAATAAGGAAGCCCAAAGGTCAAGTAGCTTTCAGAAAAGTTAATACTTAAATAAAATTATAAAGGCTCATAAAAGATACATATAAGGCTATAGTAAGAAAAAGGATTAAGTAGATTCTACCTTTATGTTTTGTTATGTATGTTTATTACAGTAAACGTAGTTGCTACGACTTTTGAGAATCATCAGCATGAGAGTGAAAGAGAGAAATCCAAGTTGTATAAATAATACTTCTCTTACTATATGTTGTGTGCACTCTGATACCTTCAACCCTGTGTTTAAAAATAATGGTCTCAATTCACTAAATTGATTTCTCAGATTACTGATAGGTCTCCTTGTTAGTGAGAAGATAATAGTAATGAAGGCCAGAGCCTCTCAAGTTGTTGAACCAAGATATGCTCAGGTTTCTTAGAGGACTGAAGAGGAAACGGTGGTAGTGGGCAGATTAGCATCTTCACTGCAGAGGTGCTTAGAAACCTGAAGGAATAGAAATGAGATGCCCAAAAGATCTTGAGTCTTTAAATAAGTGAGAGACTATAATAAGATTGACAGCCAGTAAGAGTTTAATTTGTTGCCTTGATTTAACCAATTTTAAACATTTCAGTGTTTAACCACACTATTAGGAAGTCAAATTATAATTTAATTTTTTTAGGGCCGCACCCACAGCATACGGAGATTCACAGGGAAGGGGTCAAAACGGAGCTGCAGGTGCTGGCCTACACCATAGCCACAGTCACAGCCACAGCCACAGCCACAGTCACAGGGGATCTGAGCTGTCTGCGATCTATACCATAGCTCACAGCAACACCAGATCCTTAACCCATTGAGCAAGGCCAGGGATTGAACCTGCGTCCTCATGGATACCAGTCAGATTTGTTTCTGCTGAGCCACGACGGGAACTCCCTCAAGTTACAATTTTCTTCCAGTATTTTTATAAAACTGTTTTTAGAATTTAAGAGAATAAAAGAAGAGATGAAGAAAGAGGGAGATGGAAAATAATATTAAAAAAATATATATAAATGTATGACTGAGTCACTTTGCTGTACAGTAGAAGCTGGCACAACACTATAAATCAACTATATTTTTATAAAAAATGGAAAAAAACTTTAACCTCATTAAAAAGAGGCAGAATGGAGGAAAGAGAGTGAACAGAGAGAAAGACAGAGAGCATTAAAGAGACAGAGAGATTGATTGAAAACTCCTATGTGTGGCATCCTTCCCATTTAATTCTCTGGGATTACCAGAAGAGAAATTTTTACCATCATTCAAAACCAACAGATCCAGGAGCTCTCGCCGTGGCTCAGTGGTTAATGAATCCAACTAGGAACCATGAGGTTGCAGGTTCGATCCCTGGCCTTGCTCAGTGGGTTAAGGATCCGGTGTTGCTGTGAGCTGTGGTGTAGGTTGCAGACGTGGCTCGGATCCCGCATTGCTGTGGCTGTGGCGAAGGCCGGCAGCTACAGCTCCTGTTAGACCCCTAGGCTGGGAACCTCCATATGCTGCGGGTACGGCCCTAGATAAGGCAAAAAGACAAAAAAAAAACAAAAAAAAATACCCCAGATCCAATAAGTAATAAGCTATGTAGTATAAATTAAGTACTTGTCAAGTGGGGGCTATTTAAATTCATCCAAAATTATTTGATACACATTCTACATAAGTCCAGGCACTAAGGATGAAGTCATACCATGACACACACACTTTATGTCTACTATTTGTAACTTGCAGTGCTTAAAAATAATTTTTACATTCACTGATTCCCTTAGAGCTTAATAGCACTGTGATATAGGCAAGGATAATTTAGAACTTCTGTTGGTTTTTAAAAATATTATTATTAAAAGTTTAGTCCTGCAAAGTTAAAGCAATTTAGAAGTTTAGGGACTAAAAAGAGAAAAATATCCCCTTTCCTGGGGTTAACCACTATTAAGTTTGCTGTTTATCTTTTCAGATGCCCTTTTCTACTAAGCATTTATGTGCATACACACACACTAGATATAGAGATGATAGGTAGACAGATAACTTATACATAGCATATAATTTCTATTCATTTCTGCAATGTCTTGGACTCTCCATGTCTAGATACAAGTCTCTATCCCACCCTAATGCACAGATATGTTAATATTTAACTCTTCTGCAATAGCCTTGTGATTGTAAACAAAAAGCCTTTATGCATGAGTTTGCACAAATGTATAAATATTTCCACATGATAAGTTGAATCTAAAACATCGAGTTGCAGAGTTCCCATTGTGGCACAGTGGGTTAGGATCTGGTGTTGTCACAGCTGTGGCATAGGCCAGCAGCTGCAGCTCAGATTCGAAACCTAACCTGAAAACTTCCATATGCTGCAGGTGTGGCCAACAACAAGTTAAATTAAAATTGCTTGCAAAGTATTATATTTAAAATTTTAAATGATAAATTAGCCCACAAAATGTTTCTAGTAATACATCAGAGTGCTCTGTTCCCTATACCATTACCAGCACTGGGTAATACTGATCTTTGCAAAGCTTAACTAAGGCTCAGGGCAAAGAAAGGGATCTCATAGAAAATTTTGGATTTTCTTTTTTCGGCCTCATCCATGGCACGTGGAAGTTCCCGGTCCAGGGACTGAACCCATGCCACAACAGTGACCCAAGCCACTAAGGGACAATGCCAGATCCTTAATCCAGTGCACCACAAGAGAACTCATAGTAATGTTTTCTTCTTAAGTGTATGTCATATGGCCATTTGCATAACTTTTATGAATTTTGTTTGCATATCCTTTGTCCATGTTTGCACTGAGTTTGTCTAGTGATCTATAGGAACATTTTATATATTATTTATATATTGATGGTATATCTACATTTACGTATTTACCCAGTATCTAACATATATGTAACATGTATTATCTGTCAGTCAACAACATGTCAAGACTGTAATCTTTTCCATACAGCTTCTGAGATATATATTTTCATAATAGAAATTTTAAAAAAACAGATTATAGATGAGCACACAGGGACTCAGAGTGCTTAAATGACTTGTCCACGGTCACATACATATACATTGGTGATTTTGAGGGTTTGACTTTAGTTGGCTGGAGTTCCTCTGGCTAGAGCTCAAACAAAGTACAGTAAAAAAAAAAGCTGTATGATATTTTTGGCAGGCTTTATCTTAGTGTTCTTGAATATATTATACATATATAAACATGCACACATATCACACACACATACCCATACACTCTTTTAAATTTCTTCTTTTATCCTCATACATAAAAGACTACTTTCCACCTACCATTTTAGCTTCAGATGAAGTGAAATTGAGCCTAAAATCAACTTTAATTAAAATCAGCTCAGAAAACCTGATACTGAATTGCGAGTGGTAGGAAGAGATTTAGAGTTTTAACTAGTAAATAAAACCTCCAGTCCCACTGGAAGACAGGCTTAGAAATCCCTCTTGCTCACATTAGCCTCATCCAAAAGAGGATCATTAGTTAATGATATGTATATCAATAGTATTGGTATGGTTAGACTTACTCATCAGCAAGTGATAACTTCCAGGGCTTGGATTTCAGAAGCAGCAATCCTATTCTTTCCATCACATCAAATGTATTCCTTATCCACTGATATCTTCCTTCAGTAAATAAACAAGCTTAAACCACCATCTACATTTCATTTTCTGGCCACTGCTAACACATGGATGATTTGGAACTATATGTTGTATATAAAATTAGGCCTTATTTAGCAAAGCAAATTTTTATAAAAACATAATCTATTGAATTTACAATTTATAAGGTATAACCATTTGTAGCAGATGTTAAATGTTTTATGCCCTTTTCCTTGCAAAGAAGTTAAATGAAATATTTATTATATATGTGAAACATTGAAGTCCTTCAGAATAATTTCACAACTTAAAATTAAGACAGATGAAGTCCTAAAGATCAGCCTATAAAAACAAAATAACCACACAATAATTTTTGAATGAAAAATGAATGGAATTGAGGAATTTTTCTGCATTTGCTATTATTCACAAGTTTCTGACAGGATTACATCAACTTTCAACAACTGCAGACTTTTTCCATTAAGATTACTACCTAAACATTTGAGATAGGTGACCAAAAAATAGTCTTCACACAATTTTATTTGGAGTGGAAATCTCTTAAAAATATCATTTAAATCAAATTTTGATTAAAAAATAATATGTACTTTAGCCATAACAGATTTTATTAAAATTTACTTTTTCTCATATATTACTGCAATAGCTTCAAAGAAAATATAAGGGCCATCAAAATAAGTATTATATATTTACGAGTAACTATACTACTAGCATAGTACATATATTATTTAACTTTTGTTGACACGGTCTGCGTAACCACAGACTGACTCTCTTGTGCAGAACCTTTCCTTCTAAGTATTTCAAGCTCAAGAAGTAAACATTCACATTTTCAACATAATCTCCAGTGTTCAGCAGGTGGAAAGTAACATTATTCTCAACTCTAGGTGAAAATGCAAACAGAAGTACATCAGAATGCTTTAAAAAAAAGCCTCAAACACTACTATATACAGAATAGATGGGTAACAGGAACCTAGGTATAGCATAGGGAAATTTCCTCAGTACTGTGTGGTAGCCTATATGGGAAGAGAATCTGAAAAGGAATGGATATGTGTGTGTGTGTATACACATATATGTGTGTGTGTGTGCATATATATATATATGTGAGGAGGCATCCAAGGAATCTCTCCTACTTTTGCACCCTCACGGAAGTAAAACTGCTAAAGGTCTTTCAAATAATGTACTACTTTATATGATTTCTATACATAACCATTAATTTCTTTCCATCTCCTTACAGATTCCTTAAGGTCTAATTTTGTCACATTTTGTATCCACAGTGCTTCATGCACATAGAAGCAGTTTATGGAACAGTGTGTGCATCCTATCGCCCATACAGTGGGTTATGGGACAGGATGAATGGGATGGAGTATGATGAGATGGGATGTGGGGGACGATAGCAGAGTGGAGAAGAAAAACAAGAAGAGGAGAGGGAAAACAAGGAGAGGAAAGGCATGGCATGACATAGTGAGGAAGGGCTAGGCTGGAATAGAAGAGAAAATAGAGTGTGTTGCATATGGTGAGGGTATTAAGGAAACAAGTTTTAATGACATGTATGTAAACAAATAATCATAATTTAAAATTCTTTATTATCGTATGTTATGGTCACAAGGTTGAGAATCACTGGTTTAAGAGAATAAGCTTTACATTCAGACTCAGGCAACTTCCAAGCTTTCCCATTTCTGGTTCTGTGAACTTTGACTAACTGCTCAGAAGCCTTAGTTTTCTAATATGAAATAAGAATGATATTCTTCACATTATAAGACTGTTATAATGTAACTTTTAAAATTTAAATGAACTAACCTATGAAATGTCTATAAGGTTCCTAACACCCCAGAAGCAATCATAAATTATCCTTACTATTTTACATTGTAACCTCTTGGGAAATTTTACTTGAATGCAACTGAATTTTTTTTCAAATATTTAAAATAAATACTGAAAACACAATTTAAAGAAGAATCTAGTGTATTGAGAAAAGTTTTTTTCTTTTTTTTCCCTTTTTTAGGCCCACACCCATGGCATATGGAAGTTCCTGGGCTAGGAGTCGATTCAGAGCTGCAGCTGCCAGCCTACACCACAGCCAAAGCAACTTGGGATCCAAGTCACATCAGCGACCTACACCACAGCTCACAGCAATGTTGGACCCTTAACCCACTGAGTGAGGCATCTTCATGGATCCTAGTCGGGTTTGTTAACTGCTGAGCCATGAAGGGAACTCCGAGAAAAGTTTATTTTTGATGTCATGTATAAGTGTTAACTGGAAATGTATCTAAATAGCATAGGAATTCCATGACTTGGTTCAAAGAAATTTTGAATTTTTTCTTCTCCAAGTTAAAGCTTCGTGCTTTGAAGAATTCATTTATTCTTGAATTATTTGCAACAACATGGGGAAGTTATATCAAAGACATGTAATCTATATTCCTCTTTGTTTTTATTACAAACATTATGGTGAAAAGACATGTTTAAAATACATACACAAAATCAAACTTCTCCTGGCCAACTTCAATTGAGAACATGAAAAGAAGTACCAGAATCCAGTTGAAAGTAACTTTTTTAGAGATGTGGAAGGATGGGTAACACATCTGTAACTGTTCTTGACACATGACTACTTGGTTGAATTAAGGAAGGTGGTGGGGTGAGGCATGAGACAAAGCAAAGATGATGAGAAAGTAGACAAAATAATTCTTATTCACATAGTATTCATTTCTTTCATTTTTTCTAGGCATGGGGATACAATAGTTCCAAAACAAAGTCTCTGCCTCCATGAAGTTTATGTTCTACTTAGACTAAACACAACCAAATAAACACCCACCCTGCTAGCTGATGATAAGCACCAGCATTGTGGAAAAACCAGGGTACGGGAAAGGGAGTATGGTGGAGTAGGGAGTAGTAGGGATAACATTGTTGTTTTATACAGGGTGGTCAGGAAAAGCCTCTCTGAGAAGGTGGCAATAAAGTAGAGCTCTGAAGATTCATGCAGGGAGCCACAAAGCTTTTTCAGATATGAAGCCTATCTAACCAGCTGAGCAGCCAACAAGGGCACCAAACTGAGGTGTGTATGGCAAGGAGGTCAATGTGGCAGGAAAGAGTGACAGGAGGTGAATTAGACTGAGGGGAGGCACAGATTCTCATAGGCTCTGGGATGCATTTTTGGTTTTACTCTAAGAGAGATGAGACGCTACTAGAAGGTTCTGAACAGAGGACAGACATGGTATGACTTCTAAAGCTCACTCGGGCTACTGGATTTAGAACAAACTAGGGCGGAGTGGGAGGCTGAGGAATTTAGAACAGAAGCAAGGACTTCAGTTAAGACTATTGCTGTCATTGGAGAGACCTCATAGAGGCCAGGATCAGGATCAGGATTATAGTAGATATAGAATTAATAGGATCCAATAATAGATGGGTTGTGGAATGGGAGAGGAAGAAAGAGTCAAGGAAGACTGTCCCAGTTAAGGTAGATATAGAAAACCGAAATCCTAAAATGAATGAATGAATGCATGAACTAATAAATTATTAAGTAGATAAGGAGTCAGGAAGGAGGAAGATTTAGCATGCAAATATTTAGATTGAGAGAACTCAGAATAAATCTTATCCCTGCAAGGACTAAGTACTCAATTGTGGGTGGGTGGCTAGGCAAGGTGCTACCTCGACAAAGATGAGGCTCTAGGGATTGAACAAGCACCTATGTTTCTTTAAGGGCTTGACTTACTGCAACAGTAATTTACAAATACAACAGAGCATTTGATGCGAAATAGTCAGTTATTAGAAGGAAAGCACATTAGCATGTTGTGGTGTCTGCAACAGTTGGTTGTTACTCTCCAGCCTGCTAATACAAGGCAGGCAATGAAGGTAATTGTACTAACGATCAAAGAGCTGAGCTCCTACAGAGAAGCAAGTGCATACATTGCCAATATTTCATCATTCAGAGCTACTTTTTTCTTTTGCTAATATGAAAGCTATAAAAAGAAAGAAAAAAAGCACCTGAAAGTGCTATTGTTAAGACCAAAAACTAATTAGTCATTGCTTCCCAAAGTGTTATGTGAAATGTCTCCAGAAATAATGGTCTGCTTTCTCAGATTTTATAGGTTTGCTGAGTCTAGCGTTCTCTGGAATTTCCTGTTTCCCTTGCTAGGGAAGATTGAGTAAACTTTACAAGTCATCTCGAATAACACAAACCTTTCAATAAAGGCAATCATTTGTGGATTCATAAAGTATACAACTAGACTTGAAATAAGGATGAGCGTGGTAAATAAAAGTAACTCCAAGATTGTGTGTATGAGTGTGACTACACTTTTTGGTTATTTTAGGCCTGAGGTAGTCATTTTATACTCTTTGAAGATGCTGAATGAAAAATTCCCATTTCTCTTCAGGGTGTTCAAATGTCAAAGAAATTATGGTCTAAATAAGGTAATCCAGTGCCCCTAATGTTTATAAATAATCTGTGTCAATTCAATTGTAAATTATATAAATATCCCAGGATAAAAGCTGCTGCTTTATACTAAGTACCACTGTCATTGCACTTTAGTAAGATATTCAGATTCAATACTTCTCACTAAGATTAAAAAAACTATTAGAATTTGTATAAACGCTGCCACTGATATGGAAACTCACTTGGCAAACTGACACTTAAGAGTGTAAGAATGACAAATGACTTTGGCATAGCAGCTGCTTTAAAAGGCTCTCATGAGCAAAAGATAATAAATATAAACCACTGACAATTCTAACAAAAGATAATAAATATAAACCACTGATGTATGCCAATCAATTCCCTTGAATCACCCTACCTGATTTAGTTACATATGACTCTTAATCATGCTTGACTTATTCAGAATAAATGTTACACATATTTTAATACAAAAATAAAACACAAAAAAAATGAGTCTGTATGACTACAATTGTGTTATCTACATTTGACTGTGCTAATATATGTGGCCTATTTCCCACTGAGAACCAGCAACTATTCACTCATGTCCAAAGTGCACAAATATTTCTCTTCTATTGTCTCTTCCAAAAGCTTAAAAATATATGCTGGCTTGGTAGAAGGCAAGTTGACATGAATTCATTACAAGGGGATATAATTAGTAATGTACAAAAAGGTCCCATTATAAGACATATGATGATTCAACCTATATGCATAGATGACAAGGATAGTGTTAAAGAGACTTGTAGTTTATTCTAGAAAGAGCCCAAACCCTGGATG
This sequence comes from Catagonus wagneri, assembly GCA_004024745.2. NCBI lineage: Eukaryota > Metazoa > Chordata > Mammalia > Artiodactyla > Tayassuidae > Catagonus > Catagonus wagneri. The sequence continues at coordinate 15,855,768 of PVHT020000173.1, forward strand.
GCGCTTGCCAGGGAGAAACTTCCTCTCAATATTTTCTATAAATGTAATGTATAATGAGTATTTAAATGTTAACTCTCCAGAATCACGACCCACGTGGCATTTTATTCTTCATACCAAAGTACTGATAATTTAGTATTAACTGGAAAAGGAAGAGCTTCCTCTGGAGCCACGTATAAGACTTAGTTAAATGTTAAGATATGCCAAACAGGCCATATACTATGATATTTTCAAAATCCAAAAGTCAATTTAATTGACAAGCCTTATCAGAGGAAAATTAGAAAGCAGCTCTTTCTCTAACGTGTCACCTATCCACTCAGCTGTGAATGGGGAAAGTGTCATGCCACCTTCAGCTCAGTATTTTTCTCTTTCATGGTGATATGAGCACTTGCTGGATAATCTTACTTCCTATCCAGTCTCAAAACAAAGTCCTTGTGATACATCTCGGATGCAAACTGTCATTTTACAATGATTTCTATATTTCCTTGAACAAAGTCTTTTTTTTATGGTTGCACCCAAGGTAAGTTCCCAGACTAGGGACTGAATCTGAGTCACAGCTGTGACCTATGCCCCAGTTGCAGCAACGCCAGGTCTTTAACCCACTGCTCCAGGCTGAAGATCAAACCTGTACCTTTGCAGCAACCCAAGCCACTGAAGTTGGATTCTTAACTCACTGTGCCACAGTGGGAATACTTTCTTTTTCAAAATTTTCTGCAAAAATAATTTCATTCATAATAATTTTGCATGTTTCTGAAATTTTTTAATCTATCTGGACACAATTCTGCAAGCTGTCTACAAATTCCAGTCCAATTAATTTTACTCAAAGCAAAAAGGTTCAACTTCCTGAAGGCTATTTTATGCCAAGAGCAGGTTTACTAACCTTAAAGATTAAAATTCATAATTATATTTTCATAAGTCTTTCCTAAGTGAACCACAGATAACTTTGTCACACAACATATGAGTAATCTGAATAAACAATAAAATATTCTTAATTAGAAAATCACAAAATAATATATCATCACTGTTTCATTTACCTAATAAAGGCTGGCGGTGAAGGGAAATACACTATTGGATTTTTTTGGTGACCTTTCAGGAAAAATCACATAATCAAATAACATCTATAAAGGCAAAATAGAAATAATGCTAAATGCCTTCCTCTTCTGAGGAATGTTTCATTATAAAGAGGTAGGTAAAAGGAAGTCTAAAAAATGAAACCTTCACATAAATACTATATATCAATAAGCATAAAAAACTAAAACCTCTAGAATTTATACCAGACTTAACACTTTTCCTACAGATTTTGCCCTCCAAATATTTAAAGCAAAACTGAAGACTCAGAGATATAGAAAACAAATTTGTGGTTACCAGTGGGGAGAGGAAGGGGGGTAGGACAAGATAAGGGTTTGAGTTTTTTTTTTTTTTTTTTTTTTTTTTTTTGCTGTGCCCATGGCATCTAGAAGTTTCCTAGCCAGGAGTCAAAACCATGCCACAACAACAACCCAAATCACAGCAGCGACAATGCTGGGTCCTTAACCTGCTCAGCCACCAGGGAACTCCTAGGGGTATGAGATACAAACTATGTATTTAAATAGATAAGCAACAAGGATATACTATACAGCACAGGAAATTATAGCCATTACTTTGTATTAATTTTAATGGAGTATAATCTGTAAAAACACCGAATCACTAAGCTGTACATCTGAAACTAATACAGTATTGTAGGTCAACTACTTCAATAAAAAAATAATAATATATTTATAAATAAGGAAAACAAATATTTAGACAAAAATATTATTGTTATTTGTACTTTATAAAATGTAACTAGAAAAACCAAATCCAAAATTGGGGAAGGCCCTATATCTGAAAAGTATTTTTAAAAAATTTTAGATTCAAAATTTAATTACCACAATGAAGGAAAGTGGGCAAAGGGAAAGGAAAACCTACTATGTCCCAGTATAGTGTTCTACTTTCTGAAAATAGTGGTTAATTAAGTTTTAAAAAACTGCTTTAAGTATCTTGTAATATTTCATGAATAAAGCCTTCTCCTAATGGGACATCTAGTACCTAGAAAGTAAACTCTCTTAATATTATCAAAGAAGAAATAAATTGACTCTTTACTTTCTAAAACTCTTTATATAGTAGATATAAATAGAATGAATTTGTAAATACAGAGTATATATAGAAATATGTGACACATACATATATATGTGGAGCAAGAGAGATAATATACATGGGGGAGAAAAATATATATAGAATAGAAAATTTCTACGGTACAAATGCAGCACAGCAAAAACTTACCCAGAAAAGAAAAAAAAATCAAGAACTATGTTGAAATTTTCATTCAGTAAAACCTTACAAAGCTATTAAGTTTTACATATTCATAAAAATAATATCTTTTTTGAAATATAAAGATACCTGTTTTGAATAAACTGTCATGTTCCAGGTAATTGGATTGTAAAAAAACAAAACAAGTATTCATAAAATCCACTAGTTTCAACTTGTTACAATCACAGTAAAGTTTATCTCAATTACCCAAGAGCAGTCTGCTATAAAGTAACTTTTGATAGAAAACTAATGTACTGGTAGCTATTAGCTCAGTAGAAGTTTTTCCACATTACACTTTGGGGGCATATACAGACCTGTTAGATTGGAAGTTTCAAGACCGAGCCCCTTCCTCCTCAAATTCGGGACCGTAGAGAAGCAGTGAAATTATTAATGCAAACTCTGGATAGGAAATTAGTCTAGAGAGGGGAAAAATAACCTTAATTCAATCCGTTCTGAGGTTAGTGGTGGTTTTTTTGTTTTGTTTTGTTTTCAGCTAATGACAGGTTGGGCTGTGGCCTGCTGCTACTTCTTTCTCCAAGTCCAAACCCCACGGTGATTCCTTCCTTTCCCATGACCTCTTGCCAGACTTCTGCTTTCTTTCCCCATAGGCTTGGTTTCCCCCTCCTTTGAAGATTCTGTTTTATAAAAGCAGAAGGCCTCATTCTTGCCTATTAGAACGATCTTTGGAGACCACCATTAGTAGTTAATTGACAGAAAATGGGTAAAGCGGAGTTGATTCAGATGTTCCTTAGGTGTATAAGTATTTGTTTATAGTCTGTTTACAATTTGCATATGTATTCTCCAACCAGGCTGTCTTACCTGCCAATATTAAATCTCCTGTTGTGTTTACCTGGCTGATTGTGTTACTTCCCAGTGCCCTCTCCTTTCTATCCTTCTCCTTTCTGCGGTTCCTTTACTAAAATGGCATAGGAATCAAAAAAAGCAACAAGATACAGGGAAACTGAGAAGAATGGGAAGAGTTTACAGACTCTTTCCTCACCATTTTATTGTCCATTAGAAGCCCGACACCAGGGAAGAAAATATCTTTTTTAGTGTACTTGGAGGGAGAATAAACCAGAACTATAAAGCATGCACTTCCGGGTGTGAGAATGTGTCCTCTTGCTATCATCTGGGAAAATAAGAGGAGTAAAATGATAAGATCTACATTTAGACACAGTGAGAAAATGCAAGAATAGGCAGTGCCTCCTAAAAAATAGATTACAAAGAAAAATGCCATTACGCCAGCCACAAAAATACAGGATCAAGGCCTGAAGGATATACCCACACCAGGAGCCAACACCACTGTGATCCCTTCTGGGGTTGATCCAGGGCTCAGCCTCCACCAACAATAACAACCAGACTCTCAAGATTTAGTGCCGTCCTTACAAGAGACTGTTTTCACTCAGGGCCCTCATTAATCTTTTGCATTCACTTGGAGTCTAATCACGTGGTGAGCTAAGGTTAAGAGTCTGTTCTCAGGGAGCTAACTACGTACTTGTGCGGTAAACTCACTCATCCGTGACAGTGAGCTACGAAGAGGGAAGTAAAAGAAATAATTTAGGAAAGTATGCCCTGGAAGTTTCACTTTATGAACGTGTGAATCTGTCTCCCAGCTTCCAAGTTCCCTCATTTGGGAAAAAAATTCCCTATATGTCTCCAGACATATAAAAAACATTGTATTCTTCCTTTCTTTGTGTTTTTAAGGGACACTACAATTGCCAATTTTGATTCAAGTATGAAAAGATTTTAGGGGAACTCTTTTGAAATGTACCTGTTTCTTACACAACAATCACTTTCAAAATAAATAGTTTTGTAAAATTATTCTAAATGCAGAACAGTTTTCCTGAAAACACTACAGAATCAATTAGCTAAAGTAGTATTTTTCTAGTCTACTGATAACATAGTTTTCATTAAAAATACACACATTTGAAGGGGAACGGGGTGGGGGAAAGAGTGCAGAAGGAACACTTGAACAGTAAAAGTGCAAGCAAATCAGAATAAGAAGTCGGAGGTGATGTGATGTATGTCCTGCCATGCCCACACCATAGCTGTATCTTTACATTTGTCTGGGATCATCTGTCTGGGATCCCTCCCCATCAAATCTTTGAAAAGCAGCCTGTTTCTCATTTGGGAATCAGCTTAAATGCCACCTCCTTCGAGAGGCCATCCTTGATTGACTGATCCAAAGTAAACTTCCAGGAATAATTTATTCCTTCACTTTGTTCTAATTTTCTCCTGAGCAGTGTTACTACATGATACAGTTTTATTCATTTTATTCACCTCCACTCTATCCTTAAAATTAAAACATGAGGAAGTTCCGGTGGTGGCTCAGTGGTTAACAAACCCGACTAATATCCTTGAGGACGTGGAATTGATTCTTGGCCTCACTCAGTGGGTTAAGGATCCCATGTTGCCATGAGCTGTGGTGTAGGTTGCAGATGCGGCTTGGATCTGCCTTTGCTGTGACTGTGGCGTAGGCCAGCAGCTACAGCTCCAATTGGACCCCTAGCCTCGGAACCTCTATATGCTGCAGGTGTGACCCTAAAAAGACAAAAAAAAAAAAAATTAAAACATGAGCTTTGAAAGAGCAAGACTTTTATCTTTCTTTCTCAACACTGAGGCTCCATGCTCCACAAAATATCTGGCAGAGATTAAATATTTTATAAAAATTCGTAGAGTCAATGAATAAACAAATGAAAGCATTCCCTTAGCTTGCAGCATAAATTTTTATGGGTTATTAGTATGAAAAACATCTATATTGAGAAGAAACTGAAGTATCATCAATACAAGGCTGTAGAGGAAACCATAAATAAAGCAGGAATTCTGTTTATTGTGAATTATTCTGCCATGATCTAAGCTTCAAATTCAGAGGGATTTACTAAGATTTTACTTTCACAGATTATGTGAGCACACTAAACTTTGATACTGTTAGATCAGCAATCACACGGACAGGAGAGAAGTCAGTGATTTCTGCAAACAAAATAACTACAGGAAGTACACCTATTCCTGGGCCTCAATTCAGACTTCATGTCAACAGTCTAGAAAGATAAATAAATCATCCTGGGTAATCAGATAGTATGCTTGTCCCAAGTGTGGGGAAACTACAGTTAGGAAGAGAATGTTTGTTCCTGCCTGGCCTTCTAAACAACTCTAGCAATTTATCTAATCTCAGAGGTTTAGGCGTTTTGTTTAACTCATCGAGATTCACTTCTCTGTCCTAAACATTTCTGTAGAACAGCATAGCTTTTCGCTTTTTACCCAAAAGAGGGCTGTTCTTGTGCCTGAGGCTGGAATCTGCAGGTGCAGCCCTCCAAGATTCATGGGCAGCCATCCCTGGAAAGCTGCACCCTTCCCCAAGTGCAGGAAACAGGCTGCAGGAACTTTTCACAGTAATGGTGAACACTTGTAACTTTTAATGAACCTACCCAGTGACATATCATTGCAGCTATTTTCACTAAGAAAATAGAACGCTTTTATAAAAATGGGAATATTTTTTAGGATATCTTAGCAAAAGAAAAGATTTATTAAAAAAAATAGGTTATGGTCATGCTTCTTCAGGAATGTCTGTTTCCTTTGCTTTTCAAGCCTTTTCAAAGGTCTAAAAGGCTTATTTCAACAACAGAGTATAATTTATCATTAGCAACATTCTCCTCTTTAAATAAAAAGCTCTGTATAATAACAGGAGCAATAAATAGTGCATAGAATAGAGTCATTTGCTCCTCTTTCAAGATTCTGAGTAGTGTCTGGAGAGAACCATGTTGCCTAAATAGGGAGAACACTGAAATTCATCTTCTCACTTGGAGGTAGTTGGGGCACCGTTTTGACCCAGAGCCAGAGCTGAAGTTTTGTCTATAGCTTTACCTTGGCTATGACATCTTGAGCAGTTACTTAACTTCCTTAAAGCTAGATTTTTTTATTTTTAAAATAAGAATAATGATAGCCACCTCCCAAAGTTGTTTTATTATTATTATCACCATTGAAATATTATTATCATTATTAATATAATCAGCGAAAAGGCATTTTTCCCACTGGTTATGATGATTAATTTTATGTGTTAACATGACTGGGCTAAGGGATGTTCAAATAGCACGTAAAATATGATTTCTGGATGTGTCTAGGAGGGCATTTCTGGAAGAAATTATCATTCAAATAAGAAGACCTAATAAAGAAGTACTAGTGGGCATCATCCAGTCTGTTGAGGGCCCAAGAAGAGCAAAAGGCAGCGAGGAGGTGACTCTGTTCTTTTTAACTTCAGTTGGGGCATCCATATTCTGCTTTCAGATTCAGACTCATTCTCAGGCTCGTCCTACAGATAGGATATGTTTACTTATATCCTATGAGTACAGCTTTTCCAGAGATCTTTAATATACCGGCCATATGTTTACCACAAAGAGGGAAGAGACCAAGTAAATTCCTGGTTTCTTGTCATATAATAATGAGAAACAATATAGGGAAACAATAAAAATCATCAGTCTCCAAATACTGCTTATAAGTATTGAGGAAAGAACTGAGTTGTATAGCTATTATGGAATAAAGGAAAAAAGGAAATATAAAGATGACCCGGGAGTTCCTGTTGTGGCTGAGCGAGTTACAAACCCAGCTAGTATCCATGAGGACATGAGTTCAATCCCTGGCCTCACTCAGAGGGTTAAGGATCCAGTATAGCCATGAGATGCAGTGTAGGTCATAGATGCAGCTTAGATCCTGTGTGGCTATAGCTGTAGTGTAGGCTCTCAGCTATGCTCTGATTCGATCCCTACCCTGGGAACTTTCATATGTACAGCACTAAAAAGCAATAATAATAATAACAATAATGATAATGATAATAATAAAAAAGATGACCCAGGTTGGCCATTCAAATACATCCCCTTGCTCTCAAAGATTTTATGAGCTACTGTATACAGTAGTGTTATGGTAATCACTATTTGTATAAAAGTGAGTAGAGATAAAGTATTTGAGCATGACCAAACAGGTTTTTCCAGACTACTGGAGCACCTAGAGCAGTAAAGTGAAAATTTTATGGGGAATCAACATAGTATCGCCCACTTGTACTTTTGACAGATAATTATTTTAAAAACAAAACAAAACACCTTACCATTCATTTGCTATCATAATACATTTAATAAAGCATGGAACTTTATCATAATTAACAGGTAGCAAGGACATGGCCAAAAATAAAGCCTTTTCAAATGGAATAAATTTAGTTTTATCAAAAACTATCTACCTTTTTCTCATTCCTCTATGGTCTGGTGAAACCATTCTGTTCATCCATGGATGTGACCTTAGGAGCCACCTATGTCATCACACAACGATTTTATTTCATTAATTTATTGAAAAAACTCTAGATTTTTGTGTGGCTATAGTCTTTTGGTCTGTATGTTTTTATAATTTTTTAATGAACCAGTTTTTATTCTCTGAGAAAAATTAATACAAAGACTTATGTAATAGTCAAAATGTTAGGATTTATTCTGAGTTTTACTTTCTGAGGCTGAAACTTTAGTATCCAGTCTCAAAGACTTCCCCTTTCAGCTCTGAACCAAATGTCAAGGGACTTCTTTCAACTTAGATGAAACAATAAGAATTGAATTTATCCTTCTGCCTGAAACAACTAAAATCCTGAAACAAACAAAATCAAAAACTGACAATGGTTTTCAAGATCCTAAGCTTAAGGTGACAAAGGACAGTAATCCTAAGAGATGGAAAACAAATGAGATGAGCCCTACCATTGTCCAAGTTTGTTGCCTTGAGAGAGTTTCTAGGCTACAGCACAGGGAGGGAAAGCCCAGGAGGAGCCTGAGGGACTAGCAGACTTGAGAAGACAGATCTGAGATTCTAAGGAGTACAACACAGCTGGAGTTTTCAGGGCAGAGAACCAGAGGGAGGAGGGCTGTGCAGAAATGGAACTTGGAAAATCAACAAAGGGTTTCGAATAAGTATTCAGCAGAGTACCAGTCACTACATATGTGTGAAAAAACTGCTTAAGGCAGGAAAAGAACCATCTGGAAAACCTAGAGGTAAGAGTGATGAAAACACATAGGCTTAGGAATAGTACCTGCTCCCATCATCCAGGCCGAAAAAACCTCATAAGATGAAGAGCATTGGGAAGAGTACCCAGAATGATGTTGACACTGAGAATCTACTAAATTATATATATATATATAGTAGAGTTACTTCAGAATCAAAACATCTAAATGCTCTATGAAGAGAACATATATGCAAAACTTTAAGTAGATATAGCTGCTAGAAAGATCTGATACTGCATAAAAAGTTCCTGCACACTGCTTTGACATTTCTCACCACAAAAAAAGAAGAAAAGAGGAGGAGGAGGAATCAAAACAAGAAAAACCTACAATCAGCATTCTTTTAGAAGATTAAATTTCCTGTCATCATTATGAGAATGAAATAAACCAAAAAGGCAAACATGATAGAAGTGCCTCACTAATCATTATATCTGTCAGCAGCAAAATGCCTCACTTTGATTGCTTTGGGTCTAAGTGTGAGTGGCTTGTGGATTGGAGAGTGCCACCTGAAGGAGGGGCTGAGGATGCTGAAGCAATAAGAGGTACAATTGAGAGGCTCAATGCAGCAGCTACTGATTAGCCATGGGGAGATAGATATATATATATTTTTTTCCTTTTTAGAGCCACACCTGCAGCATATGGAAGTTCCCAGGCTAGGGATTGCATTGGAACTTCAGCTGCTGATCTATGCCACAGCAACAGCAAAATGAGATCCGAGCCGTGTGTGTGACCTATACCACTGCTCACGGAAACCCACCAAGCAAGGCCAGGGTTTGAGCCCACATCCTCATGGATACCAGTCAGGTTCATTGCTGCTGAGCCATAACGGGAACTGCATATTTCAATATTTTAACAACTAATACAAATGTGCCCATGTGAAATAGCTGAAATTAGCTCTATGGAATTCTAGTTTATACAGGAAAACTCATTAAGAACATGAAGCAACTGAGAAAACACTGTAGTTTTATCAGCATCATTTTCTGATCTAAGAAATTAATTCCATCAGAAAGTCAGGACAGGAGATCAGAGTTCTTGCCTCAGCTTGGACCAGTTAGCAGCTGTGTAAACTTTGTCAGGTCACTTAAGCATCAGTTTTCTCATCTGTAAAATTAGAAGAAAGAGATGAGAAAACTGAAAGAAGGATGGGAAACTACAAAGTAGAGAGAAATGAAAGGCACATGGATCATAGAATGAAGAGCAAGGTAGAAAGGTACAAGAAACATGGAATTAGGATTAAATATGAAGTGGTTTCAGTAAGATTATTCTCTAAAATGAGGATTAAATGAGCAAGAAGTTGAGACAAAAAATATGAACATCAACTATCTTGTGCGTCTCCAGAAATGACAAATAGCCTTTATTCATTTGCTATATTTTTTCTTGATTTCTTCTAAGAAATGTTTGAACCCACTGTGATAATGTTTTTCTGTATATTGTTAATATACTGGCCATTCAACTTATTTACTCATTAAAGATGCAAAACTTTGCAAAAATGATGGAAAAAAGATGCAAAAAATTTGTGACATCTCAGAGGTCATTTCTTTACTTATAATTCATTCCTCACAAATATATGAAAGATAATTTAGGTAAGTAGCTTATACAATCAATTCCAGGTAGTTTATATAAACCACTTTTAACCAAAACAAAAAAAATGGAGAAGGTGAGTTCCCATCGTGGCTTAGCAGAAATGAATCTGACTAGCATCCATGAGGACGCAGGTTTGATCTTCTGCCTCACTCAGCGGGTTAAGGATCCAGCGTTGCCATGAGCTGTGGTGTAGGTTGCAGACACGGCTGGGATCTGGCATTGCTCTGGCTGTGGTGTAGGCCAGTAGTTACAGCCCCTATTTGACCTCTAGCTTGGGAATCTCCATATGCCACGGGTGCGGCCCTAAAAAGAACAAAAAAAAAAAAAAAAGAGGGGAGGAGTGAAGACATGTCTTCCATTATTTGAAGAGAATAAATACAAAAGTTACTTCTTTTTTTTCTTTCTTTTTTTTGATTCCTTTAATAGATCAAATCCTCCCATCCTAAATTTAAGAATTTATCCTTTGACTATCACAAAAGGGACATCATGTAATGTAATGGTCAATATCTTTGCTACATCTTTACAAAAGTACAAGGAAATTATTTTTTTTTCTTTAGCAAATTAAGGAAATGTGAAAGTTTTCCTTAGCTCAAATATTTTTCAAGTTTTCACTTTAATATATTTAAAAAATAAATGCAAATAACCATGTTTTGAAAAGGCCTAAGTATTTTAATATATTAGCAACATTCTGGTTACGGTTCCTCAGTTTTAAAAGATCACTAATTTATTTCTAATTTTTTTCCCTTTGGTCTTCTAATTCCCTTTAAGCTGAAATTTCTCACGTGTGGTCTTAGTCTAAAGTGAGTTTATTAGCACTGTCATAAGTGGCTTATACAATATTCAAGGAAAAGTACAGAATATTAAAGTATGCTTAGCTTAACACGAAGACACAGCATCTATCACATAGTTAATCATTATTAACCAATAACCCAAATGCTAAATACCTTGAGTTTTATGTCTCATAAACACCAGCCTCAGTTCTACAGATATGTGAGATGTTATTTTACTCATCTAAATGTCTAAGTATTCAGGACAGTGACTCCCCAGCCTTTTCATTATACCCTCCATTATTATCTATTGACTTAAGTATACATTCACTATGAAAATTATGAATGTATAAAATTTTAAAATTTTTACTTTTATTTGTAAAGTAAAAATTAATATGGTTTCATATGTTTTATAAACAAAGGTACATGTAATAGCCAATCAGAGCTTCTACCATATATGAGATGATCATACTCTGCTAATACAACAATAAGCAGTAAAAAAGCTCAAATGGCTAAGTCCTGTGTAGCCCTAACTGGGGTAAAATAATTAATGTTAAGACTTTTAAATATTAATAAGAATACAAAAACCTTAACCTTATGGAGCCAGAGACGGACTCCAGGTGCTAATCATTAGTTCTAGGAATTCTCTTTTTTCTTTCAGGTTTTTAATTAAATCTAGAGAACCAATACTAACTGCAGTTATCATACACTTTTTTTCTCAAATTAAGTTTGATATGTTTATACTTCCTCTTGCTCTACTTTTGTGATATTTCATGAAATATCAATTCATAGTGGAAATCTTTGTAGGAAATTATGTATTTTTTGCATGCTCTTTAAATTATGGTGATTCCTTCTCTATTCAGTGGTTAGTTAAAACTAATAAAGGCTTTGAAACAGATATAGTAATAGATACATATTATTGATTTATACATTTTACAAATTGCTTCTAAAGCTAAATCATATTTATAATTAGGTAATTTGAAGATGGCCATATTTTAAAGCTGGAAGTGACATTTGTTATTGATGTAGTCTAAACTGTTTCATATAATGCTGGTTTCTAAAGTCTTTCAAATCAATACTCTTTTTAACATAAAGAAAAAAATTAGCCATATTATTCTAGTTTTGATTTTTTTTTCAAATTTTCACTAGATGAAGAGTCTTCATTGTCATTTCCTCTAATTTGTATGTAATTTTTTTTCCCCACCGCTCCGCTGTCCCCCGTATGTAATTTTTAACCTCACAGTTGAACTACAAAAATACAGGATAGGTGCCCGTTACATGCGTGACATGTGACAGGTATGTGTGTGTGTATACATAAATATTTGAAACGTTATTTCGCACAGCGTTAGCTTTGTTTTCTGCCATGTAGTAAAGAGCTCAGGCTTTGGAGCAAGTCAGACACCGGGGTGAGTCTCTTAGGGATGCAAGGTCCATCAAGTAACTTTACTCATCTGAACTTCAGGGTTCTCATCCAACAGGACAAGTTTTTTTCCAACACTGGTTCCCCTATGATTAAGTGATGAAAATAAGACATAAGGCACACAGCACAAAGCCATTCAGCAAAGCTGCAAGCAATTACCTCCCTTATTCTTCACAGTCCCGGGGAAGCCATCTTTTGCTAAAACCCTCTCCTCAGTTTCCTCCTCTGCAGGTATACTTCACCTGTATTTCTTTTATATTTATTACAGCTTTCTCATTGAGCTATTTTTGTTAGTTTTCTTGGTTAGGGAATAAAGAATATATAATGTAGGATGAGACATATCTCTATCATCCATTTTTAATTAAAAATTTCTCCCAGACAGGCACCAAGGGAGAAACATACATACAATGAAAGTAGGTCCCCAGTAGTTCTTATGGACTGACTTGGATCTTTCCCAAAGGTGAGGTACCACCAGCGCTCTGTGGACACACCACATACCCTGAGCTGGAACTCTTGGCTTATTGGCTTATTAGCACTTCGCAGACATTGACAGACAAGCCTCTGCTGCAAAGTGCTTCTTGCTGAGCAGCTTAGCACCTTTTCACTTGGCAAAAAGTGGATTACCAAAACTAGGCTTTGATTTTCAAATACTTCCTTGACTAAATTCTAATTCTCTAAAGCTGTCATTTTTATTTTAATATCTTTCCCACAAAATGGAGTTTGCTTCCCATACCTCTCACCAAAACAGGGCACTTTTTGGTAAAGTTTATATTTATTATTTTTCTAAGAATATTTGCTTAATAAAGATATCATTTGGAGTACTTTTTCCTTAAAAAAAATTAGAACTCTTGAAATACATCCCTAGTCACATCCTGTTGTATTTCATCAGGCTGAAAGAACCTGTAGTTCTTCCTTCCTGAAGCAAGATATCCTTAAACAAAAATAAAAGTAAGTAAAGTGAAAGGAGAAGTATTTAAGAGTTATATCCCTTTCTACTTTATTGTATGTTCTATTGTCACACATCTGAAAATGGATCTTAAAATCTAAACTAAAGAAAGCCATAAAATTGATTCTAGAGTCCTTACAAAGATATATTATCTTAGTGTTAGGTGTGTGTGTGTGTGTGTGTGTGTGTGTGTGTGTAAAACTGTCATGCTCAGAAAGCATTCTATCGCAACAAGTTACTAGAACTCTGGCACCCAGAGTTTTCGAAAGAAAGTTCTTATGACTGATATCAGAACCAAAAGCCCTAACAGGATTGTCCATCCAGAACAATTTTCTTTTTGCACTAATACTGCCCAATAACCCAACTGAAGTCTGGTCCTCAGCACCTGGACAGCATGCCCCCATCCTGTCTCCCAACATCTCCATCCTCTGATCCCCTGCCCCTTCCTGCTCCACCCCACCATCCTTGTCACGCCCCCCCACCACCACTCTGACCACAGGAAAACAAGTTAGAAAATAATCATTTTAAAAAGAATAAATCTGAAGAGTCTGTTTTTCTTTCTCAACAACATGTACAAATGGATGCAGCACCTTCAAACTAAAATACTTTATACTTACCAATAAAGTGAAAAAACTCAGGCATAATTTAATGTTCCAAAAGAGCTATTTTTACAAGACGATTTAGCCATGAGAGAAACAAACAGAATCTGCCCCCAGCAAAATGGGTAAAGACAAATATGGAAACAAAAATTTAAAAACAAATACCTTCTATTGTTCATTTTTCTACCCTTTTCTTAACTAAAGTTAATTCATGAATTGCTATTTCCCCATGCTGAAACAAGCTATTATCCCAATTACAAAGAGCTACTTCTAAGTTTTTTTGGGGAAATGGTTAATTTAGCCAATATTTGAGGGATTTTCCCTCTAAAACCACATGTAAAACATAAGACAGTATAGCTTTCAAAAACTACAATCACATTACTTCTTCCAAAATTTGTTTATTAGGTTGAATCATGTCACTCACTACAGTCCCTGATGAAAAGGTGGAGTCAAAAAAGGAGGTATGCTAATATTTAAATATGACACAGTGTAATTAAGCAATCACTGTCTTCTGAGAGGAGAAATCAAAACATGAGATTTACAGCACTTCATGTAGTAGAAACAAGTAGAAAGAAACTTCAGAAACAAGGACAGTTTCCAAAGGCTGAGAGGTGAATGCAGAGGGTGTCACTAAGCTTTTAGTTCAAAGAGGTACCACTGTGGCTATTTTCTTCCATGCTTCTGTCTACAAGCATTACACTTTTCACTTTGCTATGAAAAAAGACCCATAGTTAATGAGAACCATAAAGATTCCTTAATCAGCTTATATTGTGAAAGAGTATTACAGTCTCCACTTTCACAACAGGCACATGAAATACACACTTTTATGATATATTACTAGCACAGGAACTCACATCTCTCTCCCCTTGAACCACCTGCAAATTTTAATAGTCATGTATCGCCAGGGTACCAGAAACTCATAAAAGTTTAACTTGCTAATTAACAAGTAGGTAAAGTTCCAGCCCTGCACCATAATTCGTTTGCTTTCAAAGCACAGTCAGCAAAACCTAGAAAATATTCCCTTTTTTCCCCCGGAAGGCAACTGCATTCCAGGCAGATTCCTTACCTGGGTCATAAAGAAATAATATCACACAAATACATATCAAAAATCATGTATGTCTTTACGAAGGGTAAAAAGCTAGTGAAAATGTGTAAGTCTAAAAATGGATCTGATTATCTCCAAAAAGCTGCTACCAGAAGGATTTTACTTGGATTAGGTCACTCTTGTTTCAAATTTAACCTGGACCTTTCCTTGTGTTGTTGCACTACAGGTCTGTACCTTGTTTCATTCTCTTTACCTAGAGGCTGTATTCAAAATTGTAATATATTTATTAGGACGGTTTGTTCTTATGTAAATATCCAAACCATGATCTCCAATGTAGGACCCATAAAATACAGAAATCTAAAAAAGCTTCCCAATTTTTGCCTGAAACGATGATGGCTACTAATGACATTCCGTTAAGATGACTTCAGGCTACATAAGTTTCATAAAAGGCCCATTAGTGTCAGGACCTTGGTCTCAGTCCCAGCCCAGATAGTTGTACTAGGAATTACTACCATATTAAGAAATTGGTTATTTTTCTGAACTTACAATACCAGGCAGAGCCATTTTCTTTTTCTGGTGTTTTATTTATGTGAACTAGCCTCCTAAGAGGGTAGTTAAAAGATTTATGCCAGAAAGCTAGTGGAGGTATTATATGATGTCTGATTTTTCTATAGCTGGGAGAATATCTGCCTGTGTGAAAGCCAACAGACAGAAGTTAGCAGATAGTCCATTCACTCACTCTTTTTTTTCTGGTCCAAGGATTACTTTATGTTGTTTTGCTTTGTTTTTTATTATTTTTATTTTTTCCATTATAGTTGATTTACAGTGTTCTGTCAATTTCTACTGTATAGCAAAGTAACCTAGTCATACATTCACTCTTATTTTATTGAATGCCTTCCAATAACTAAGTACTATAGGTACAGTTAGGTACAGTGATAAAAAAGTCAACACAACCCTACTCATATATCTGATAATGCAGTGAGGATAATCATTAGACTTGTTCTTCAATATCTGTTAATTTTTATAATTTCTTTCTAGCATCAAATTCACACACACAAAAAATAATAACTAGTATGTACTGAGTACCAACTTTGCAGCAGTATAATGCTAAGCATTATATATAAATATATATATAATACATATATATATATTATACACACACACACGCACACACACACACATATATATACACACATTGTCTCATTTAATCTTCCCAATAATTTCACGGTTTAAGTACTGGTTAAGTCCAGTTTATTAACTTCATAAATATGAAGTTAAATAACTTGACCATCGACACACAACTAAATATGGCAGATCTCAAACCCACCTCTGTTAGACTCCAAAGCATTTGTTCTTGTGACTTCACTATATTTGCCTGAAAAATAATTTATGATCCAACCTTAGAGGATCTTAATCTACCCAAATAAGTAACTTTTCTACAGAATTTATATATATAGACAAAAGGAAACACAATCAGATTTCCTGTAACAATTAAGGAGAGCAGTATCCTCTCCCTTAACCATCTCCAGAGAACAATCCTAAGTGAAATCTAAAGCACACTTCTGGCAGCTTTACTATTGTTCTACAGAACTGATGGACCCCCGATGGTCTTACATTTAACTCAGAAATGCTTCCAAGAGTTTCAAGAATTTGAGGCCCATGTAACATACTCAGTGCCTAGACACACTGTGGCCAGGGGCTTTACGAGCTGTGGGACTGTTGATCTTTTTGTTTGTTTGTTTGTTTTTTGGTTTTTTTTGGTCAGAGATCTTACTCCCTGAACTGACCAATCACAGAAAGCTGAACACTGGCTTTGAATCTCCTGTCCCAGTTGGAGGGTCATAATTTTTTTGATTCTTTATTTTCCCAAATAAATGTCACCCTTTTAGAATTGTTACAGTAGTTTAAGACCTCAGAATGGAATTGGTGGAAAAGCAAAATTTTGTTTTGTTTTGTTTTTTTTGTCACTTGAGGGCTGCACCTGCGGCATATGGAGGTTCCCAGGCTAGGGGGTCGAACTGGAGCTGTAGCTGCCAGCCTACACTACAGCCACAGCAACACCAGATCCGAGCCACATCTGCAACCTACACTACAGCTCACGGCAATGCCGGATCCTTAAAAGGCCAGGGATCGAACCCACAACCTCATGGTTCCTAGTCGGATTCGTTTTCGCTGTACCACATTGGGAAGTCCAGAAAAGCAAATTTTAACATACAATGTTATTTGTGCCCGGTAAACAAGGAATACCTACTATAGGAGATATTGAAGGTACACTTTCCTTCTGCAGAGAAGCAATAATTCTTGGCTCGTAAAAAGAGATGATCAAGTAAAACGCAGAGGTAATTTCTAGAAATAGAGCAAAGAACTCTATAAATAAATATCTGAATATTAGGAAAGCTGAGTATTCTCCAACATATTGAGAAGGAAGTGAGATATAGAATAAAAAAAAAAAAGAATCAAGTCTTGGACTTAGGGAGATTTAGAAAGAAATATATACAGTGAGCAGAGATTTCAGTAACAGACTACCTAAGCTGGTTCCTACATTTATTGATACTGATGTACTTTAAATTGCTTCCAGGCATAAAATATATATGGTTGTGCGACTGTTTTCAAGGCCTATAACCAAGATGTTTCTTTTGATTCATCTAAGAAGATGTATTTATTATTTCTGGGAGCCTATCTTGGTGAATAATTTGAAATAATTCCTATTGATGTGTATGAAGATAGTCATTCTGAATGTATTATTTCTAATAGCCAAAGAAAGAGGTTGAGATAGAATAGGGGGTGGGGGAGAGAAAATTTTAACCACATACACTGCCTCAACCTTATTATCTTCTCCCTGAATTCCATCCCCTTTCTATTTTCTACTTCTGCCTTTCCATTCCCCTAACATGCCGCATTTCCACAATTCTCAACTTTAAAAAAAGTTTTCTACCTGAAAGGTCTCTCCCTTCTTCATTAAGCCAATACTTAATCATTCTTCAGGTTTCAGCTTGAAGACTACTTCTTCCAAGAAGTTCACCTGACTTCCTTAGTTCGAGTCTCTTTTAGGTATGGTCATAGCAAGGTCTTCTTTTCCTTCACAACATTTTGGGATGTCTTAATTACATAGTTTCTTCTACAATTATTTGATTAACACATCTTGCTCTTGAAAGCAAGAACTCTAAAGGTAAGAACCATTGGTGTATTAGCTCAGAGCCTGGGATATAGTAGGTTCTCAAAACACTTACAGTGAGGCCAACTCACTTGCAGTTCATTTACTTACTCACTTATTCATTTACTCATTCATTTATTCACATGTATTTACTCAATTCATTTTGCCATCTAATTCTAACAAATATATACAGAGCAATCGCTGTAATGAGACGCTGTGTTAAACTCTGGCGTTACTCTGGGGTTACGGGTAAATACACAGCAGACCCTGCCTTCACAATACAAACAATCTAGATGAAAGATACAGGAAAATAATGAGTATAATAAGAAGTTTAAGTTCCACAATAGAAAGAAACATGGGAACATGTAGAAAGAAATAGTTAATAAATAGTTGTCTGTTCTTCCTCCCATCAATAAATTATTACTGATTAAAGAAAAAGACCTAATATACCATTCTACAGCAACGAAGATTTGATCATAAGGGTAATGGAATTTCATTATTGTATCTTGTATATGTTTCTATATGAAATAAAATGACAAATTAACAGTATCTTACCATGTAAGGATATACCTTACCACATTTACATACTTAACTGGAAAACTTAAGTCTGTATGCACACACAGTCAATATAATTCCCTCCTCCAAATTTGTAAATAAAGAAGTTTTGTATCCAACTCTCAAAACATGCAATCAGATGTATAATAAGAAATGAAATGTAAACATATTTCCCTAAGCCACTAATTTGCTATCAAGCAAGGACTTTAAGGACCAAGTCGACTCTGACTCATAGCTATGCAATCCTATGATTGCGTTTGCTTAAGCCACAAGCCAGTGTTTTATATAATCACTCTGTTTAGAACATCAGATTTCCCGTGGATTTTATTTTAGCCTTGCTATGCCACCCCAAATTTTCTCTCTGAAGGTTAACATAACATATATGGTGCTTTATTGAGATTGTTCTTGAAAGAGATGCTCAACCAGTGAAGAATGGCATGAAAGCAACTTTCCCATAAACTATTTTAGGTGCTGCTATAGCTACACAATTCATTCCAACCATCAGCGATCCCAAATATTAACCAGCCCCTACATGTCCAGATCCATTATTTCCCTTGGTGCAAGAATGAGTTCTCTGAAGCAACAATTTTATCATGCCTCTCACATGCTTGAAACCTTCTATGATTATTCAGCACTTTTAGGATAAAATTCAAGTTCCTTGACTTAGCCAACAAAAGCCTCCATGAACTGGCCCCTTTCTTCCACTCAAGCTCACCCCCCATCTCACCTACTCTTGCATTTTATACTCTGCTGTTCTGGAAAAGTTCATGGCTCCTCTTATACACTACAATGTTTCATGCCTTGGTGCCTTTGCTCATGCTCTCTCCTCAGCCCAGAACTTGCTCCTGTCCTGACTCGTATCCCTAATCAACCTTTAAGTTTTACTTAGAGAGTTTTTTCCTCTAGGAGGCCTTTTATGAACTTACCACTCCAGGTTAAGCGACTTAGATTCTCAGAACAATTTGACATGCTATATTGTTATATTTATTGATAGGATCTGCTTATCTGTCATACTTCTGGGTAGACTACTTGAGAACTGAAGAACAGGAAAAGATGTCTTTTTTTTTTTTGCTATCTTCCTAACCTAAGTCAACCATGATGTTTAATACAAGATTTTTTTTTTTTTTTTTGGCCACGTCTGTGGCATACGGAAGTTCCCCGGCCAGGGACTGAACCTGTGCCACAGCAGCAACCATGCCTGATCATTAAACCACTGTGCCACAAGGGAACTCCCAAGACTGGTTTTTAATAAATATTAGCCATTTCCATTATCAAAAAGGAATGGATAAAGGAATTTCCTTTATTAAAGGAATTTACAAAATAGATTTCAGGAAAGGAATCAGACAGGCATAAATTAGGAAATAAATATGAGAAGTGCCACAAAGTAGTATATGAATAAAAGCTAACAGGAGTTGAAAAAAGGAACTGGTTGAGAAAATCAAGGAAGCCTTCCTCCACAAAAGTTCTATTTGAACTGTGTCCCTCAGAAAGGATAAACTCTTGATAGAATGGAAAATGCAAAAAGGGTCAGAGGAAACACCTGTACAAATAAATCCCAGAAGCAAGTAATGACAGATCATGAACTAGGAGCAGCAACTCTGGACAAGAGAAGTGTAGGGAGCTGGATAGTGTGGGACAAAAATAAAAAAAGAGGGATAGGACAGGGCTAAAGCAATAGGGCTCTTTGAAGCTTCTGCATTTAATAAGTTTAGTCTACAACATGCAAGTAAGGCAAAATCACTGCGGATTCCTGAGCATGGTTTTGACGAGAGGACAGAGCACTGTTCATTGCCTCTGTAACAGTGCTGAAGCATTTGAGCTATTTCCTGTCCCCATTACCACCACTCCAGCTCTGGCACTTTAAATGTGCCTAATTGAAAGATACTAAGTATTATTACGCAAAGCACAAAAAATCCCAGGTTAGAGAAGGTAGAGAACAAGGCCATTCAACCCCCTGGCAATTTGCTCCAACCTCTATACCACAACCACAACTCCAGTTGAGGTAAAGAGCTGCAGAATCCTGCAAAGAAACACTGCAAAGGTGAAAAGTCATGTCCAGTAAGTGTATAAAGGTTAGGGAGGAGCCGTCCTTTCTTTGAGCACAAGTCCCTCTCAGGGGCACCCCTATAAGACAGCATCAGATCAGTTTGTTTTAGTCTGAAAAATCATAACTGCATCACACTTTAAATAAATGTACAATATTTCATAAAAATTCTACCTATAAGGAGTTTTCAAAGAGCAAATATTTAACACACCACAATCAAAAGGACTAAAAGTAGTAAAACCTGAGGAAACATAGGAAGACATTTCCTTCAGAACAGTCACAAACAGCTTAAAAATGATTAAGTTTAGATTTAAGCATTTCCCATCATTTTCATACCGCAACTAAGATTTCTCAGTCTAGCTTACGCAAATTGGACTGCTGTGTTTATTTAACATTCGATCATTTAAACTAAACACTCATGTCCCACTCCATTAGGGAAAGAAAACCTATGGGAAAGTTAGTTTTGCAAAATGCAGACTTGATTTACATGACAAGATCTCTGGTCCTTGAAGGTGACCAATGAAAGCTGCTCTTCTTTTTCCAGGCCTGTTTCCATCCCACTTCGAAGTTCTCCTTCCTCTGTCTCAACTGTCCAGCAGAACCCGAATTCATCTCCATCCTGTCCCACTTGACTCACTTCATTCCATGTATAAACTGAAGTAGGACTCTCAATTTTTCTATGTCTCACTGGTCAGCAGAAACTGTTCACTCAACTCATCTACTGGCTTCAGGTTCCTGTTCACACCTGTGGGATACCCTCTCAATGAATGTCCACACGTCCACTTCACAGTGATGTTGAGAGATCATCTGATGGGAGGGAACACTGCCAACCTTGGGCTCCCACAGCAAGACACTTGTCTGACTCCATGCCCATCCTTAACACCTATTTGCGTATCAGTAGCAGGATGTGGCCTTCTCCCTGCCAATCACTATCCCAACCGATTCTACAGCTGTTATACAGCAGTGTATCAGAAATTTATGCTTCTAACATGATAACCCAAAAAAGTCTCTCTCACAGTTACACACTCCATGCCTTTACATTTCTGTTGTGAAATTGAATTTTAAAGGGGGAAATGAGTTCTTTGGCTACATACCACCAAAGAGCCTTAGAATCATTTTTGTCTTTTCACCTTCATCCACAACGTGGCTCCAAGGTAGCATGTTACTTCCTCCATCTAATATCCATAGTAGTGATCGAAATAAAAATCCAAGAAAGACGCATGCACAAGCTCTCCTAATCTCTGCAGTTCCTGATTCTTCCCTTGGGCTCTCAGGGGAATAAACCAGTATAAGGATGCCCTGGGCACCTTTACACAAGGATGGTAGAAAGGAGATGCATGGTGACCTAAGCAAAATTGGCACTGTGCGTTTTTATGATTCCCCAGCCTGAAGAAGCAGAGAAAGAAATGTGACTTCGAACTTACTGGGATCAGAGCTGCCTGCCTCACAGGTACCAGGATGTGTTATACTGCCCCGCTCCCAGCTTCCTTCCAGAAGGCTGGCCTGTGAATATGCCGGAGAGACAGAAGGGGTGTGAAGTTTCTTGCTCTCATGCTCAGCAAGACACACAGCAGACACTCTGCTGAACCTCAAGGGAAGAAGCCCAGTTTTTGTTGATTAGAATGTTCCCCTGAAGCTCCTCTGAGAAAACGTGATGCTTGGGGAAAAAGAGACTTGTGGAGGAGTGACCTGAATGACAACCTCTGTCTGGGTTGCTATGATATCATTTGCCTCACTCACACTCACTACTATGAGGTTCCTCTGTCAACACAACAAATGAAAGCTGTGTTTTATTGTGTCTTAAATGATGACCCCAGGCATTTGTGTCCGATTTTAAAATCTACATTCAGCTAAAATTTTCCATACACTTCAATTTTCCCTTCTGTACTCTTTGTATCTCAGAACTTTTGTTGTTGTTGTGGTAGAAATCTATAAGAAAAATGTGTCATTTTCCCCCCTTTTTGTGACACTGGGAATAACTCTCACCCTTGTAAATTTGGTACAGAAGGGTGGGTTTTTCAGTTTCCCCATATTGTTTCACTCAGTACCACCTGATAAAAAGCTTATAGAAATTAGCTTTGCCACACACCATTGACCTGCGGAGTCATTTTTCAGCTTCATGAACAAGTCCAAAGGAGAGGAAATTATTTTTTATTAACCAGGTACTAAAAACTAAAGCGTTTTATAAGGGTTGCTTGCTCTTTCCACTGAGACCAGTAGGCAGAGGAAAAGAAATCCAACTGCAATAACTTTGCTCATAGCCGGCTTTATTAAAATCTATAAGGTGAAATTTTTTAATAGAATCAAATCATCATAAAATATGTTAGGTATTTATGGTAAATACAACTATTATTATACACCTTCCTCCCATGACACCACCCTTGGGAGAAAAAGATTTTGTATGTTTCAAAAATGTGCTATTGTAAGGTGCATTTGGGCTCCTCTAGTTAAGGTCAAGTTGCATTTTCCATTCTAAACCCTTTTCCAGGGGTTCATTACTTTGTCATAAAAATCTGCTTGAGGCTGAAATATGGCATATAGAGTCTTAGCTCAGCAGCACATTCTTTTAAAAAATGTATTAGAATTGGCTAAACTCAGTTTAGTCATGCTTAAATGATAAAATTATGGCTGAAATATATCTTGGAGAATCCAGTAGGCAAATACAGCTCAACCACTGAATTCAGCAAAGGATCACACCCTCAATCTTGTATCCTTCCATTTGTCAAATTTAAGGATCTAGAACATCCACCACAATACTTCTAAGCAAGGAAGCTGGCAAATATTTTAAGCTGTTAAAAGACAAAAGAAACAAATAAGAAAAATAAACTCAACTCCAAAGCAGTGTTTTACTTTCTGATATTTAAATATCAGTTTTCCAAGAACAAAATCTTTTTTTTTTTTTCATTAAAGTTCACACTGAAAATACCTTCTTCCCTGCAGGGAAAATAAGAAGACACTAATTAAAATATGTGAAAAATACTGAATCAATCAAAAAACTTAGAAGTTCCTTATTAAATAATGCTCATCTGTGCTATGCCTTTTTTGAATAGGATTCTGAATCGCTTTTGCTTACTTTAAAATATGGTTAGTTGAAGGGGGTGGCCCTTTGAAGCAGTTGTGGAAAATAGTCATAATAAATTAAAGCCACAAGGGATATCGTCTAGGATTAGGGTTTAGAAATATAAACTTACTTTAGAATAAACTGGAATTTAAGATTTTGTAACCTTGGGCAATCACTTGATCTCAGAAGACTTCAGATCCCTCACATGTAAGATGATGGAGTTGGACTCATTCCTACCAGAATCCCTTCCAGTTACCCTCATCACAGGGTGAGATACATACATAATACCCGGTTTGGAGGCTTGCTATTTGGGACTTGTTAAAATTACAACCCAGGAAGCTTCCTCTCTGGGCCTCGATTGATTTAGTACTACAAATCGGGTCTATAAAAATTGGGCACATGGGATTTTTTTGTCTTTTTATCTCTGCTGTAAAACTCAGCACAACTTTTTCTTATCAAGTAGTAATGGAGAATATCATAGAAACTGTACACCATTCAGCAAAATGCTTAAAATCACTTATATTTTAATTTTTCCACATATTACATGAATTTTTAAAAGCATACTGCATTTCTTAATGATGTCTGGCTTAGGGTAACACTGAAAGAATCTTGCATTCTCATTAACATCCCATTAACAGAGGGAAGAGGGAAAACTAGATGTGTTCTCAGGAGGTGACAGTGTTCAAATCTTCCTAAAACAGTAAATAAAATGAATGATCCAACTGCCAAAAGCCAATCTAGGGAATAATCTCTATATTGATCATGCTTAGCGATGAGCTTTATTGATTTCAGAGTGCCACTTCCAGATTCCATGGCATGTTTTTTTTCTGTAATAAATAAGCATTTGCTCACTTCTCAGTTTATTCTGAGTTGAAAATACACTGCTATTTTCATCAACAAATTTCTTATTCAATTTAATCAATATCATATGTCAATGCCACTTTCATTTCTTGAGAAACAAAAACTAGATGAACACTTACAATGACCACCCCCTTCTGCTCCTATTCTCTTTCACATACCATCAACCATTCATACCCAAAAGTTTCTACATCCATTCATATCTATTATCTCCCTTATTCACCTACTTTCATGCATCTCAAACCTATTCCCTCTGTTCCCTTCTTGGTTCTGCCCAAAGATATGAAACCAAAATGATTTTTTCCCAACATGACAATGATTCCTCTCCTTAAAAAAGGGAGGAGATCAATGAAGAAGTGAAAGCATTACAAGTCAAAAATAAATGAATCAACCACAGAAATTTGTCTTGGGACAAGATGACAACCATCATCCCAAGTTAATTCTACCATCAAAGTAAGCAAAAAATCAATCAGGAAAGCTTGTCTTTCCAAGGAGAACGTGCTAACTGAAGAACTTTTCCCAAGTAAAATCCCAGTATTTAGCAGTCTTTAATGTATTGGTTGAACACAGTCATCACCACTAATCAGACACATGGAATTTTTACACCTGGAAATAGTGTGAAAGTTATGGGCATCATCTTTTAATAGTGCCAGTCATAGGTAAAAATTAACATCTTGACCTCTATCACTTAAAACAACTTAGAGGGATAGAATCAGTTTCCAATAAAAAGGCAAGTCTCAAAGGGTAAATTAAGTTATAAAGGAGAATATACGGGGAGGGTATGAGAGAGGGAAATAGTCTCTTTATTTCTAAGTTGTGGGGAATATTGATATCCTATTGCATATCCTATGTTTCATGCAATGACATGAGCTCATCTGTACTCTTGTTCCCTCTAGAACAAGACCTTGCTAGTATGTGTCTAGTCCTTACCATTTCCTCTGACAATTTTTGAAATAATATTTTATAGCATTACAGAAAAATGAGGCTGAACAATATCTTTGAGGATTTCAGCCTTTGCAGTCTCTCAGAATTTCACAATCACTCCCAATAGGCACAAATTTCCCAGTCTTCATTTTAATTTGTTAAAATCAATAGACACCTACAGAATTTCAGCAATAAAATTAAGATAGCCCCCACCTCTAAGTGTCTCTTTAACAAACAAGGTAAGACTGTAAAGGTTAGCCTTTTCCTAAATATTTAAGGCCCCTTGCACAAAAGCTAAGTGGAGATTATTTAAAGACTTAAGTACACAGAAACCTGACACACTCATTTTTAATGGGGAGGTAGACTGTTGTTTATTTAGCTTTTGAAATCTATCCTAAATTTGGCTTTATGGAACCAAAAAAGTCTAGCTTTAAATTAACAGACTGCCTTCTACTGTCCAAGGGATAATTTGAACTTCACTGAGACATGTCTATGAATGGAAATAAAAACAACTCACATTAAATTCTAAGTACTTCCCCACATGCATTTTACTTGCCACAAGGCCCATTGTTCCATGCACCACTTTTAAGCAGCCTGTAGGAAATTTTCACTGAAACAATTTCCTATAACTGAGAAAGGGAAGACCAAAATGATTTCACTTAAAAAAACAAAACAAAGCATACTTTGAAAGCTTTCAGCATCTAGGGTATTAAAAGCAATTCTGTCAGAGTAGCGGGAATGGGAAATGAGAGGCTTACACAATACTCAAAAAATCACTGGCTTTAATTTTACTTAATCTCGTCCTGCTCTTCTAAACAATAATCTGTCCCAGATGAAGTATTCTGTCCTCATTCCCACCTCACCTCATCCATTCTTTAAAAACTTCATTTTGAACTTAGAAATATTTCAAATATCCAAAAAATAACAAAAATATAAGAAGTATTCCTGATTGAAAACAGATTAATATTGTGTCCTATTTACTATAAATCTCTTTTATCCTCCCTTCTCTTCTATCATCCAGGTCTAACCCATCCTATGGAACCATCCCTGATCATATCGTATCAGAATACTCTCTTCTGCAAAACTCTTTTTCCTCTTAGAATCTTTCATCAAGTTTTGTTTTATCTCCCATCCAGGATAAGTTTTATGAACTTTACTAGTTTAATTCATTCTGCATCTTGGCCTGAATTAATTTCTTCACTGCTTGCTGATTTTCACGTTTTCTCTCTCATGTCAATATCTGTTTTTCATTTTAAATAATACAGTTTAAGTTTAAAAAATTATTGATAGATTTTCATATTTCCTCATGATTTTAATATCCTTACCAAAGTATCATTATCCATCCCCTTTTCTAATGTTATTTATTTGTACCTCCATACATTTAAAAAAATACGTCTTGGCAGAATTTTGCTACTTTATTAATCTTTTCAATTATTTTTTGTCAATCATGTCTAAATTTACATTCAGTACCTACCATCTTTCATGCCCCTTGAGCCTTCCAGTGGAATGTTTACTATGACTGCCACAGTCCAGCAAATAAACAGGGTCATTTAGGAAAGACTACAAAGTCTTAGCTGAGAAGGCAGAATATTAAAAATGCTAATAATAAAATGATGCAGATATATGACACACAGAAGTTAAGCTCTTATAGTTCTGGGGAAAAAAATCACATTACTTGGACAACAATGGTCAGTGGAACTGACAACGTGAGACGAGGATTTAAACTAACTTTAAAAAATTGTAATAAAATAGCAACAGTCTTCATTTACCAAACACCTATGTGTGCCTGAGATTAGCACCACCTGCATAGAACACACATTGCGTGTGTGTGTGTGTGTGTAGGAGTATGTGCAGAAACACGTAGGTCATGACAATAATCCCAGTTTGCAGGGAAGCTGCAGTCAAGATAGACCAAGTAACCCACTCAGGCGACACAACTGGTGAGCTGTGGTCATGCTCTGAGGGTACACATCTGACAACTGCTCTCCTTTCACCCTATCTTGCTCACCTATTCAAGAAGGTGTCAGCTAAATTATGAGGGTGAGAAGGTCATTTAATGTCAGGGAAAATACATAAGTAAAGGTAAAAGTATAGGAAAGGAAACGTTACATGGAAGAAACAGTGACCAATAATAAATAATAGGCAATATTTATGAAGGTTGTACCTCATGCCTGGTTTGGCTTTGAGCATTAACTTGGATAAACACATGAAATCATTAGAACAACCCCATGAGGTAAAAACTTCTATTATATCCCTTGTTTTTCAAAGTGGAGAAATTTTTGGAAGGTTCTTAATACCATCAGATCTAGTTCACTGGTGTGTCTTCTGGAGAATGCTGTGTGCTGGGATTATCAACAAGTGATGTGTGAATAGAAGGATTTGAAGGTCAGTAATGAGAAATATGCATGGTTGAATTCAGGTAAACAGGTCTCTTTGTGGCAAGATTTCTCAGAACCTTTAAAATATACTATTATGCAATTTTATATTAGTAATAAAAAGATAGAGTGCACAATGTTTTCTAATCTTCTTTGACCAAGAAATAGTAATTGATATGCAGACAGAGCAGCTGGTAGCACTTAGAGTCTCCAAAGTGACTTCTCCGTGGTCATGCAACTGATTGCCATGAACTTGAAACCACAGTTAAAGATCTCTGGCTGCCAAGCCAGGCCCTTTCTAGGCACAGGCAGTGAAAAATCTTGGAATGTATCCTATCAAAAACATAGAGTAGTTTCAGCTTTTATGAGCTGGAAAAAGCAGGAGAGAGAATATATGAAAGTGAGGAAACATTAACAGCCATTACAAAACTACCGCAGGAATTCAGAAATGACATGCCAAATGCCCTGGTCTAGGAGGTGGCAGAAAGAAAAAGCAGGAAGCAAAAGTAAAATCAAACATTCAAGAAGAGAATTAAACCTTCGGAGTTGCTGGGAACTAGTGGTTCCTTGTGAGAGAAAGAATATGCCAGCCTACTGGGATCTTAGATAAGACTCTGCAGAAACCTAATGGCTGGCACCAAAACCTCCTCTCCAGCTCTATCAGTTTATTCCAGGGAGTAGACAGCTGCCGAGAGCTGCATGAACACCAGCTTATCATTACGTAAGAATTACTTTTAAATATAGCTATATTTTTTTCCCAACAAAAGCCTAGAAAATCATGTTCAAATCTTGAAACAAAGTTTTCACCCTCATGTTTGCCTCATCCATTACCTCTTTTGAATCGTTCGTGCGTGTGTGTGTGTGTGTGTGTGTGTGTGTGTATGTGTGTGTGTGTGTTTCTCCAGGGGCAAGCACAGTTGAGATCTAAAAATATCCTATTTTTTCAAAACAAATACACTAATTGATGTGTGTAGAGAACATGTTAGTCATGTTCACAAAATGCCAAGATAAACAAAACATATCCTCAGGAAGTCACACACTCTTTAAAGCATACAGCCATAGAGACACTTTTATTAACCATCCTTCCGGGTGCTAGATTTAAAGAAATCAGAATAGTTTTATCTTTCAGAATCTCACATGACACTAATAACTAGTTCCAAGTTTATTTTTTTACCTTTTAGTCCTTTATTATTTAGTTATTCAGTCCAACTGCCATTCAAATGTTCTTTTTTCTTATGTGTATCCTTGACACGCTTAAATTGTTTCCCACTATCCCATGGCAGAGATGACCAGCTAACTACTAACAGCTTCTCTCCTCTTACCATACACATCATGATCAGTCTCTCCTGCAGTTACATGAAACAACAGTCTCTCCAATGGAATGGGAGCAGAAGGGACCCGCCACTTGAAAACTAGCCTCTACAGAATGACCACAAGTGGTCCTCCATATGCTGTTTGTCTCTTAGTACCTGGGCAATACTAGAAGCTATGCATGGATGATTTTAAAGCTACCATCACTATGGGTCCAAAGGTGAGGAAAGACGTGCTGATTTAATCTCTTACAACCCAAGGACTCTGAGGTAAATGAGAAATAAAATGTTACCGTGATCATCCACTGACACTTTGGGGTTTCCCTGTTATCACACCTAGTCTAGCTTACAGAGAAATTAATTAACAATATAAAACCGAATAGGACCATAACAAAGACCCAAAACTTTATTTTTTAACTTTTATTATTACTTTTGCTTTTTAGGGCTGAACTCGTGACACATGGAAGTTCCTAGCCTAGGAATCTAACTGGAGCTGTATCTGCTGGCCTATGCCATGGCCACAGTATTGCAGGATCTGAGCCATGTCTGCAACCTACACCACAGCTCACAGCAACACCAGATTCTTAACCCACTGAGCAAGCTAGGGGTTGAACCTGCATCCTCATGGATACTAGTCAGAGTCATTTCCACTGTGGCACAATGGGAACTCCCCAAAACTTTAGTATTGGCTTAGTGGTCAGAATCAGGTAGCAAGAAAACAAATGTGCAACTGGAAAGCTGGTGATTCACGCCACCCAAAAACATTTAGTAAGACTAAAGACTACAATTTCTCAAAAAGCAATTCAAGTGCCTTATGAACTTGAAGCTCTAGAAGAAGAAGATACAAAAAGCCATGACATCAGTGTGTGTTAATTTTTCCTTGCTGCTTAGTGCTAGGTATGACAAGAAAGAGATGAGAGCAGGCAAAACTTGGTTGTTTGGAGACAGAAACAAGAGAATTTTGAAATTTAGCACTTCACAGGACAAAAAAAAAATCAGACTGCTTCTTATCCTCAAATAATAAAAATAAACACAACTGTAAAAGGCTTTAAACATAAACAACCCATTGAAAACTCCAAAAACAGAAATACTTAACTCTGTGACAAAAAATAAGACCAGTTAGTACTACTCTTGCCAATTCTGCCAGCCTTTGTTTCAGGTGGATTCATGATGTCCACCAACGGACTGAGAAAGAAGCAAAAAAGATAAATGGAAAGAAAAAAAGCAGTTAAGAACTGTGTTTAGGAGTTCCTATTGTGACTCAGCAATCATGAACCCAACTAGTATCCATGAGAATGCAGGTTTGATCCCTGGCCCCACTCAGTGGGTCAAGGATTTGGCATTGCCGCGAGCTACAGTACAGGTTGAATACGAGGCTAGGATCTCGCGTGGCTGTGGCTTGTGGTGTAGACCAGTAGCTGCAGCTCTGATTCCATCCCTAGTCTGAACTTCCATATGTTGCTGGTGCAGTCCTAAAAAGCAGGAAAAAAAGTGTTTAGAAAAATGTTGACAAGAGTTAGAAGCAATGTATCAGAAGCCTACTAAATTTCTGAGAGAACTGTTATAGAAACTCTGAGCCTTTGGTAAAAGAAGTAGCTATTTGAATTTCTAGAAGACACTCTGCAGCTAGTCATCAAAAACTTTTCTCCCTTTATTTCTCTTCTATCCTCAGGAGCTGTACAAAACAATACTGGGACTCCAAACTTATGCTAACGGGCAAGGGCCTGGAAAAGCTAAGTGGCCTGGACACCAGACACCTTCCCCACTGCCCACTTCACATGTGTTGTGGAGGGTCATGAACAGGGAGAACTTCTCAGAGGATTATGACAGGGGCCACTGAGAAGGTAAATAAAATACTCCGGGCACAATTTGGGGAGTAGTATCACTTGATTATCTTAGCCACACAAACACACCAGGGTGTTATAGGTCAGGGTATTTATACTGCTTTCAGAAAACAATCCCATGTGGTTAGGCTGCTTAAGTATATAGATTCTTCTCTCCTGGACAAGATAAAGCCCCACACCTCCTACATATAATTTAAAATATTACTATTAGAATTTAAAAGTAAAAATTCAATAACCTTTTAAAGTACTGGAAATCACTGAGTTACTGCAATCTAATATGAATGGAAAGCTTTTTCTTTCCTTCCCCCCACTCCATAATCTAATTTAAAACATACCAAAGAAATTAAGGGTTTTTTTTTTCAAATAATGAGTTGATATAATTTATTTTACCCATGTACACACAATCCCTAACAAAGCATATAACCACATCATACTATTGGAATTAATATCAATAATGCCAAGGCAGGGGATAGTTTGTTCAATAATTTATCCTTATACCAACCAACCATTATTGTTTCATCATTTACTTTTGCCACTGATAAGATTTTTTAAAAATCACCCTTCCTTAGTTATTTCTAAAATTCTAAAAAGAAGCAATGTTCCTCTACCACTGGCTTGGCTAGAGGTACTATTTCAGTTGGAATTTCTCTCTG
This sequence comes from Catagonus wagneri, assembly GCA_004024745.2. Classification (NCBI taxonomy): domain Eukaryota; kingdom Metazoa; phylum Chordata; class Mammalia; order Artiodactyla; family Tayassuidae; genus Catagonus; species Catagonus wagneri. The sequence continues at coordinate 15,887,249 of PVHT020000173.1, forward strand.
TTCAGCCCACCTCCTTCCTCATTTTCTATGAGTAGTCAAAATAGCAGAGTATCACTTTTGGAGTGACATGGCATTTCAGGAAAAGCCCACACGACAACTGTTTAAAATATTCTTTGCAAGCTTCTGACTGAGAAATACAACACAGACAATTTGGAGAAGGATTTAATTGTACCCAGATTCTATAATAGCAGGAGAGAATAAGATGTGGGGATTTTTTTTCTTTTTCAGCTGCACCTGCAGCATATGGAAGTTCCCAGACCAGGGATCAAAACCAAGGCACAGCTGCGACCTGTGCCACAGCTGCAGCAATGGGAGATTCTTAACCAACTGCACTGGGCTGGGCTGGGGACTGAACCGGCACCACCTCAGAGACTATGCCAGATCCTTTACCCACTGTGCCACCGTGGGAACTCCAAGATGTGGGGATTCTTAAAAAGTAGACAAAATTATGAATCTAGCATTTAACTGAGCACCTTCTATGTACAAGACTTCTCACTGGGTATCAGCTGGCAATACAAACATGCATAGAGCAAGAATAGTAATAAATAGAAGAGATGTGACAGGGCAGGCTTCCACCTTGACCCACCCCATGCTGAAACATAAAAAAGGCTAAGGTTATAAAAAAGGGGGCTGTTTAAAGAAAAGGTAGAGATAGGCACTCTTTGAGTAGGAGAAACTCTTCTTCTTTAGGTCTCCTATCTTTAGAAGCTGAAGGTTAACATTCCTCGTCTATCAGAAAGAGACAGATATGAGACTAACAACCTCCATAAAAGGCACAAGACGGACACAAGAAGGGTACAAAGACATAAGAAGGCTGATGACTGCTGGTTTCAGGGAATGGAGGAAAATGCAGAGAGTGCTAGATGAAGAGGACCCAGGAGGGATGTCTCTGCCAAAAGCAGAGAATGGATTTGGCCACATGGTATGTCTCAAGAGACTAGGACTAAATTCCATGAGTAGAGCTCAGTAAAAGAGCAGAAATGGATAAAGAAGGAAGTCTAGAGTCTTCTTCACCGTGGGGACTGAATAGAAGTGGGAACAGATTGCTTGAAGCTGAAGAGACTGAACATTTTCCTTTCCAGCTGGGACTTCATTAGAAAAGGCCACTTCTGTTCTCCTAACGAGGTTCCATAAAAGGGACTGGCAAACTGCCTCAAACACAGCAATGGTAAGTGGGATATTTTTGCAGGTGTTTAATTCTCCTTCTCTGGTAGGCGGGGCCCAGTGCAGGCCAGTTTTAAGGTGAGAGTGACGTTGGTCTCAGGTTATTGTTTGGTCTCAAGGTCCTTCTGGCCTCAAAAGGTCTAAGTGACATGCATGGGGCCAAAGACTTGTCCTGGAGAAGCCATTTCAAAATAAAAATTATAGGGGTTCCCATCGTGGCTCAGTAGTTAACAAATCTGACTAGGAACCATGAGGTTGCAGGTTTGATCCCTGGCCTTGCTCAGTGGGTTCACGATCCGGCATTGCCATGAGCTGTGGTGCAGGTTGCAGACACGGCTCCGATGTGGAGTTGCTGTGGCTGTGGAGTAGGCCAGAGGCTACAGCTCTGATTGGACCCCCAGCCTGGGAACCTCCATATGCCGTGGGTGCAGCCCTAGAAAAGGCAAAAAAAAAAAAAAAAAAAGACCGAAAAAAACCACAAAAAAACCAAAAACAGAGTAAAAATTATAAAATGAGGTTTCCGATGAAAATAAGACCCCATTTAATGATGTAAAACTTTAATAAATGGAAAATAGAAACCAAATAAGGTGAAGATGGAGGAAATTAAAAAGAGAAAGAAGTGGGAGAACTGCAAACACTTGATGCAGGTGCTCAGGATGCCCATTGCCAGGCTTGTCACAGGCTCAGCTGAGCCAGAAGGAGAACTTACAAAGAGTCCACACATGGCCTGTGGGATCAGAGGTACAGATAAGCAATGAACAGGAATTAGAGTTGGGGGCGAGAAGAAGCTTCACAATGAGTTAGGCTGGGCCATTAAGGCAGGATCTCACCAAAGAGAAAGATGGAGGAAATCAAGATCATGATGACCAAAGGAAATAGAAAATGAGGACATCTCATCAGCTGAATAGTGAATGGTACAATTTTGCTGAGGGAAAGGTTATAAAAAATAATAAAAGCGGCTTGAAAAGTAGCCTTTGGCTACATGAACTGTGACCTTTTTTTTTTTGACAAGCAGTGGGGAAGCTACTAAAAATCTGGAAGCAAGAAAAGAGCTTAGCAAAAGGCACTGTCCTGGGGAATTCTTTCCTCCAGCTCTTCAAGAATGTCAATAATGGCTGCAATGTTATAAACTGTACTTAAAAATAAAAGGATCAGAAGCTTCAGTGCACTGGGTTTGTTTGTGCACATTGGGAGACAGTGGCCACAATCATGTTGTTTAGAAATATTTTCTAAGCCAATTTAGAAGAAAACTGCCATCAGCAAATAGTTCTAGAAAAAACAATATCCTAAAAATAACTAAAATCCCTTTTTAAATCAATTTGAAATTTGTAATATCTAGTTGGATGCTTTCAAATGTTTCCCTGGTTCCAGAAGAAGCAGAGAAAAGGCAACAAACCCAGGCCAGAGAACAATAAAACATATCAATCATATGTACATATCAATCAACATATCAAATACCAAAAATGTATTTCCAAAATATATGCAAATTTACTTTAGTAGACTTCAGTAGACTAAAATCCTAGACTCAAACTATAAACTGGCCACATTCAATGGCATACTATAACATAAATATATTCATTTCTTTATTATCTGAAAAGAAAACGATGGGATTTGAGAAGTGTGTGTGCTGAGAGAAGAAAGATTCACTGAAGATATAATTAACTGCAAATAATATTTCTGCATCTGAGAGTGCTTATTTCTTGCCTGGAACCATAATGCGTACATTTGATTCCATCACTTTGCCACTTTTTGCAGCAAGGTGTCTGTAATACAAAAAATTAAAGGCTCCAGAATGTCTGCAATAAGGAAATATGTTTTTCTCTTTCAATAGTAACACTCTTGCAACCACAAGAACTCAAAAACAAGGTTTCATGTTGGTGGGACAGAAAAAGAAGAGTCAAAGGATTATCTTAAAGCAGAGACTCATATTTGCAAATGGTAGGTACGAACAGCAAGAGCTCACTTTTTGCCCAGCTACCGTCATTTCATCTCCAAAAGCTTATCATCTCTAAGACAAGCATCTAATATACACTCCACTGAAGGACTGAACAGAGATACATGAAGGGAATCAGGAACATGCACTGAAAGTAGGATAAAATAATCTCCTTTCTGCTGCCGAAAGATTCAGCCTCAATATAAATGTAAACTTTTTTTCCCTTCTATCTGATTCTAACACCAAGCAGAACAAAGCTCCATCACTGATGCTGAATAATGGCCTATGGGGTCAGATAAACATTCCCTTCAGACCTCAACTCTGCCTCTGTCTACCTGAGTTATCTTGAGGCATTTATTTAATCTCACTGAAGCTTAGTTCCCTGAAGTTTGAAAGTGGAATATTATTACTACTTTAAGAGGTTGTTAAGAGAGTTCCCCTTGTGGCTCAGCTATAATAATCCCAACTAGTATCCATGAAGATGCGAGTTCAATCCCTAGCCTCACTCAGTGGGTTAAGGATCTGGCGTTGCTGTGAGCTGTGGTGTAAATCACAGGCACAGCTTGGATCCTGTGTTGCTATGGCTGTGACATAGGCTGGCAACTGTAGCTTTGATTGGCGATTGGACCCCTAGCCTGGAAACTTCTATATGCCACAGGTGCTGCCCTAAGAAGCAAAAAAAAAAGGTGTTAAAGGAGATCAGCAATGATATATGTAAAAATATTGAATATTAGATTTTTTAAATGTTAGTTTCCTACGTTACCCATCACAAAATTTGATAGTTACTCCTTTTTAGAAAGACATCTTTATAGTAAAAATATTTTAAATAAAATTATCCATAATTTCTCTAAACTTAAATAAATGACTGAAAGTATTTTTGTATGTTTCAGTATAATCTCTTCAGTATGTATGTGTTTGAGTGTATCTACATATTTTCAAACAACGTTTTACAAAATATGGCAAAACATCCCCAGTATGTTTTGTAAATAGTATTTTTAAGACTTACAGAAATAAAATTTTTTGGAGTAATTTCATCTATCCATCCTTCCTTTTATTGATTTCTTCCTTTGCTTTCATACTAAAAAGATCTACATGACTTTGATGTTAGATAAATATCTATATTATCATCAAACTCTTTCCTGCTTTCTTTTTTTTATATTCACTCCTTTGATTTGTCTGGAATTTATTTTTAAAATGTGAAGTAAAGGTTTAAACATTCTTTCCAGAGACTTAGCTGGTTTTTCTAGAATTGTTTCCAAGAATATTCTTTCCTTTCTTTACTAATTTAAATGCCACTTTTATCACACACCTGAACAAGATGCCAATATGTTTTAACCCATGTACCAACTTTGATGGCCTAACAGTGTCTGCCTTAAGTATTCTGAGACCATGTCCAGGCCCAGCAGGAAAGATGCCCAGGTAATTTATAAATGAATGATTGCCATGGTGAGGAAGATGGGAGAAGATGGTAACTATGCCACAAAGGTGCCATCCCTGCACTATTTACTTGGCTTCTGAATTTTCTAGCTCAATTCCCTTGCCGCTTTATGACATACTTTAACATCTTGCAGCACAGGTGCTCTTTTATGTTGCTTCTCAATAAAATTATTTATGACTGGTCTTTAATGTTTATTATTCCAGATGTCTGTCATATTCTCTTTACAAGTGTCCCAAAGAAGTATTTTTAGGATTATAGCAGTGGTAAATTCATAAAGAAAATATGAAGAGTATCTTTACAACCATGAGCCCTTCTACCCAGAAACATAAGTTTATCATTTAGTCATGCATTCTCTCAATTTAAAAAAAAAAATATGATGACATATGGATGGTGAGTAGGCATATGAAAAAATGCTCAACATCATTAATTATTAGAAAAATGCAAATAAAAACTACAATAAGATACTTAGTCAGAATGGCCATCATTAATAAGTCTACAAATAACAAAGGCTGGAACAGGTGTGGAGAAAAGGGAACCCTCCTACACTGTTTGTAGGAATGTAAATTGGTACCACCCCTAAGGAAAACAATATGGAAGTTACTCAAAAAAACTAAATATAGAACTACTATATGATCCAGCAATCCCACACCTCAGCATATATCTGGACAAAATTATAATTCAAAGAGATACATACATCCACATGTTCATAGGAGCACTATTCAGACATTATTTCAACAGATGAGTGGTTTAAAAAGATGTGGTATATATATATATACAATAGAATACTGCTCAGCCATAAAATGAATGAAATAATGCCATAGAGAGGAGGGGTATCATTAACCCACTGCACCACAATGAGAACTCCTTGCTTGTTTTTTGAATAGAGAATTGACATGGACTCCATTTTGGAGATTTCCTAAAAAAAGATTACCCTGTAGGTTTTCTTCTTTGGTCTAACAAGGTGATTTACTGCTTCAGTGAAAACAATTCTGGGAGGAAAGGGGGTTCCAGACAATCTTGAGATGTTAATATTGACTCTTCCCAGAAAAACAGCTCTCTCTCTAACATCATTCTCAATGGTGAAAAGCTGAAAGAATTCCCACTGAGATCAGGAACAGGACAAGGATGTCTGCTCTAGCCACTACTATTCAACATAGTTTTGGAAGTCCTAGCCATAGCAATCAGAGAAGTGAAATAAAAGGAATCCAAATTGGAAAGGAATAAGTAAAACTATTTGCAGATGACATGATACTAGACCTAGAGAATCCTAACGACTCTACCAAAAAACTGTTAGAGCTTATCAATGAATTTGGCAAGTCGCAGGATACAAAATTAATACATAGAAATCAACTGTGTTTCTATATACTAACAATGAAAGATCAGAAAGAGAAATTAGGGAAGCAATCCCATTTACCATCAATCAAAAAGAATAAAATACTTAGAAATAAACCTACCTAAAGAGACAAAAGACCTGTACTCTGAAAACTGTAAGACACTGATGAAAGAAATCAAGGATGACATGAACAGATGGAAAGACATACCATGCTCTTGGATTGGATGAGTCAATATTATCAAAATGACTATACCACCCAAGGCAATCTACACATTCAATGCAATCCCTATCAAATTACCAAGGACATTTTTCACAGAACTAGAACAAAATATTTTAAAGTTTGTTTGGAAGCACAAAAAATCCAGAATAGCCAAAGATATCCTGAAAAAGAGAAATGGAGCTGGAGGAATCAGGCTCCCTGACTTCAGACTATACTACAAAGCTGCAGTCATCAAAACCGTATGGTACTAGCACAAAGACAGAAATATAGATCAGTGGAACAGAATAGAAAGCCCAGAATTAAACCCACACACCTATGGTCAACTAATCCATGAAAAAGGAGGCAAGAATATTCAATGGAGAAAAGACAGCCTGTTCAATAAGTGGTGCTGGATAGCCACATGTAAAAGAATGAAATTAGAACACTTCCTAACACCATACACAAAAATAAACTCAAAATGGTTTAAAGACCTAGATATAAGAACAGATACTATAAAACTCTGAGATTAAAACATATGCCAAACACTTTGACATAACATCTTCTCAGATCCACCTGTTAGAGTAACGACAATAAAAAGAAAAATAAATAAATGGGACTTAATTAAACTTAAAAGTTTCTGCACAGCAAAGGAAACTGTAAACAAAACGAAAAGAAAACCCACAGAATGGGAGAAAATATTTGCAAATGAATCAACTGACAAGCGATTAATCTCCAAAATTTATAAACACCTCCTACAGCTCAATACCAAAAAAAAAATAAGCAACCCCATCAAAAAAATGGGCAGAAGATCTAAACAGACAATTCTCCAAAGAAAACATACAGATGGCCAATAAACACATGAAAAGATGTTCAACATCACTCATTATTAGAGAAATGCAAAATTAAAACTACTATGAAATACCAACTTACACCGGCCAGAATGGCCTTCATCAAAAAGTCTACAAATAGTAAGTGCTAGAGAGGGTGTGGAGAAAAGGGAACTCTATTACACTGTTGGTTGCAATGTAAATTGGTGCAACTGCTGTGGAAAACAGTATGGAGACTCCTCAGAAAACTAAAAATAGAATTACCATTTGATCCAGCAATCCCACTCCTGGGCATCTATCCAGAGAAAACCATGACTCCAAAAGATACATGTACTCCAGTGTTCATTGCAACACTCTATACAATAGCCAAGACATGGAAACAACCTAAATGCCCACTGACAGAGAAGTGGATAAAGAAGATGTGGTATATATACACAGTGGAATATTATTCAGCCATTAAAAGGAATGAAATAACAGCATCTATAGTAACATGGATGGACCTAGAAATTATCATGTTAAGTGAAGTCAGTCAGACAATGAGACATCAACATCAAATGGTATCACTTACATGTGGAATCTAAATAAAAAGTCACAATGAACTTCTTTGCAGAGCAGATACTGACTCACAGACTTCGGAAAACTTACGGTTACCAAATGAGACAGGTTGGGGGAGTGGGGGGATAGCACTGAGGGTTTGGGATGGAAATGCTATAAAAATTTGGTTGTGATGATTGCTGTACACCTATAATTGTAATAAAATTCATTAAGGATTTAAAAAAAAAAGAAAAATAGCTCTCACACATGAGATTATATTTAACCTGAGATCCACAAGTTTGTAAACAACTTGTATAAAAACAAGTTTAATGTCCTCTAATAAAAAGGCATTAAATATTTTCATGAATTATCCAAGAGTCCATATACCAGAGGCAAAAAACTATGAAACAAGCAACCTAAAAATACGTAAAACATTAAAATATTTTCTAATATTAAATATACTGCTAATTTCTGAAGTAACACCCATAAAATCAGGATGTACTTTTCCTAAAATGTACTCTTCAACTTATTTGTCTATCATATTTGTCTCTAATCAGTACTTTATTTTTGAAAAGGATTTCTTCATATTCTTTTCATAGCATGATGTAAACTGTATTATTTAGTGTACAGTTTATCTCTGTCTTTTTTACTTAACAGACCTAGGTCTGATATGTACCTATTTATTTATTTTTTGTCTTTTTAGGGCTGCACCCGCTGCATATAGAGGTTCCCAGGTTAGGGATCAAATCAGAGCTACAGCTGCCAGCCTACACCACAGCCATGGCACCACCAGAGCCGAGCCGTGTCTGCAAAATACACCACAGCTCACTGCAACACTGGATCCTTAAGCCACTGAGTGAGGCCAGGGATAGAACCTGTGTCCTCATGGTTACAGCCAGATTCGTTTCGACTGAGTCATGACAGGAACTCCTGAAATGTACCTATTTATTATAGTTTTATCCCATCCCAACATTTTGACACAGGATCTCACCATTGCCAACATTTTCTTAGTTGTCAGTAATTACAGTTTTTATTTCCTTTTTTGATCCAAAAACTCTGAAAAAAAGAGGTTTTATTTTTATATCTTAAGTATTTTTATTAAACCTTCATTTTAATTTCTACTCTATTGCTTTGTCTTAAGATAATGTTAACTGTGCTCTTTCTAGTTTGAAATATTTATTCAACCACATTAATTATATCCTTCAAGCTTTTCCCTAAACCAGCTGTGAAAGACCCAGAATAATTGTGTTTCTACAACAATTGATCTTCTTTCCAAAAGTTTCACCTTCTAAATACGAAGAGACAGCTTCCTGGAACTCCAGAGAGCTGGAAGTAAAGGTATTTATGAGGAAGGGGGAATTCCAGGGCATTAGGTATTCTTCCGCCCAGAGGACCAATGCAGCTTTGTAAACAAGGTACTTGTTTAAAGCACCAAAAGCCCCTATAAAGAGAAGCTTATAGATTACTACTGTATGTTCCTCTGAATGGTCATGGAAGCCTGTGTGCAAAACAGATTCCAACATAGCAAGAATTCAGCCTCCCTTTGGACTCTATGAGGACCATAGCTACGCTGGAAGAGTCAAGGTGACAGAATTAGGAGCAAAAGAGAAATCAGGCAATGATTTCCTGCAGCCTTCCTCTCTGTTCGGCCAACTCAACCATTTAATCACGAACTCTTGGCAAATTTTATGACAAACTTAACAACAATTATTGCTTTGGTCTCTTCCTTGCTTTTCTGAATCACCAAACTGCAACAATGTAACTTAATCAATGAAATTTAATTTGCTGCTCTTTGTATTTTCAGTATATAAAGTGGCACAATTGTGTTTTCACTGTGGATGTTTCTTTAAATTATTAAAAATAAGCCCATTTTTCTCATTTATTGCTTTTCTGATTTATGTTCTATGGGTCATTGTATCATTTTTTCCTATTTTCATTTAGCTGATGTATTTTAATCTATTATTTGATTTTAAACTTACGTCATTTTGTTTTAAGCATTTTAGAAAGAGATCTTTTTAAGCCTAATCTGAAGGAACCTCTTTGTCTTTTAAGTGGAAATTTGATGCATTTTGTATTAATTGGCACAATTATATGTCTCATTTTACACACGGATCAACGGATTTATTTTAGGAGCTCAACTGGTTTTAGAGCAAGACTAAAACAAGGCATTTCACTCATTCTACTCCAGGTAGGGAAAAGCATGAAGGATATCATGCCTACTTTTTGGTGAGTTTCTTGGATAAGAGTTTAGTCACAAGATACAAATCCAAGGGTGCCCAGGTAGTTCAAACCAATCCTCTCCATTCTGCGAAGTCTACATGGAATAGAGATCACTTAGATATGTTCAAAAAACATAGGGGAGAGTCATGAAATAGAAACTCTATAATTATTTACCAATAATGTGCTGCGAGCCCCAAGGAAACCATTCCACAATGAAAAAATACCACAATCCTCCCAGTAAAATAGAAAAAATAAATATTGAAAAACAAACAGTATTCTTGTGACAGATTCTGAAACTAATACAGAAAAGGGTTGCATACATCAGGTTAATCTTAAATTTTAAAATTTAAATTAAAAATTAAGTTTGTGAAGTTAGACTTGTATGTATCTGTGAGTTCAATAAAATAATTGGTGGGGTACCCAGTTCCTTACCTAATTAGATCAATTTTTGATACAGAATTGAGGCCTTTTAAGGCTAGAATAATACAATATGTCAAAGATCCATTAAAAACTAGTATTGATTTCCCTGAGAAGATGTTCCCCAAATAAACAGTTTCTTGTTACAGGATAAAACAGTTGTTTCTCTAGTATATGTAAATTGGGGGTCTATTCGCTATGGTGGCAAATTTAATTGTTTGTGCTACTAAAAGAAATACTAGGAACCAAACAGTAACTACTAACAGGATAATACAGCTACAATTTCAATCTATACTTATCTAAGAATCAATATAAACTGATCAATGACACACTAAAAGCAAGGTAGTTCTTACACTCACTCCCTTAAGTGCATCATCTATTATTCAGGTAACCAAATTTTTGAGTGATGATTTTCAAAAGTATTACTAAAAAAAGAAGACATTCATGAGTTATGAAGTTATAAATTTCAATAACTACACCTCAAGTAAAAACATGGATTCCTATGTGTAGAATAATGATTTTCAGATAAGTCTTTAAAAAAACAAGGTTTTATTTTGGTATTTGAATAAAACTAATGTGCCCATAGCTCAAATAACCAATTATAGCTTCAGATAAAATTGAATTAAGAGAAGGCTTTCCATGTTTAGTTCTACTAAAAACAATACACATGTCATTTAATAAAAACAAGCTCTCTTTGCTATCTTCTTTATCACTTCAATTGCTTAGACATATTGAAGTGAAGACATTTTGTTTTGTTTTGGTATGAGCTCTGCTTTTATAAAATCTGTATGTTTATTCCTAAATAGAGACTATACCTGGACAAAAACATATTTATATGCATATAAACACATGTGCATAAATAAATATATTTCTGCACGAGATATGGATGTATATATAAAATTCGCTTTATTCTGGTAAACATCCATGGGAAAAATTAGATTACTAAAATCTGACTTTAGGTTCCTTTTCTCCTTAATTATTTTTAATATGAATGTAATCCATTCTTAGATATTTTTATCTGGCATAATTATAAAATACTATACTGTAATGTGCGGTGAAATAAAATAAATATATTTTCTAAATGTATATAAAATAAATATATAGTATAAATACAAAATATGTGTATACAAATACATAAATATATATCCATACACACAATAAATGATTTACTCTCTCAGCAATTTAGCTGTGGTATTTGTTTAAGCTTTACAATGAACATTTATATTTGCTTTGACATTCACACACTTGAAATTCCTTTGACATGTCATCTTCTAGTTATTTTAATAATCTCTTCTATTTTCCTAAACCTGCGCTAAATCATCCAGTCATATTTGCTAGTCCCAAGGTACTAACAGTATGGGTTCAGTAGACAAAGACTGGCACCTAATTTAGCTATTATGTCCCTCTGTTTTTTCAAGTCTCTAGATTTACTAGTTTTGTTCCACCTACTGAGGAATCTGAGACCTCCTTTAGGTTTTCTGGAATGAAAGTTAAGTATTTTTCAATGTGTAAAATTGAACAGATTCCATGTTCCCTTGTCTATTTAAAGGACCAGGTTTCTACTTTAAATCTTGAGAACAATAGGAGAAATAATAAAAAACCAAAATCCTCATCTTTATATGAATAACTGTAGTTTTTAAATGCTCAAATGTAATGACATCTTTAACAATGAATCATTATTACATTATTATCCTTGGAAGATGAATCATAAAAGATTGATCAGAAGAGCTGCTGAATATATATTTGTAGCCTACTTGATTTACTAAAAGAAAAAAATATGCCTGAACTCTGGAGGGTGATATTTAAATTTCAAATCATACTAAACACCTCTGCCACATTCACTCTAAGAGGATTTAAGACTTGAATTTATTATCTTCACTATGCTTAAGCTTCAACCAAAACAATTAGCATGCATATTTGTGGACACTGAGTATATTTTCCCTTCTTAAAGAAAAAAAAAATAGAAGAAACCTTCCTGAGTAAATAAGGAATTAAAATAATTAATACTAATGACAAGTAAAACACTTAACAGCATTCTGTACATAAAACTACTGCTCATTTTTAAAGGAAACCTCCAGAAAACTGACACCATTTTTTTAAGAGAAAAAGCATTACTGATGAATTAGAGTGCTTATAAAATAAAAGTTCTAGGCTAGAGATGAGAAAAGTGTTGGCCCATAATAAGCTTCCAGACTACTGACTGGCTCCTAGCCTTGGCATCTCTGATAGCTCTTTCTTAATTCAAGCAAGAGGAAGGGAACATTACATTAGCATTACGGTTAATAGCCAGAAGCCACTGTCAATATGATGCTGGAATTATTTCATGATTTCCAGGGACCCATGGCAATAGAAATATACAATAATTTGTTCAATAATTTAAAGGTAAAAAATGGAAATATATGTCAATTTAGGGTGCCAGAGTGTGTAATATGGCAAAGATGATAAAGCAAAGCATTCTGCATAATGTGTTTATTCTACAAATAAAAATTATGGTACAAAAGCAAATTTAGTATTATTTTTTATAATATTTATGTCTCAGATGCAGAATTACTACAAATGTACGTTTCACATATTTAGAAAAAAAAAGCTATAATTCTAGTCCTAGATTGAATTTATTTTGATTAAATCTGTAATTGAGCAAAGTACCTCTTCCTTCACAGTGTCTTTTGGCCCAAGCAACATCGGTGTCATGCTCTAATCACTGCCTTTCATGCTGACCTTACACGTCTCTCACTTCCTCCAAGGCCTTACTTCTTAGACCACCTCTCCTTAGGTTCACTCCTAATCCTTGCTTATTCTTCAAACACAGCAACTCTGGTCCAGAGGAGTTACAACGATCTCTTGGCCTCTTTTTAAAAATCACCCACCTGACTAAAGAATTCTCCATGTTTAAGAAGATGTGATATATACATATACACACACACACAATGGGATACTACTCAGCCATAAGAAGGAACAAAATAATGACATTTGCTGCAACATGGATGGAACTAGAGACTCTCATACTAAGTGAAGTAAGTCAGAAAGAGAAAGACAAATGCCATATAATATCACTTATATATGGAATTTAATATACTTCAAAGATGAACCTTTGTACAGAAAAGAAACTCATAGAGTTGGAGAACAGACTTGTGGTTGCCGAGGGGGAGGGGGAGCGGGAGGGAGTGGGAATGGACTGAGAGTGTGGAGTTAGTAGATGTCAACTATTGCATTTGAAGTGGAGGGGCAATAAGATCCTGCTATATAGCACAGGGAGCAATATATAGTCACTTGTGATGGAACATGATGGAGGATGATGTAAGAAAACGAATGTGTGTGTGTGTGTGTGCACGCACGTATGACTGGGTCACTTTGCTGTACAGTGGAAATGGACAGAACACTGCAAATCAATATAATGGAAAAAATAAAAATCTTAAACAACAACAAAAAAAAGAATTCTCCATATCATCAATTAAAATCTTTTTTATGATCTTGCCTATTCTGCATAAAAATCTGTGTTACCCAGGAATGTACAAAGAACACTGCTTCTGTATTTTTTCATAGACATTATGCTATTTCATCTTCAAAAAATGACATCAGGATTAGCATTAGAGGACAGATACTAAGGCCTTCTCTCTGTATTGAAGGAATAGATACAAAGTTGTGACATGACTAGGGTCCTGTGGCTGGCTGGGACCAAGCAGGATTCAGTCCTGGACCTTAGGGGTCCACCTCAGAGTTCTCAGGGAAAGGGATGCTGCCAGTCCATGCTGGTGTGAATGCAGTTCCACAGAGGGTTTGAGGCTGAATAAAGGAAGGTAGTCTGGATTTTAGAATCCACTCAACTTCAGCCAGGTGCAGTGTGCACAGTCCCGTCTGAACCACCTGTGTGATGGCTCGACAAGGGAAAGGAAAAGGACAATTTTTTAAAAGCCTGTTATATACCAAGTCCAGTCCATTATATAAATTATCTACTTTATTCTCACAAACAACCTTACACAGTTGGGTACACTTACACTCATTTTATTGAGAAGGAAAATAAACCTCTACTTGGTTAAGTGATCCTGTTCAAGCCACACAGCCAATAAATTGTGTAAAACTAATACTCAAAACTGTGTAAGCCTGACTGTTTAACCTCAATGCCATCCTCTTTTCTTGGAACACCACTGCTTCCTACTGCATTTGCTACAGGAGCAAGAAATACACATACACACACACACACACACACACACACAAACTCACAAGCACACATAGATAGTGATTTAGTGTATAATACAGATGTAATGTATAGATAGAGGTAGATGGGAGACAGAGACAGTATAGTCTGGTGAATAAACATTCAGACTAAAAGAAATATATCTGACAGAGAACTAATCACATTTTAATTCTATTTTATGATTTTAATAATATTTATATTCTAAAAATTTTTATAGCCCTAATAAATTAATATCTCCCATTATATTTAGAAGTACTCAGGTCAAATACCTAATTATAGAGTGCCTTCCATGTTTCTAAAAATATCAGGTATCAACCACAAAAAATAATGCAAAGGGTCACAAGTATAAGTTTACTATTTCTCTTTAATAGTTAGCATGTCTTAAATGCCAGGAAAAATATATTATAAATTTCTTTTGAAAACAAATGAAATTTTAAGGCAAAGCTGGAAAATGTCAATGATTAGCAAAGAAGGGTTACCTCAAAAGTTCAGGTTTTGGTGTGTTCATTTCAAAGCTCCTTCAGTGTCAAATGGATTTCAGGGAAGTAGCATTGCAAACTGGCACTTATACCTCATTTCTGGCATGTAATCTCTAACCTACTATGAAATCCCATTAAAGTAGAAAAATGTCTTAAATATTCAAATAAAAGAAAGTGTGTCAGATTTCTGAATTACGTAGGCACAAAACAATAGAATAGTTAATATCAGCATTATGACTCTCTCTCTCTATATATATGTATGTGTATAAATATATATAAATATATATATACACACACACAGGTATACGTGTATATATATATATTTGTCATGTATCATAACTCCAAAAGGTAGACACTATAATTATTCCCATTTTGGAGATCATAAGAAACTGAGACATGCCTAAAAGACCCTTCTATTTTTCTCATGTTAGAAAAAATTTACTATAGGTCCTCATTAAAATTTTCTGAAACAAGAAATAGCTTTAAATTAAATAAGTAAACAAACATACCTCCCTTTTCTAACTACACTATAAAAGTTACATGCTCAGTAGAGCTCAGCTACAACTGCTGAATAAAAAACTCAAGTCTTTTGGCTCCCATTTATTTATGTTTTGAATAAAATTAAGCAAATGACTATGTAGATGTGAAGTTTCTGGTTTATTAAAATCCACTGTTTTGGATACAAAAATTAGTTATATGACTACCTATACAAAATACTTTATCCCTTCTTAAAAGCCATTTTATCATAGCATTGCCAACATAATCACTGATGCCATCTGACAAGCTGGTTAAAAAGCTGGTTAAGAAAGATTGTTCTACTAACCTTGATATGTCATGGGCTAGACTAGGTCTGGTCTAAGCCAGGTTGGTCTCATCTTTAAATTTTTGCAGGAAATAATTAAAGCTACGTCCGCCTTACTCTTCTATAAAGATGTTTTCAACCATTCAAGAATGACCCTAAGATTGGGAAAGAGTGACCTTAGAGTAAGCAAAACTGTTAAAGGGTCAAAAGTTTTATTTAACTTCTGAAGTAATCCTTAACTAAGTCGAAATCCACACCTGGCAAGCTGATTACTCTTTCCTCATAAGCCCTCTGCTGCAGGTCCAGCCATTGCTCTCAACCTGTCCTGGTTCTCAGGATTGAAAAGCCCTCCGAAGATCAAGGCAAGCCACCACCCTGCATGGATCCCTGGTGTCCGTGTAATTCATTCTTTCTGGACAGTCTGATATTCTCACAATTCCAACCACTGTGTTGAATCTCCCTAGCACAATGGTTCTCAAATGTGCCTGCACCTTGGAATCACCAGGGGAACTTTCAGAAATACCAATGCCTTGGCCTCACTGAAGACAAAATCTGAATTTGTTAGGTATATGTTACCTTATCAGGCTGGCCTGGCTCATTCAGATTCCATGATCCACCTCATTTGTAGTGAGAAAACTGATGCAGGGACTTAATCAGTGGCAATGCAGGGTTAGGATTCAGTTTCAATTCAAAAGGTTCCCAAAGCTTACAAAAGGTCTGCTCTTACTTTAAGAATCTCAGAACAAAAATAGCACCAATACTTCAGTGTCCAAATTAAGCAAAGACACAGAATCACTGTCAAAAGATCTCTGAATTATTTTTGGCCATTGCAAGGTAAGTTAGTCTGCAAAATGGAACTAAGCACATATTTTCTTGACCATAAGAAACTGATTCAGTTTTTAAGCCAACTGAGATACAATAAGGCAGAAAAAAAAAAAAAAAACTTTCATTCCATCAATTACTAAAATGAGAAAAGAGGGAAAGGATAGCTGTGAAAAGAGAGAAAGGATAGCTGTGAAAGAATATAGCAATTAATAATTCACTAATTTATTCTGCTTTTGTGCCTCTATAGTGCTTTCAATGTAATTAGCTCCTAATTTTGTTTGTGATTTTGTTGTAGAATTCCTAGCATATTCAAACACATACATTATAATAGACATAATAGATAGTAAAACAGACCTACTATCTTATATTAGAATACTTAGGTCAATCAGGTAAAATATACACTCAAAAAGATACTTCATCCCAAGCATTCATTTTAGTTAGCTTCTTTCATAAGAATTATAGAAAAGATTTCATTTAAAAAATTCATTAATCATCTTTCTCAACATTAGTAGCAAAGGTGCTAGATGTGTTCTGTAGAACAAATAAATAAAATAAAATCTCCTATACCTAAACATCCACATTAAGGGTGCTTTTGAAGGTAAAAAAACGTGTACCTACGTATTGTTAAACTGAAATCCACACCTCGATTATTGCTGCAGAGCAACTGGCAAGGTTTGTTTAGCAAATTTCATGCCAAGCTTCTGAAGTACGCACCCTACTCCTTTCCACACATAATTCAATATAAACACTTTTCTTCTGACAGACATTTTGAAAGATCAAAGTGTAGAACAAAGGGAAAGAATGACATGAAGCGCAAGTTCTGGACCATTGAGATGAATGGATGGATTAGCCAGAAAATTCACGATGACACCTTGGACCTACAGAAGTGGTTCTGTTTATGCGATTACAGTTTTAATGCTTAGGAGACCCATAGAGCAGTTTAATGCTTAGGAGACCCATAGAGCAGTTTTTCTCTATGCCCCTACAGAAAACCCTGCAATATTTCAACAAGCTCATCTATCAATGCCAATCAGTGCAATTCACCTGACATCTCATTATAGGTTTTAAGCAACTGGATGTCACCTAGAAGTGGACAAATAGATCATTACACCAACCATTATGAACCAAATAGAGCCCTTATGCAAAATGCATCACACAAAATCCAGTATATTGCCAGCAAGGGCTAGATAAAAGTCAAATAAAATAAACTGTTGTGGAATATGCTTCTTACAGAGTACAACCATCCAACTGCCTCACACTTACGATTTACAAACCTATAAGAACTTGTGAGCTTGCTAAACAAAAAAGTATAGTTTTATGCATATATACTTGAAATAGAGAATTAGATTAGGAGTGAAGTTTTAACTGCACATACTTCTCTGATCTAGGAGGAGAAAAAAAAGGAGAATGTTTGAGTTCACTACCTGGTGTTCACTATTTTCAGCAATTACCAGCCACCCTCTAAATTAATGTTTTCAGCAGTGTCGTAACGCATCATGTTGATTTCAGAATATGGCAACACATCAAAATCCTGGCCAGTGTTACTCCTTTCACTGCTAGCTTGAAAGGATATGCTATTAATTATATTGCAGATTTATGAGATTCTAACTAGAACCACACTGACTGGCTTGCTACAAGTACAGGAAGAAGGTAACCCACTTGGGGCTTGAAGAACCTATAGGACTGCATGCACAATGGTTTGCAGGAATAAATTACTTTCTTAATAGCCTGTGCTCCAGTCTATTAAAATCCATACTTTTTTCCTTTTCAGTATCATTACGTCTATGGACTATATTATAGTTATGAAAAAAGAAACTGAAAAAGCATGTCTTGACCTTAGAAAAAAAACAACTCCTCTTGAATATGCTTTGAACTTATAAAAAAATTGCTGCATTGGCAGGTGGTGGGAAAGGTGACTTTACAATTCCTTTCTACCCTGGAATGATTTAAAGATTCTCTATAAACCTTTTCCTCCCCTCAGAGCAGCAGTTAGACTGATACAAACAATCCCATTTCGGGATAATGGAGGCACAGACTCAGGGAGGAGCACAATTCCCCAGTCATCCCTCTGAATTTCTCCTTGATCCACCATGAAACACTTTTCATGATTTGCTCTGCACCATTCTAAAATAAATTTTAGAACAATACTAGCTATCTTGAGTTAATAGGTCTACCGTACAGCTTCCTTTAGTGCAAGGCCCACAGTATGCAGGGGATATTTATTCCAAACATAATTAGAAACTCCACCGAAGGAGTCATTAAATTGATTAAGACTGGCTAAGGAGCTCAAAATATTCTCAAGATTGCAAAATAAGAACATAAACTCAAAGACATTTTAAAAAGAAAACAAAAAGGAAAGGAAAGAAAAGGGAAAGGAAAAGAGGAAAAAAGAGAATAGATCTGTAATCTAACCCTCTTGGTTCACTTTCAGATAATACGATAAGCATATCATTACAATAGTCTAAATACTCCTGCAGAATATAGTGACATAAGTTGTTAATTACTTTTTTCTTGAATTTAAGCCCACTAAAAGAGAATTTAAGTGTAAAAATGTTTATAAAAGTATTTCAATATTCTGTTATCTGAGACAGAATAGACTCAAAATAATTCACTAACAATCCAAGATTTCATTTCTTTTTAATTCAGAAAAATAGAGCATATGTAGCATGACCTGGTCAACTTTTTAAAAGTATGATACATGTAAAATAGGGAAGTACTTTTCACTTTAAACACATAAACAAAGGGGGAAAACAAAGAAACAAAGCAGAACAAATGGGAAAAAATTAAAAGAACCCTAAATAACCCACATATAAGTAGTGTGAAAGCACTTAGCCAGGTGGTAGATTTCAGGCGCTGAAAAATAGGTCCAGGAGATTTTTAAACTCATAGCAGATGGGAAAAAAGATAATTTATAATCATTATGTCTAGATATTTCTAAGGAATTGTGTCAGCAATATATTCAAGCACAAGGCAATGCCTGCATAATGAGTTCAACAATTATAAGCCCTCTCCTGCTCACAGGAGCACGTCTCTCCTCTGCACGGGCACTGGTTACGTGAGGGCTTCCATATTCTGTTTTCTTGCCCTGAATATATGCCTGAAACCTGGATATGTCCTTTCCTCTTCAACAGAACTCAAGGGTATCATCATGAGGCTCAGACAGTGGAAAGCGTGCATCCTTATAACCAATACAAAGGAGAAAGAAAAGAACAGGCATGAAATTAAACTGAAGGCCTTTTTTCCCCCCTAAAATTAATTAAAACTTTTTTCAGACAATAAAGTGTATTTTACCAAAATGGTATGTTTTGCTTTATAAACAAAGAGTGTATGTTTTAATCATTGAAACCAAGTGGAGTTCAGAAACAAAACCATGAGTTTGATGTGTGACAAATTTGATAGACAGCAATGGTAGCATTGCAAACCACTAATTAAGGTGGACACTCAGTTAACCATATGAACACAAAAATGAAAGAGGATTCCTACCTCATACCAAACAAACAAAAATCCCAGATGGATTTGAAGGTAAAATATGATAGGTAACCTAAATTTTAGAGTAAAATACAGAAAGATATCTTTATGACCTTTCATATGAAAGCGTGTTTATAAACAAAAGAGTATTAACTATTAAAAGTTTGAATCCACTAAAATTAAAAACTTCTGTTTATCAAAAAAGCAATAAATACACGGAAAAGACAACCTACAAACTGGGAGAGATATTGTCAGCATGAATTTGACACAAGATTAGTATCAGATTGTTCTAACAACTTCACTAAGTAAATAAGAGATGGAAACAACCTATCTGAAAAGTAGACAAAAATTTTTTCATGAAAGGAAACACCATGTTTGTAAACACATTCAACGATACTCAATTCCATCCCAATCAGAGAAATGCAAATTAAGATTATAATAATATCCTCCAGATGACAAAAATTAAGAAATTTGAATATACAAGTGTTGGGGAAAATACGGAGCAACAAGAACTCTGTCACTGAAGATGAATGTATAAATTGGTTCCAATCATTTCTGAAAATAATTTGGAATTATAAAATTTTGTGAACCCATCTTATGGCTCCATAATTCTGCTTCCAGGTAGTCCCTAAAAAAAGCTATAGACATATATAGGACACAAGCATAGGCAGCATGTTCAGAAAAGCACTGATATAATAGCAAAAACCTAAAACAACATAAATGCCTATTAAAAGAAAAACATAAGCAAACATGTTTTATTCATGTAATAAAATATTAAACTACAGTAAAAAAAAGAATAAATTCCAACTATATATAATAACCTTAAAAATGAATTTTAAAACATAATATACAGCAAAAAAAAAGGTTAAGACTTCATTCATTATCGTGCTATGTGTACAAAGCTCCAAAACAAATAAAATTAAACTAAAAATTGTTTTTGCATATAGGCAGATATAGGTATTTTAAAAAATTAGAAATGAGAATGAGAAATAAGAATGGTGGGTAGTGGTTAACACGGAAATGGACTGGTATAAAACAAAAAGAGTAGCGCCTGTATTGATAATGTTCAAGAGTGGGATGGTGATATTCATTTTATTATAAATTACATGGTGTATACTCATCTATAAGGTATGAATAAAACCTTACACAAAAAAATTACAAATACAATTGTAATTTCTTTTTTTTTTTTTGCCTTTTTGTCATTTTATGGCCGCGGGTTTATGGCCGCACCCGCGGCATGTGGAGGTTCCCAGGCTAGGGGTCTAATCGGAGCTGTGGCCACTGGCCTGCGCCGCAGCCACAGCAACGCAGAGTACGAGCCGCGTCTGCAACCTACACCACAGCTCACGGCAACGCCGGACCGTTAACCCACTGAGCAAGGGCAGGGATCGAATCCGTAACCTCATGGTTCCTAGTCGGATTCGTTAACCACTGCGCCACGACGGGAACTCCACAATTGTAATTTCTAATGTTAGATATTAAACATACAAAAGAAAGAATGAAAAATGTCTACATACCTGTTCTGTTTGGTTTATATGTGGTCTTTACTAATTTTTATGTCATTCAAACTTCAAAGTGAAAAATATAATAAAATATCTGGTACTCTTCTTCTCTTGGAACATGGGAAGAACTGGTGACACCAGGCCATGTTCCTTCATGGTGCAAAAGCAGTGGAGCTAAGCAAAAACTGCCCCATCTATTCCCATGGTCCCTACCCAGCTTGATTCATTCCTTTGTCATCATCCAGGACCCTCCAAGTATCTGCATTTGCAAACTCTTAGAATATACTGGAATTAACAATGGCTCTATCAGAATGGTGGGATTAAATATGATTTTATTTCCTCTCTTTGCTTATCTGTGTTTCTTACTCTTCTACAGTGAATATCCATTACTTACGAAAAAGAAACACAGGTATTATTTTGATGGATATTCCAAGAGAAAAATGGAGAAATCGCATACAGATGGAAGAGAATGAGAAACAAGATTATCTGGAAATGGGGTCAATGCTACATGTTAATAATAACTGAACGCTAATAAAACCAGCCAAATTTATGACACTTTAATAAATATCTTTAATCCAAAACATTTTCTATAGTTCTTTTAATAAACTAAGTGAAGTAAACAATATATAGAAGATATGGCTATTTAACTAAAAACATCACTTTTACATAAAAATAGGATGGTCAATTCACTGGAATTTCAAACTGAGGATGGAATATGAGCTAGGTGAATAGCTATGAGCATTTCTTTCAGAAACCAAGTTGTAAATTTGCAACTGCAAAGATGGAAAGCTGCTGTGTAGCAAGAGCCTAACAGCCCTGCCCAAAAATGTCATGATCTGTCAGTATCATATGTTCTTAAAACTTTCTTGAATAAAAAGAAAAAGGTAATTGTGGGATTTATGCATCCTACCCTTTAGCTCTCAGCCCTGCTCCTTTGGAATACACTCAGCCAAGGAGATTCTTGGCCAAGTGTAACTGAAAGTTCAGAACCCATGGAAGAGTAAGCACAAGTCTCGAATGGAAAGTTATTTGGGTACAGAGAGCTTCCACTGGAGCATATTCTAGATTTTACACCCAAGCCAGCTGCCATGATCTAGAAGTCTTTCTTTCCAAGGTCTGAGGCTATGTCAGCCATCATCATCTTCTCAACATTTACAGGATACCGACCACCCTGTGTTCTGTGATGGAACCTCTACTTCCAAGAGTCACTTGGTAAAGAATTCGTCAGTTTCTGAAGAAGCCCATTCAAAACTATTCTGCAAAGTAATGTCACCCCAAAAGGATTCTCCTCCAGTTTATCTCTATATAACACACGAAGCAATGAAAGTTAAGGAGATTAAGAATTAAATTACAGTAGTGGGAAAGATTACAGGAAAACGAGTCTGCTATTTTATTATTCAGTCCTAATCCATGATTCTTGGTTGCTTTGGGTGCTCACAGAAAATTAGAAGAAATGGAAAAGAAACCAAGATAAAACAAGCAGGTGAAAACAACACAAAAGGGGAAAAAGAACTAACATGAGATAATGCATCAGGCATTATATTGTATTCATTTAACTTCTCTTAAACTCTGTCTGGAAATTAATATTAATATTCCCAGGTTAAAGGTGAGGACACAGTTTTTCATTTTAGCAATAGGTTAACTATAATTTACCCAGTGACACAGCTAATAAGTAGTAGTGTTCATATTTCTGAATATGGGTTTTTCCCATTAGGTCATACTTTATATAGAGTATGGGATTTTGCAAATTCAGGCTTTATTTGCCTCTGCATGAAATATGGAACTCATGGTCAGGCATTTTAAAAATAAACTCGTTATTGCTTTATTCCATTGACTGTATTTCCTATTCCTTGGCTAAGTATTATTGGAGAAAGATCAAATAATATTGCACAAATGATTTACCATAAATTCATGTTGAAGTTACTTCATTTCTACTAAATAATTTTCATACAATGCCCGGAGATCCTCTATACCAGGACTGGCAAATGTGTGGAGCATACACCATTACTTCTCCCTGATTGCCAATGCCAGGAACCGCTCATCAAGCATAGCTCTCTTAACTATGCTATACTACATTGACTTCAGAATCCTTCTCAATACCACATTCTGTGCAGCTACTACCAACCAATCACAGTTAACACTGAATCTAAAATTTAGTTACACTGTAGCCTGATCTCACTCTCCATGTTGATTCTAAACCTACCAATTGTATTCCTGTCCTACTTACTCACAGCAAATAGCATTGCAGCCTAAAAAACATTTAATTAGAACAATGTTTTTCCTTTTCCTGACCTCAAAATCTTTCCATCTTTGTACTTGCCTCAGAAGAGGTGTTTAATCAAATTTGCCAGTCATCAATGCTTTTCCTCCTTGTCCCATCTCTTAGTTGTCCTTGCTTTCATTCATTCATTCCTTTTCAATCTTTTGCCCACTATGTAATATTCTACCTTCATGTTTGAATACATGCTCAAACTTTTCTGGGTCATAAAAATAAACAAATTTCCCTTTAACTCTGATGCATTTTAAAAGTCGTACGTAACTTTTTTCAACTCTGCTTACTTTTTGTTTTGTTTTGTTTTGTTTCATTTTGTTTTGTTTTGTTTTTTATGGCTGCACCTGAAGCATGTGAAAGTTCCCAAGTGAGGGGTCAAGTTGGAGCTGCAAGTGCCAGCCTATACCACAGCCACAGCAATGCCACATCCAAGTCACATATGTAACCTAAGGCAACGCCAGATCCTTAATCCACAGAGCAGGGCTAAGGATTGAAAGCACATCTTCATGGATAGTAGTTGGATTCTTTCTTTTCTTTCTTTCTTTCTTTCTTTCTTTCTTTCTTTCTTTCTTTCTTTCTTTCTTTCTCTTTCTTTCCTTCCTTCCTTCCTTCTTTCTTTCTTTCTTTCTTTTCCTTCCTTCCTTCCTTTCATTTTTGTCTTTTTGCCTTTATCTAAAGCCGCACCCGCGGCATATGAAGCTTCCCAGGCTAGGGAACCACAGCTACAGCAACGTGGGATCCGAGCCGCATCTGCAACCTACACCACAGCTCACGGCAACGCCGGATCCTTAACCCACTGAGCAAGGCCAGGGATCGAACCAACAACCTCATGGTTCTTAGTTGGAAATGTTAACCACTGAGCCACGACGAGAACTCCAGTAGTTGGATTCTTAACCCACTAAGCCACAGTGGGAACTCCTTTTTAAAATTTTTTTTCAATTCTGCTTACTTTTTAAGCTTCTTAAAGAGTGATCAGTAACTGTTTTATTTGTCACCTATTCATTCCTTCCCCTTTTCCACCTAAGGCCTAGTATATACAAATTCAATGGTTTGTTTAGCCTTAATCCCACTCAATCCCAACTGCATGATTTTCAAGCAAATTCCCTGGGAAATCTTGTTGAAATGCAGATTTAGATTCCTTGGGCCTTCCCAGGGCCTGAAATTCTGAATTTCTAGCAAGTTTCCAGGCAAAGTTCACTGACCACACACTTGAGTGTTAAGTGATAAACAACTCTCTAATTTTTTTAATCATTCTTTTTTTTTTAACTTCTGAGGCGGACCCCCTGCTGATTCTCTCCCTTTTTGTCTCCTTATTGACTTCTTTTATCCTACACCTTGTGCCGAATTAATTTTTATAATATTAATAAAAATATTATTTTGAACATTTACTTTCTGTGACTATTACAAAACATATTAATTACCTTAATTAGTCCTCAGAAGAATCCATGAGAATCTTTTTCATTTAAAGATGGTAAATTGAGGTACTATCACCAATACTGCACAGCTAGCTTGAAGTAGGAATTCAGCTCCAAGCCATTTAACTGAAAAGCCTGGGATCTTCACTTTGCCAACACTGAGACACACCAGTGTTGCTCAAGAGGCCATAAGGGAGTCAGTGATGCCAACCTTACACCTGAGAATAAGTGACTGAAAGGTGTGATAAAGAAGAAGAAAAGGCTGCCAAAAGAGGTATTATACTCGGAGATTGGATTAAGATGGCGGAATAGAAGGACTGGAGCTCAACTTCTCTCCCAAAAAAGAGCAAAACTACAACCAAATGCCGAGCAGCCTTCAGCCAAATGGACTGTAAACTTCCAAAAAAGATATTCTGCTCCAGAAGACAAAGAGGGGACCACATCAAGAGGTAGGAGGGGTGATTACGCGATAGAAGCAACCCCATACCTCCCGGGTGGGAAGCCCCACAGATTGGAAAGTAACTGCATCACAGAGATTCAGCTACAGAACTGAGAGTTCTGAGCCCCACGTCAAAACCCCACGCCTGGGGATCGGGCACAGGGAGAAAGAGTCCCCGGAGCATCTGGCATTGAAGGCCAGCAGGGCTTGTGTGTAGGAGCTCCACAGGACTGGGGGAAACAGAGACCCCATCCTTGAAAGGCACACACAGACTTTCACGTGCACTGGGTCCCAGGGCAAAGCAGTCCCCAGAGGAATCTGGGTGGAACCTTACTGCAATTCTTGGAGGATCTCCTGGGAAAATAGGGGTGACTGTGGCTTGTTGTGGGGGAAAGGCATTGGAGGCGAAGCTCTCGGGGAAAATTCATCAGCCTGCATTTCTCTGGAGGGGGCCATTTCTGGGAAAATCTGGTCCCTCCCATCAGTGCTGAGAAGCCCCAGGCCAAACAATAATCCAGGTGGGATCACAGCCCCA
Organism: Catagonus wagneri; assembly: GCA_004024745.2. NCBI lineage: Eukaryota > Metazoa > Chordata > Mammalia > Artiodactyla > Tayassuidae > Catagonus > Catagonus wagneri. The sequence continues at coordinate 15,913,246 of PVHT020000173.1, forward strand.
CCCATCAGTAAACAGGCTTCCTAAAGACCCCTCAGGCACACAGAAAGCCCCTAATCTCATCCAGAGACAAAGCCCCACCCATCAGAGGGAGAGGAATCAACCCCACCTACCAGTGGGCAGGCATCACTCCCTCCCATCAGGAAGCCTACAGCAAGCCCCGCCATACCAACTGTAGTCACAGGGGAGGCAAACGCCAGAACTAAGAGAGGCTACCACTCTATTGTTGGCAAAAGGTCATCACACCAAAAACCTATAAAAATGAAGACAAAAAACTCTAACCCAGATAAGGGAGAAAGAGAAATGCCCAGAAAAACAGCTCAGTGATGATGAGATTACCAGCCTCTCAGAAAGAGACTTTAGACTGTTGATGCTGAAGATGATGCAAGGCACTGGAAATAAACTGGAGGCAAAGATTGATAATTTACAGGAAACACTGAGCAGAGAAATACAAGCTGTAAAAATTAAACAAGAAGAGATGCAAAATACAATCACTGAAATAAAAAATTCCTTAGAAGCAGCCAACAGTAGAATACAGGAGGCAGAAGAACGAATCAGTGAGGTGGAGGACAGATTAGTGGAAATCACTAATGCAGAGGAGAAAAGAGATGAAAGATTGAAAGGAAATGAGCTGAGTCTCAGAGAACTCTGGGATAATGTTAAACGCACCAACATCCATATTATAGGGGTGCCAGAGGGAGAAAAGAGAGAGAAGGGGACAGAAAAACTATTTGAAGAGATAATAGCCGAAAACTTCCCTAATATGGGAAAGGAACCACTCAGTCAAATTCAGGAAGCGCAATGAGTACCATATAAAATAAACCCAAGGAGGAACACCCCGAGACACATATTAATCAAAATGACCAAAATTAAAGACAAAGAGAAAATTTTGAAAGCAGCTAGGGAAAAGAAACAAATGACATACAAGGGAACCCCAATAAGGTTATCAGCAGATTTCTCATCTGAAACTCTACAGGCCAGAAGGGAGTGGCATGATATACT
>PVHT020000173.1:15915244-16083992 GCA_004024745.2 Catagonus wagneri
GACACGACACTCCAAAACCTCTGGGATGCAGCAAAAGCAGTTCTAAGAGGAAAGTATATAGCAATACAAGCCTACCTCAGGACACAAGAAAAAGCTCAAATAAACAACCTAACTTTACATCTAAAGCAGCTAGAGAGGGAAGAAGCCAGGTCATGGAAACAACCTAAATGCCCATCGACAGAGGAGTGGATAGGGAAGACATGGTACATACACACAGTGGAATATTACTCAGCCATTAAAAGGAACAGAATAACATTTATAGCAACATGGATGAACCTAGAAATTATCATACGAAGTGGAACCAGTCAGACAATTAGACAGCAACACCCAATGCTACCGCTTACATGTGGAAACTAAAGAGACACAATGAACATCTTTGAAGAACAGACAATGACTTGCAGATTTTGGAAAACCTTGGTTTTTCAAATAAGACAATCTGGGGGGTGGGGGGATGCACTGTGGGTTTGGGACACAAAATCTATCGAATTGACTTATGATCTTTGTACACCTATAACTGAAATAAAATTCATTGTTAATAATAAGAAAAAAAAAGAGGTATTATACTCTTGCAGGAAATCTGACAGAACAACATGAGAAGGTAAACAGATTGTTATTGCAAAGTAATCAGATACAGCCCATCCATTCAGAATTAAATGTCTGAATCTCAAGAATCTTTAGGAAAAGTAGGACTCTGAAAACAATATTCATGATAAAGCATTCCACCAGGATAGTCAAATATACTCTGGGGCAATTTATATCCTTCCCTACAATGCAAATCTTTGAACTAACACAATGTGGTGTCATTTATATAAAAATGTAAAAGCAAGAGTCACAGAATTAAGATCAGCCATACACAGAAAAGAGGAGACACCTGGTAATGTGTCCTTTGTCTCTATTTATGCCTTCCTCAGTGTTCAGTCTATTGGCCTTCTCTAATTAATCCTTACAACACTGCACTTTTGAGGGGAAAATTAGAAGCAGAAAACACCCATTTTGCAAATAGAAAGCAGATGCAGTGACTTAGTGGTACTTACTGAATCAATAGCAGAACTTCAAAATCAAACCTTAGATTCCACTGATTTATCTACACAGCATAGCACCAAGTGTAAATTTTAAACAACAAATACAAAAAAAAAATGGTGCTTGCTTGCCTAAGAAATTAAACAAGCAGGAGTCTCTAAATTTTTTTTTTCCTTACTAATCTAGGTCAAAATGTACAAAACAAGCAAAAAATGCACCAGTTCTTTCTCTAGGATTAATATATTTGCTCTAAAACACAAAATTACTAGACAGAAGTCTTGCCCATTAATCCTCACAATTAGCGTTAGAGCTATCTGAGATCAGACACCAGGAAGTTACAAAAGATGTATATGCCTCATTGGACATTAAGAAAAAGTAATGAAGGAAATTATACGAAAATCCACTGTGGCTAAAATAAAAGTCGCAGATTAAAGGCTTTATGAAAAACCACCTTATTAAATCTTATCCTTCCTTAAGAAAGATAAATAGAATTAGTATAATTAATGGTTGTAATTACTTTCATAATATGCTTTTCTTGACATAAACATTCTTTAATCAATCCAAAATGCAAAAGATGTTTATTAGTGAGCTTACTAGTTTGATTAGCTTTACCAACACATGTCTAAAACTGGCACCCTTAGGTAAACAATAAATTCAACACTTTGGGTAACTCTGAGGCATAGATATTTTACTAGAAGAAATATGTAAGCTAAACACAACAATGAACATTTTCTGACATTTAAGCACATAAGCTAGAACTCTCACTATTCAGGACTGCTCTATCTTCAAATATGAAACTAATAAATAATTTCTGCTGCTAAGAGATAAATGTAGCCTTAGAGCTGGTATATGAAACTTAAAATCACCAGGATGGTAACCTGATGTATGATGTGAAAAAGGGTTGTAAACAAACAAACAAAAACAAATCACCATTCTTTGGTCACTGCTCATTTTTAAGAAAAATCACTGTTTTTTTGTTTGTTTGCCTTTTAGGGCTACACCTGAGCATACAGAGGTTCCCAGGCTAGGGGTCCAGTTGGAGCTACGGCTGCTGGCCTACACCACAGACACAGCAACACAGGATCCGAGCCACGTCTGCAGCCTACACCAAAGCTCACGGCAACGCCGGATTCTTAACCCACTGAGCAAGGCCAGGGATCGAACCCTCAACCTCATGGTTCCTAGTCGGATTTGTTTCCACTGCACCACGACAGGAACTCTGAAAAAAATCACTGCTTTTACACAATAACCACACTCATAATAATTCCAAGATATATATTGGAATAATTCTTCAACGTTTAGAATCCACATCATGATTTTGATGAACAGGATATACTGTTTCTAAGTTACTAAGATTTGTATTTTTAAAAACCAAAGTTTTTCTACATATAGATTATAAGGATATAGCTTTTCTTTAACACAGATATATAGGGAAACTAGGGGTGAACATATCAACATCACAGATTTCTATTCTGTGAAAACAGAATCTAATATTTGTAGCTCTGTTAGTGAAATTTGGAAAGAAGGACAGAACATCGTAAATACAGAAAGTCCACATGGTCGAGTATTAAAGGTTAGATCATTTGCAGCCTAACAGCTCATTCTGTTCTGCCAGAAACAATTCATAATCAGTGAGGAGAGCTCTGACTCCTAGGAGAACTGGGGAATTCGCCGCTGTTCCATTTGCTCCCCTGCCCCAGAGCAACTCCTCAGGAGCAGCACAAGCACTAAGTCAGTTTAGGACGGTGGCGCATGCTGAGTCAGCACTGGTCCTTGAACCAAGAAATTCCAGAAGGGTGGGGAGCTGGCAAAAAGAGGAGGGAAGAAATAAGGAGGACTTGGAGGAAAAGAGCATATCATGTACTGACAACAGGTCTCCCAAGTGTATCAGTAAGAAACTGGCTTTCTTCCAAAATGTCTCTCTCTCTTTCTCTCTCTCTCTCTGCAATAAAGGAAATAGTACATTAAAGTGTTCTGTGGACTATGGACAATTTGGAAAATTACACATTTGCAGCGGTATTGCTCTATGAGTTAAAGTGAAGGTATTTTCCTTCAGCAGAAGTAGTATTAACTATATATTCAATAGAAATCTAACTCTTAGTAAAATTTTATGCCTATTGAGGTGGTTAAAGTGTTTTCAAGAGAGAAATAAATGTTTCTTTTGGTTTCCCTAGTGTACTATAATGGAATGTAATTATTTACCAAATATACGGAATGAAAATGTTTAAATTGAAATTTAATTTAAAGGTTTAAGGTCTTTCCTGGGAGGCAAAAATGCTATCCAAATAAGAAATAAACACGCAATAGACAAAATGTTTTAAAGGGATAGAAAACACTAGTCTGGATAAATTCAGGAGAGAGGTGTGGGTGGGATAAAGGAGATCAGCCACTGCCTGCTTTCACTTGCCTGTGTATTGTTTGAGATTTTCGAGGAGCACTTAAAATTTTAATAATTTAGTATTTTAGGAGAAGAGAACCTACTTTCTCTCCTTGTTTCCATGACCAGAGAAAAGAATAAATTCCTCCAGCTTTTAGAAACATTACTATATTCTCTAAATTACACTATTGTTAATAGTTAGAAGGTACAGAGACAAAGAATCAGCTGGGGAGGAATCAACTTTGCTTACTAAAACACTTAATAATTCTCAGAAGGAGAAATATTCTTCTACTCTAACAACCAGGTTATCTAAAAATAAGCCTAAAGAACTAAGCAATTTCTTAAAAACTGTGGCATGTTACAAAACTGTTATGAGACAAAGATAATTCTTCTACCATGTTTCAGGTATGAGATTCAATCAATCAATCAAGAATTATGTACAAAGAAATGAGCTAGACCCTGTGGGAATAAATAGGCAAACAGGAGGAAATTACCCCAGCCCTTAGAAAATACGTTTTTATTCATAAAGACAAATAAGTAAAAAAACAAAAAGCTGTGTACAACAACTTTGAAATGAATAGGATCAAGACTGCTGTATTAATAAGGAAGAGGATAAAATTACTCTTTGAGAGAAGTGTATGGAAATCTTCAAGAAGATGAAATAAAAGTGGACCTTGGACAAAGTGCAGAATCTATTACGCTGAAGTAACAGTAAGAAGAAGGGCAGTGGAGAGAAGGCACAGAGGGGGAAAATGGCAATTCTGAACATTTTTCCTTTTTTCCTAGCAAATGGGAAGGCTCTGGAAACTTCTGTCAAGAAGATGTTTTAGGAATTGGAGGGGAAATGATTAAAGTAGGGATAACAATCAGGAGGTTAATAGTAATAAAATAGTCCAACATGAGGCTCATGCATGAGCAAGGAAATAAATAAGGAAAATATGCTAAAAACTGTTACCAATGAAGACTGGGCCTGAGTGAAAGCAGAGGGGAAGAACTCAAATTTTTCAGTGATGTAAACTGAGGGCAATAATAACACAAAGGAGAGAGAGGTGATGACTGTTCAGAAATGCTTAAAAGTGACTGAATACATGGGAATACACTTAGGGTAAGAGTTCAGGACCGGAGATAAGAGTAATCCCCATCTAAACTGGAATTACAGTTGAGTCCAAGAAAGTACAAGAACGTTCTCAGAAAAATCTAGAAAAAGAAAAGCAGGGGGACAAAAGAGGTAAAGAGTTGTAGAAAAAGATCTGAGGAGTGAAGGTGACAGTACAGGGTGGTGAAGACGTAACAGGAGCGGGGAGTGCTGGGCATCTGGACGCTCTACTGGTGAGGAAAAGGGGCCAGAAAAAGCTCTTGGATTGCCTAGAAACCACCACACCTACCTTGGTAGGTAACTAAAACCACAAAGCACGTAGTGGGCATTATGGCTACACAGAGGGTCACCGTACTATTCTCTCTACTTTTGTGTGATTTTGAAAACGTCCCTCTAAAATTTTAGAAAATGTGACTAAGGAAATGAAAGTGAAATGAAGAATGATGGTTTAGTAACACTGGTCAATGTCTCTTCTTCCCTCCCCCCTCACCACTCCAGGATAAGGAAGAAGTACAGCCACTGTGTATTCTTTAAAAGCACAAGTTTGGCGCCATTGTGGGTTCAGATATTAGCCCTGCCACCTGTTAGCTGGTGTTCTAGAGCAAATCACTTCATTTTGAATACTGACTATGAGACACCTCCTTTGCCTACATTATTTCATTTTAATCTTCGCATTCTTATAACGTGGAGGATCAGTGAGAATACATGTGTCAAAAGTTATAAAGTAGTAAAACCAGGAAACAAACTGAGCTCTGTCAATCCTAGAGCCTGTGTTCACTACTACTAACTGATATAGGGAGGGGACAACTAAGGGTAGAATGTACTACACGCTCTCTGTGGTGCGTTTCTAGGCATAAGTACCGTACCCAAGATGTGAGTGCCTTCTAGATCTCTGCATTTACAGCTCTTATTTAACAGGCACTCAGCCTACAGCTGCCTCAAAGTTGAAGTCAAATGCCTGCAAAAGCCAGGCAGGTAACACATGAGTTCAGGGGGCTGGAGAGATAGTGTTTGAGAAGTAATCACCACTCAATACCAGTCAATGCAGCAATATAAAAAACTGGGTCCAAGTTTATAGGTCTTTAAATTTTTTTGTATTCTTTTTTTAGGGCTGCACCCTCAATAAATGGAAGTTTCCAGGCTGGGGATCAAATCAGAGCTGCAGCTGCAAGCCTTAGCCACAGCCAAGGGATTCGAGCTGCATCTGCGAGCGACTTGCACCACAGTTCACGGCAACGCCAGATCCTTAACCCACCAAGAAAGGCCGGGACTGAACCTGTGTCCTCATGGATATTAGTTGGGTTCATTACCGCTGAGCCACAATAGGAACTCCTCTATTTTTAATTGTGTTTTTTTTTAATTGAAGTATGACTGATTTTCAATACTGTGTGAGTTTCTGGTGTACAGCAAAGAGATTCGGTTACACATGCAAGAATACACTTTTTAAATATTCTTTTTCATTATAGTTTATCACATGATAATGAATATAGTTTCCTGTGCTATAAAGTAGGACCTTGTTGGTTATCTGTTTTATATATAGTAGTTTGTATACAGATCTTTAATTTTTCAAAAGGGTATGGAAGTGAGGATTTTCACATTGACAACTAATTTAAAGTGTTCTAAAGCTACTATGTAGAGTAAACAAAATATGAAAGTCCTTGGAGGCTGGTCACAACTTTGGCATGACCAGGCAAAGGTCCACTTTTACTGTAGTGGTCACTAACAGCAATGCTATTCATAACTCTCACAGTTTCTGGTAAAAGTAAAAGATACCCAGAAAATGGGCACTATCCAAAAATGGTGCCTAAAACAGCACATCATATGTTCCCTAATAAATACCTCACAGCATCTCATCAGGTGTCATCCATATTTGGGGTTGTATGAAGCTTAACAAATACCTTGAGTGACTAACTGATGCTACTGGGAATACTACTAACATTTAATGCTTTATATGTACCAGATACGGTTCTACATGCTTTTCATACACCTTCTCTTAATCATCCCAGGTACTGTATGAAATCAGTGAATTTATTATTCCCATTGTACAAAGGAGAAAACTGAGATGCAGACACATTAAATAACTTGCTCAAGTCACAAAGCTACTTAGTTTCAGAAGCAGGATGTAGACCTAGGTAGCCTGCCTCCACCAGAGCCCTTCAGCTCTGCCAGCACTACATTCCTGATTTTGAATGGGGGGAGCAGGGGGTAGATGATGCTGGATGATGCTGGATGGAGTTTGTCTGTCCTCTGGTCTCTCAGAGGTCCTGCAATGGAGATGTGATACTTTTATTTTTAGCATTACACATCATATTAACCACCTCAGCAGAAAGGAATCTTATGTGGTAAGTACAAAATACCTCAAATGCTGTTTTCCATATCATTTCTGCTCATATCAAGATCACCAATATACATTTATACAACAGCTAAGCAGTATCCATGAATGTATAAGTTCATTTTATTTTAACATGTTACTGAAATACTTCAGGCATTCATGAAGGTTAAGTATATATGTATTTGTAGGTACACATGTAGAAAGTCTCCTTGGAAGTTTTTTTTTTTTCTTTTTATGGTCGCACCTGTGGCATGTGGAAGTTCCCAGGATAGGGGGCGAATCAGAGCTGCAGCTGACGTCTATGCTACAGCCACAGCAACACTGGAATGGAGCCACATTTGGGACCTAAGCTATAGCTTGCGGCAACACCAGATCCTTAACCCACTGAGTGAGGCCAGGGATCAAACCCACATCCTTGTGGAGCCTTATGTCAGGTTCTTAACCTACTGAGCAACAGGAATTCCAGAGCTTTTAATATTATTCACAGGGGTTTTTGTTTGTTTGTTTGTTTGTTTTACGTTTTAAGTCTAAGCAGTCTATCACTGAATTTGTTTAAAATAGAAAATTCTAATACAATAATATCAAGTGCTATGTAAACATACTTATCAAATTCTTAGTGTCCTCATCCTCTCCCATATTTCATCGCTAATTTAAAAAAATTCTAACCCTCAGAGAGAAAATACTCATTTGAAGATGTTGGATTGTCTCTGCTTTTCACAATCAATGTCGTTTTTCATAAAACTAGAAACACAAGACATTAATGTTTCTAAGAGTACTTTTTACTATCCCACTAATCATTAACTACTCTCTCAATGTTTCCACGTTTAACAAGCTGAAAACTATCTTTACCTTTAAAGAAACAGAAAAAAAAGAGCTTTTTCCTCTACTCCCAACTTGCAAGTGAAAGTCAATTACAAAATCATTTTTGTCTAGATTTCTGCAACTGCCTACTATTCCCACATTCACCTGAGCCCCTCTCCAATCCTTTCTCCATAGAGCAGCCAGAATGAGCCTTAAAAAAGCTAAATCATGCAAACTATTGCCTTTGGAATGGATAAGCAATGAGATGCCGCTGCATAGCACTTATGATGGAGCATGATAATGTGAGAAAAAAATGTATACATGTCTGTGTGACTGGGTCACCTTGCTGTACAGCAGAAATTTGACAGAACACTGTAAACCAGCTGTAATGAAAAAAATAAAAATCATTATTTAAAAAAAGCTAAATCAGATGATGATATCACTGTTTTGTTTTTGTCCTTTAAAAACCATCACTGCACCTAGAAACAACGCCAAGCTCTTCAGAGACCTTTCTGACGTGGTCCATCACCCCTCCAGCTGCATCCTAGCCCCCTTCCTCATTCACACTGAGATACCTAGACGTCTATTCAGTTCTTAGAATGCATCACCCTCTAATCCCCTTCCTGAAGAGCCCTTCCCCCAATCCTTTATGTGGTTAGGGCCACCTAACCTCATCTCCTCAGAAACAGCTTTCCTGACTACTTAGCATAAAGTTGATCTCAAGAGTTACTCTCACTGTTGCTTTTCCTTCTCAGTAATGATGCATTTACTTTTTGTTTTGTGCGCATTTCCCACTGCCTATAATTCCATAAAGTTTTAAACTATGCTTGTGTCTTCACCACTGTATAGGTGGAACCTAATAAAAGGTCTAGCAAACAATTATTATGCAATCAAAGTTTACTGAGAGAAATGAAAACAGGAAGAGGGAGAAGAGAAAAGGAAGACTGGAAATAGAAGAAATTAATTTAATGGCTAATTTCACTCATTTTATTTTTTTATCATTGGACTAAGAGGTCTATTCAGTCAATGTGGAAGTCAGACAATTCTCAAGTTATTTCTCTCTCTCTTTTTTGAGGGGTCTTTTTGTCTTTTTAGGGCCTCACCCGCAGCATATGGGGGTTCCCAAGGTAGGGGTCCAATCAGAGCTGTAGCCACTGGCCTACGCTACAGTCACAGTAATGCGGGATTTGACCCACGTATGCAACCCATACCACAGCTCACAGCAATGCTGGATCCTCAACCTACTAAGTGAGGCCAGGGATTGAACTGACATCTTCATGGATGCTAGTCGGGTTCGCTAACCACTGAGCCGTGACAGGAACTCCTATTTCTCTCTTTTTTTGGTCCACTCTTTTTAACCCATAAACTGGGTTGTCCACGTAGGAAGAATTTCAGAACCAAAGTAGAGACACATCACGAGGAGCCTAAAATTGTTTCAGATCCCTACATCAAAATCAGGGCCTATAAATTAGAATATATACATGTATGTGTAACTGGGTCACCTTGCTGTATGGTAGAAAATAGAATACTGTAAATCAACTATAATGGAAAAAATAAAAATCATTATAAAATTGAAAAAAAAATCAGTGCCTATAAATCCTATGCCTTGACAGGACCCTAGAATGATATAACTTTGTATTTTTTAATTTAAATGACCATAGGGAAAATGCCATCAATTGTGGCATAAGAGGAGCCTAGTCATTTCTTAAAATGACCTAAAGTATATAACTTAATGCCAATTAATTCACCCTTCCAAACATCATTTGATGATTTCTACTCTATACAAGGCTAATACTCTATAGAAGTTCTTACATGAAAAGAACTGCAGGAGTTCCCTTGTGGCACAGTGGGTTAAGGATCTGGTATTGTCACTGCTGTAGCTCAAGTCACTTCTGTGGCTCAGGTTCCATCTCTAGTCCAGTAACTTCCACATGCCACTGGTGTGGCAAGAAAGGAAAGGAAGAAAGGGAGGAAGGAAGGAAGGGAAGAAGGAAGGAAGGAAAAGAAAGAAAGAAAAGAACAGGAAAAAAAATCCAGAATGCTTGTATCTCACAATCCAAAAAATTCTTACAGATTTTTAAGCTCTGAATTCCTAACCATTCATACATTGATGAGAATACTGGCATTGCTTTTGCCTTGTGTCACAGTCCAACTCTTCCAATATAACCTTACAAGTTTATGAGGTTCAGGGATTCACATCACAATTTCCTGGATCTTCCCACTCTCCCTAAGTGCAAATACTGATTTTAGCCTATATTGTCTTTACCTAAAAATCAAGCCTTCCAAAGGAAAAATATTTTGAAAGGCTGAAGTGAAATTATTCCTACATGGCCCTGTGGATAGAGCCAAAAGAAATTTCTACGGCATAAATATCCAGAGGTGGAAAGGACAGTTGACAACGAGAAAGGAATGACGCATTCCAAGAAGTCACTGAAGGAAAACCCTCAACTTTTGAGGTCCTCATGATGGACTCCTGAAATCAAAAGGTTCTTCTAAAGCAATCTGACTTTCCTATTGCTTGAAAGTTACTACAGTTTGCGGAAGTTACCACTTCTGAGAAGACACTGTGCTCTCAAATAAAAACACATGTGCTGCCCTCTAGAGGCTACAAGGAAAATGACTGAACTTGTAAATACCAAGATGGAAAAAGTAAAAGGAAAGAGGGTGGAAGGCACTAACGTTTATTTTATCTTTACTGTTTTTGAACTAATCTATTACATTTAGACTCTAAATTTGAGAAGTAAATTAATATTAGAAGGAGGAAATTCTGAATCTGATGCAAAAACAAACCTCTGAAAACAATTCTGAATCTTTTTCTTTCTCTTTCTTTTCTTTTTAGATTTGTTACCTTCATTTTAAAACAACTACATTGAGGTTATATAACATATGTTCACTCATTTTAAAAGTATAATTCAACGACTATTTTTATTACTTTAACCCAGGTTGAGCAACTATCACCATAATCCAGTTTCAGAACATTTCCAGCACCCCCAATAAAATTCCTTCTGCCAGTCTACATATAGCTAATACCCATTCACTTTCCAGCTCTTGGAATCAGCTAATCAACTTCATATCTCTATGGCTTTGCCTCTAATTTCAGTTTTTCAATATGAAAAGTCTGGAATTAAATACTTTACAACATAACTATCAAGACAAGCCTTCCTTTTTGTAATGCTTGTCCTTCAAAATGTTCTGCTTTGATCAATGTCATGAAAAAGAGGTTAAATCTCTTACCAAAACAAACTTTTGGGAAGTAAATACCTACTTTTCAATGTCTCCACACAGTGTATATTTAACTTTCTCCAGTTTTCAGAGTGATATTAAATCAGTCTCTAATTATCTATGGGAAAATTGACCATGGATATACTTTTAACACCCAAGTCAATAGAATTCTAGGTTGGTGGTTTTTTTCTTTTTCCACTTTAAACATTCACTCTATTCTCCACATGCTTGCTTCAAAATAAGGTTTCATTCACATCCCAAGGTTTTGTAAAGGATATATGGTTTTTAGACTTGCCATCATTATATGAACGATCAATTTTCAATTAACAATAGAAAAGTTCTGAATTATTCTCTAAGTATTCTTTGCTAATGCGCTTTTTAAAAAAAAATCTCCATTCTGAATCTGTGGAGAACATTTTTAATCCTGGTGCTGTGACACAGACCCCATGCTGATAATGAAGATTCTCTCAAAAACTCAGATTCTCTGGAGATTAAGCCCTGGAGGGCTACTCTTTGGAGCAGGCATCCTGCCCTGCAATTCACCAGGTTATTCTGGACAAGGCATTTACATTTCTGTACCTTAGCTTCCTCACCCATATAATGGAGATAATGAGAGTTTATTTCAGATGTAAAGGTGCTGAGATGTGTGCCTGGGACATAGCCCACAGTGGACATTTACAATCAGTATTATCTGAAAGTTATTTTACCAAGGATAATTACCTTCACTTCTTTTTAAGAGTAAAGAATGAATCTGTGACTGGTGGTATGACTGGCAATTGGCAGACAGGAATTTTAATCATTAATTTACAGTTACTTATATGGCATGTTTTGTGGGTCTTCAAGGCCAAGAGTGGTTTCAGTTCATTTCCAAGTCTAAGGACCAAACCAGGAGAAATTCAAAGCTGGTCACAAAGAAGGTAACAATTCACTTCAGGCCTTATGTGCCAAGAACTTGCTCCCCTCCTCTAACACTTTTTGTATGCTCTGTTTTTTATTACCTTCCTAAGAGCTTTTCCCTCATCCCATTCAAATGGTAAATTACCTGCTTCATGAAGGTCAGATAATGGGATTGCAGCGAGGTGGAAGTGGAATAAATTCAGTAAAATAAATAAGTGGACTAAATAGTGGAATAAAGTAAAATAAATCAAACCAGACAAGAAAGCAATGATGGGTATTTATAGTTTGATTTTTAGGTTCCCTTTTTTCTAAGCAATTTATACTTTTAAGCATTAAGTTACGGAGTATGTATCTTTGTGAATCAAGACCAGTGGAGACTCAAACCACTATAATTAATGTAACAAGGCCTACTGACTCACCTCCACTGAACACAGTTTCTAAAAGCCCAAAACTGCACATTAATCGCGATTAACGTTTCTCTCCTCCTCAAGCACCACATGGAGCAGAGTTTTATAAACAGCAAAGTGTGTTAATTTAAACAAAATATAAAAAAACAATTCTTTCTAGGTGGTAAAGCTTGGTCTGCATGTTTTCATTATTACATAATGGTTACCTTTAGCCCGTAAACTACAAGGTCATAGTAAGGTCACAATGAAGTGGCAAATGTAATAACTGAGAAGAAAAATAACTAGAGACCATATTTAAGAGTATTGTAGTGTAGCTCATTCAGTAGTGCTGATTTAAAATAGGTTTTTCTATTTAAATCATTCACCTATACTCTGTATTATAAATTCTTAAAAATTTCTTTTTAATGTTTTCCCTTTCCCCACTTAAAATACACAAGCCAGAATTTGCTGTGGCCCAAATGGTGAGATTTAACTTTAAGGTTAAAGCCATCACTGGCTTAAAATGTGCATATACTAACATTCAAAATAAAATAAAATGAAACTGGTCACTGCTTCAAGTGTGAAGAATACATTAAAATAAACACTGAGGAACAAAATAAAAAGAATAATTCAAGCTTTTTGTGTCTCTGAAAAACTTACCGCTTATACGATGGTAAACTAATACCAGGCATTAATAATTTTAAAAGTTTTGTACCTCCTACTTCACATAAAATGCAAAAGTGCCAAGTCTGCTTAGGCAGGAAACAGCTTGAGATCTTTCTCCAACTGTGTTGGTCAGAGTGATAACTGTGTTTTTCATTTATATGCTGTTGATACCCAAGATACAGCAAATAATGTCATCAATTTCCTTCAATTACCTCATAAAGGATTCATTTGCACTCAGGGAATAAAAAGGTTGTGACAGTAGCTTCAGGATCACTCAGCGGCAAGAATCGACATTAATAACTATCCTCAGAGGCACAGAGGGAGGGAAAAAAGTCATTTACTTAACATTCTCTAATTCTTTGTGGTATAACAAGACTATGTCATGATTTAGGGCTGAGAAGCACAGTTGTGCTCGCGAGGAAAGTCTTTCATAATCTACACATTTTTGTGACACTTGGAATTATGAGATTTTAAGCAACCTTTAAATGTGGTATATCCCCCTGCTGAAAGCTTTCAAATAGCCTTCAGAGGAAAAAGAAAATCCTGATATTACTTTACTCCTGAGGCTTCAAATAGCCTGGGCCTTATGGTATAAAGACATTTCTTTATACAATAGTGAGACAGTGCTGAAGAAAATAACTTTGGTATGCCTATATTGTAACAGAGGGTCATGTATAGCTAATTAAGCATTCTTCCTTCGGTTTGATTACATAAAGAGTTGGTTTTGTAACATGATAACACGTGAAGGTCAGTATGGTTATGAGAGAAACCTTAGATGCTGTGACAAATCCAATAACTATCAGGGTATTTTGTTCAGAAAAGCAGAGCATTCCTCAAAATATTTTGCTGATTTGTTAAGGTACTGGGAGATATTTTGCCGGCTGCAGGGCTGACCTTCTCCAGGACACCATATAGTGTCAACAGATTTGACAACAGTAGATTTCCTTAGAAGGTAGAGATTTGTATTTTGGAGTAAGCAAGAGACCAAAAAAGGATAATTAAGTTGAGGTTCACATGTATCTGAAACAAGTGGAGAAAAAGACAAATATCAGCTGGCCCCTCATTTTATACACCCAGTTTCACCAGTTTGATCGAAACAATGTTGATGCATTTTTCACATGGGATTTTAAAGTCCTTTTTCAGGTAACTCCCCCCACCCCAATCTAACAGGCTAACCATCTTAGCAGAAAAGACTTTACTTTCATGTTTCCGTCTACTTGGAGTATTTCAAGCAGAGGATGATTCACAACTTAACAAGGCCAGGAATCTTTGAAATGAAATTCAAGAAAAATTTCAAACTACCTGAGGCTCCTGCAACAAATATAAGACTGCACTGCCCTCCAGAGGTGATTCTTTGGCAAATACTTTCAATCAATTAATGTGAGAACCAAGGAACTATGCTGGAGTAATCCTCTTCGCAAACAATTTATCTCCTGCCATCTCAAATATTTTAAAAATATACATCTAAAATCAATCTACCGTTTTTCCCTAAATGGACTATTACATTTTCTTGGTTCTTTCATCTTATTTCATTTCCTTTTGTCCTGTTCAAAACTAATATTTGCCTCAGCTTTTGCTAAATGTTAAATATTAATTTTTTGTTACTTAGGATAGCCTGTTAAGTCACTTATATATTTTCAGAGAAATGAGATTATATAGGTAGCTTAAAAAAGCCTTACTTTAAGCTTTAACTGAGAAGCCTCAAGGGTGACAAAAGAGTACCTAAAACTGAATACTGTACAGTCTAATTACATTGTCATCACTTAACTAGAATTTGAAGGGTACTCCCAACAACTGTGAGAAAAATTTCAATTTACTTTCAACTATTTTCTTCTACAGCTTCTGTTCTCCAAAGCTATAAGCTATTCCTGCCCCACATACCACTGCAAATAAGGAACAATTTTGTGGGTTCTCACTTTCCCCTTATTCTCTATTATTTCAAAAATTTCAAGATTTAAGAAAAGCTAATAATTTCCTGACAAAAGTGTGACAACCAGTACAAACGACTTGAAACACAAAAAAATGAAAAGAATTAAATCACAAACATTTAGTTAGGAAATTTAAACTTTATCTCTCTACAGAACAAATATTTATGAGGACCTTTGTAAATATTGACTTATTTAGTTATCATAACACCTATGAGGTAAGTGTATTATTACCATCTGCCTTTTACAAGTGAAGACATAGAGAGGTGAATTAACTGCTCAAGTTCATGAGCTGGGATATGATGGAGCTGAGACTCAAACCCAAGGACTTTGCCTCCAGAGTCCTAATTCTTATCTTCTTGAATTTAACTTAAATGGTAACATACATATATAGATTCTCCTATCACATCATAAAAAGTATTAATAAGATTTAAAACAAAGTTAATACTTTTCAGGTAGTTTTTTTAAAGTCCATGGCACAAAGAAAGCTTAAAAAGTATTAAAACCCTGGTAGGTGGAAATACCAGAAGAAGGAGCGAATGAAACTGTAAATCATTCTTCTGTGAGGACTTACAAACATCTACTAAGTCATTAATCTTTGGGGGAAAGGTAAAAAACAAAGAAAATACTGAAAGATTATGGAGAATATTAACTATCTTCTTCTAATATTAAAAATGAATTACATAAGTAAATCAGTCATTGACTTACCAAAGTCAGTATCAAACATATATTTAATCCTTAAATATCAAGCAATGGCTTACCATATTTCAAAACAAATAATTATGATTATTTTTATGCATCATAATGAGAAAGAAATGCAGAAAAAACATTATAAGCAAATACTAGATTCATTTTTTAAAAAAGAAAGAGTTAATGCAAGAGTTTAGACTCAGTCATAAAGGCAATATCACAAACCGACAGTCATTTAATGCAGACAGGGATTATAAAATGTACTTCAGGTTGCACTTAAAAACAGTATTCTTGCACCAAGCACGAGCTAGCCAGCTACCCAGCAGCTGGGTTCAGAAACTTAGCTCTGGGAAAGCAGCTCGGTAACAACAAAGCAAATGTGGTCAATGCCCAGTGTCGTTATGGGGATTAGACCAGGGTCATGGCTTCACTGCAGCACCTGCGCGGCTATGACATAAGCTTATATCCTACATAAATCATATCCCCTCTGTTTTGAAAGCAAATAATAAAAAAGTTGTACCATGTCTCTTGACCTTTATTTCTGGGAAACTTGCATTTTTCCCTTATAGCTATGGAATGCACTAACCATCCCCAGTGGGACAGACTTAGAAACCCCTGTCACCTAACACATGTATAAATTTACACCTTCTCACTTCCAAAGTGATTTGCATCTTAAGTGCCACTAAATTATTTTATAAAGCAGCTTAAAGTGAGGAGAAAAGGGAGAATAAGAAGAAAGGAAAAACAGAAAGACACCTGAAAGAAGAAATTACAATACCAGTATTGATGAATATACGTAATTGATCCGTTAGGGACAAAGGGAAGCCAGACAGATGTTGCCATCAACAGTTGCTAAATGATATGCTGCACAATTGACAATATACGATTTGCTCTTGAGTTCTCTTTTTTGTTTGTTTCATGGAATCTACTCAAAACTACTCTCTCCCTCAAATAAGTTATTTTTCAAAACTTAGCATTAACACTACTTGAGATATCAATGGAATAATGTTGCTAGAACTTGAGAAAAGACAAGGCAGGTGGCTAACTACCCTTAAATCACTAAGATACGTGTACCATAATTCTGGATACCTATATATAGAGCTGTCACAGGGAAAATTTTAGAGTAAAGCTAAAGTAATAACAGGTTAAAAAAAAAAACCCTAGAAACCCAATGAATTAGCAATACCACACTTACATGATAATATTGGTACTAATTATGAAAGACCAGAGCTAGCACATAATTTCTCGGCAGGTAGAGTGTACCTCCTAACACTGGAGTAATGCTTAATCCTCACATACATTCCAATGCTCTAGCTTCAAAAGTAAAAAGTAAGTGAAATGTACAGCATATTACTTCTGAAGAGCTACTAAGTTACTTAAGTTTGGGAGTTTTCTTAAAAAACTATTTTAGGAATTCCCACTGTGGCATAGCGGGTTAATGATCCAACTTGTTTCTGTGGCACTGGCAGTTCGATCCTGGCCCAGTGCAGTTGTGGGCTGTGGAGTAGATGGCAGGTGCTGCTTGGGTTCAATCCCTGGATCCCTGACCCAGGAATTTCCATATGCCATAGGTGTGCCAAAAAAAAAAAAAAATCCCTCTATCATTCTACATATTCTATCTGAAAAATACTTTCCATTTTCTTCATAATGATATTCCTGTTGGTACAAAAAGTGAAATCTAATGAAATACTTTTTTGATCAGGAGCTCATTATGCAAGTACAGCTAATATCAATGATATTAGGATAATTACTAACACATTATCTATGAGGCTGTAATGCTGTGAAAATTATAAAATTACTAATATAAAGAATATTTAATATGTCCCCCAATTCAATGTTTAATATTCAAATGTTTCCTTGCTACATGCGAGGTGCTGGGGATGCAGCAATGAACATAAATAAACCCATTGTCTTGAGTACTTGTGTTATATTGAGGAGAAATGCAAAACAAATTCAAAAAAAATTTTTTTTTATTTTTGCATTATAGCTGGTTTACAGATTTCTGTCAATTTTCCAACTGCACAGCGTAGTGAGCAGGTTACACATACATATATAGATTTGTCACAAGTGATTAGACATAGTTCCTGGTGCTATACAGCAGGATCTCCTTGCTTTTCCATCCCAAAGGCAATAGTGTACAACTATTAACCCCAGACTCCCATACCATCCCACCCTCTTGGCAACCAGAAGTCTGTTCTCCAAGTCCATGATTTTCTTTTCTGTAGAAAGGCTCATTTGTGCAGTATATTAGATTCCAGATATAAGTGATATTATACGGGATTTGTCTTTCTCCCGACTTCACTCAGTATGAGGGTCTCTAATTCCATCCATGTTGCTGCAAATGGCATTATTTTATTCCTTTTTATGGCTGAGTAGTATTCCACCATGTATGTATACCACATCTTCCTAATCCAATCATCTGGGTTGTTTCCATGTCTTGGCTATTGTGAATAGTGCTGCAACGAACATGCGTGTGCAAGTGTCCTTTTCAAGGAGATTTTTATCCGGATATATGCCCAAGAGTGGGATTGCTGGGTCATAGGGTAGTTCTATGTATAGTTTTCTAAGGTACCTCCATACTGTTTTCCAAAGTGGTTGTACCAGCTTACATTCCCACCAACAGTGCGGGAGGGTTCCCTTTTCTCCACGCCCCTTCCAACATTTTTGTTTGTGGACTTATTAATGATGGCCATTCTGACTGGTGTGAGGTGGTATCTCGTTGGTAGTTTTGATCTGCATTTCTCTAATCATCATTGATACTGAGCATTTTTTCATGTGCTTGTTGGCCATCTGCATATCTTCTTTGGAGAAAAGTCTATTCAAGTCCTTTGCCCATTTTTCAATTGGTTTGTTGACTTTTTTGCTGTTGAGTTGTATAAGCTGTTTGTATATTTTAGAGATTAAGCCCTTGTCTGTTGCATCATTTGACACTATTTTCTCCCATTCTGTAAGTTGTCTTGTAGTTTTCTTTTTGGTTTACTTTGCTGTGCAAAAGCTTGTCATCTTAATTAGGTCTTAGTGGTTTATCTTTGCTTTGATTTCTGTTGCTTTGGGAGACTGATCTGAGAAAACATTTGTAAGGTTGATGTCAGAGAATGTTTTGCCAATGTTTTCTTCCAGGAGTTTAATGGTGTCTTGTCTTATATTTAAGTCTTTAAGCCATTCTGAGTTTACTTTTGTGCATGGTGTGAGAGTGTGTTCTAGTTTCATTGATTTGCATGCAGCTGTCCAGGTTTCCCAGCAATGCTTACTGAACAGACTGTCTTTTTCCCATTTTATGTTCTTGCCTCCTTTGTCAAAGATTAATTGACCGTAGGCATCTGGGTTTATTTCTGGGTTCTTTATTTTGTTCCATTGGTCTGTATGTGTGTTTTGGTCCAGTACCACACTGTCTTGATAACTGTGGCCCTGTAATATTGTCTGAAGTCTGGGATAGTTACAAAATACAAAACAAATTTTAAAGTGCTTAGTACATGTTAGCTATTGATTCCTGCTACAGAAAAATCAGCCAGGAAGGAGGAAGGGCAATAGCTGTGTATATACGTCAGCAAAAGGCAATAGTTGTGTGGGAGTTCTCTTGAGTAAGGTGATCTGGTAAAGCATCTCTGGTGAGATGAGAGCTGTGGTGTATTCAGGTGAAGTTACTTCCAGACAGGGAGAACAGGAAGATCAGAAGTTCCTGAACACGTAAGGTGTATCATTCAGTGCTTTTGGGCCCATGTAAAAACTCTGAACTTCATTCTGAGTGAGAAGAAAGCCTCTGAGAAGCCATTGTGAGAACTGCATCTTCCAATCTTGGGGAAGAATTAGTTGTACCCAGCTTACCAGAATGGTTTATATGGCATAGTAGCCAGAACTCATACTTGAAGACAAACATATCTGAGTTAATTTCTGTTCTTTAATGTCATAGCTGTAAGATCCTGTCTTATTTACTACACATCTCAGCCTCCATTTACATGGTCAAAATACTTTATACTGAAATATCACTGTGAAGATTAAATTACACATCTAGTAAAATGTGCTCAAACCTAGCCTGCGGTAAGGGCTCAATGAATGTTTCTTAAATGAGTATATGAATCTTTACCCCAAATCTCAGGTCTAAATTGCTTTTATTGCTGCTACAATTTATTAAACCAGATATAAATGTTTCCCAAATTCTCTGAACTGCAGGAGTTATCTAGGTGCTTGTGTTTTTTCCTGTGTCCCACTACAGGATCCAGAATCTTTTGTGGAACAACCTAGAAATAGATTTCTTTTTTTTAATGGCTGCACCTGTGGCATATGAAAGTTCTTGGGTTAAGGGCTGAACTGGAGCTGCAGCTGCAGCCTATGCCAAAGTTCGCAGCAATGCAGGATCCATAACCCACAGAGCGAGGCCAGGGATCAAACCTGCATCCTCACAGACACTATGTTGGGTTCTTAACATGCTGAGCCACAATGAGAACTCCAAAATAGGTATTTTTAACAAGTAATCCAGAGGATCCATACACTTAGGGAGTTTTGAGTAACCGTGGATAGCTACTGTGCCATGGTCCTTTCATTTCCATAACTGCTACCCAGATCTTCTCTCATAAAAAGGGGAAGTAAAAATATATGCCCCTTTCACCCCTCTATTTCAAAAGCCAATACTTATCTTTTATTTTGCAAAGATATAGCGTTCTGATATACAGATTTTTAAATGTTGCAATATATCAACAATGTTGAAAATGTCTTTATTAATTTTAACTGAATGAGAATAAAGACAAAGTACATGGAAGTTGTTTTAATTTTGCTTTCCATTTATGAGCTACAAATCCAGGCAAATGTCTAAGGATCGTTTTTTTTGTTTGTTTGTTTTTTGTTTTTTGGCTTTTGTCTTTTTAGAGCCACACCCGTGGCATATGGAGTTCCCCAGGCTAGGGGTTGAATCGGAGCTATAGCTGCCAGCCCATGCCAGAGCCACAGCAACGCGGGATCGGAGCCGCGTCTGCGACCTACACCACAGCTCAGGGCAATGCTGCATCCTTAACCCACTGAGCGAGGCCAGGGATCAAACCTGCACCCTCGTGAATACCAGTCAGATTCATTAACCACTGAGCCACTACGGGAACTCCAGGATGGATTTTCTAATACTGGACGTTTTTACATAGACTTCATTATAAAAAGCATCCCCCCTGCAGTTTTGTGATCAAGGTCACACAGTATCTAGAAACTTTTCTTCATGTTTTATTTCTTGGTAACATAATTTAGAATGTTGCTGATGAAGTGCTCGTTTTCCTTTCCACTTTCCACTAAGAGTGGGAAAACAGACTTCATTTGGAAAGTTTTTAATATGTTTTAAAAATACACATTGCTGTATATTCTGGCAACTGCTGAGTGGTATGTACTTCGCAGTGCTGGTAACCAGGATTGGATGGCATTACATTAAAATGGTGAATTAGTACATTTTTTTCCCCACAGAGTTTTGTGTTCTAAAAAGAAATGCTTTAAAATATTCATTCCACACGACGCAGAGAACAAACAAGAGCAGTTTTTAGAACTCTCATCCCATTGTACGACGGAAGGTATCATATTATCCTTGTGACACATGCATGAATTAGGGAGAACTCTGGACAGAGGAAAAAAAGGTAAAGTGGCAGCCTGGCTATTCTATTCTACTTGGACCATGAAGAACAATTTTAACTATCATCCTCTGACTCCCAAGCAAATAATGGAATATTTCCATCTTCTCTTGCTTAGAGATTTCAGTGAATATTAATGACGAGAGTGACTAATCAAACATACAGATGTCTATTATGAATATATAAGATTAAAGTATCTTCCAAACCTATTGACCATTAGTTATCAAAAACAGCAACATACTACAAGTTTCAAGATGGGAAGAAGATTCTGAGACTATTCTCACTAAAAAACATGATTTCTTGGTCAGAAGTTTTTTTTTCTTCTTTTAATGACAACAAAAGAACAGTTGCAGTGTAAACTGTAACTCTTCAACCTAAAACAAATAGCTCTCAGGAAATATTCATATTCATCTTTTAGTCCAAAAAAAAAAAATAAAAGGAAAAAGTAAGTTGTGAAAGGGAAGCTGAGGCACCCAGCAAAAAGCAAAACTACAGAGGCTAAAATAGCAATATTTGAGAATTACCCAAATTCTCTCATAAACAAAGTTATAAAGATTTAATGACAATGGGTGGTCTTTGTTGGCAAGGATTGTCAAAGTAAATGTACTTTGAAATCAACTAGTTCCATTTATTTGTAACAACAAGCTATCTATTTCAAAGGTTTTATGAATCTTTTAAAGCACAGTTTTCTTTTTTGTAACACAATTACTGCTATCTTTAAAGGGAGAAAGAAACTTTCTTCATTATGAACAAAAACATAACTTTTCTTTAGCAAATGACTTTTAATTAAACCAATTACAGTTAACATTCAGAAATTCAGAATGCCTTTTCTATATTTTCTAAATTAGCATCAGTGTATTATAGTCTCTCTAGGAATTTTTAAAGAAAAATATGGTGCCTAAAAACTTTACAAATCTACCCTTAAACTTATATGATTGCTGCTGTGTTTGGAACATAAATATTACCAAACATGAGACATGAAGAGAAACAGACAGGAATGATTTAACTAGATTCCTTGGAAAAGATTCAAAACTAATGCATGCCAGGGGCCAGCAGGGGGAGTAAAATCCCCAAAATATATGTGAAATAAAATTAAAAATGCTGAATGAAGGGATATCCAGCACCAACCTAGAATCAAGTCACCCAGTCAAACAAGGATTATAACCAGATTCTTCAGGGCCTCGGTCTAGAGATAAAATAAAGTTATTCAATATTTTGGGGAGCTAAATAAGCTAATATAAATTTCTTCTTCAGTCCACTTACTTAAATATTGTCTTTTTTTTTTTTTTTTTAGCCTTCTGTTGATTAATATAGCTAATAATTTACTAGAGGACAATCATGTATCTTTTAAGCAGTTTTAGGTTCACCTATCATACCTTTTTTTTTTTTTGAAGGGCACCTACGGCACATGGAAGTTTCCTGTCCAGGGTCCAATTGGAGTTAGAGGTCAGGCCTACACAACAGCTAGGGCAATGCCGGATCAGAGCCACATCTGCAAACTATGCTGTAACTTGTGGAGGCAACGTCAGATCCTTAACCCACTGAGGCCAGACAGGGATCAAACCCGAATCCTCACAGCAACATTAGGTTCTTAACCCACTGAGCCATATTGGGGAACTCCCTCATACACCCCCTTTTTTTTCCCCCTAGGGCCACAGGTGCAGTGTATGGAAGTTCCCAGGCTAGGGGCTAATCAGAGCCACAGCTGGCACCACAGCAACACCAGATCCCAGCTGTGTCTATGACCTACACTACAGTTCACGACAATGGCAGATCCTTAGCCCACTGAGCAGCAGAGCCAGGGATCGAACCTGCACCTTCATGGATACTAGTCGAGCTCATTTCCACTGAGCCTCAATGGGAACTCCCCTCCACTTTTTTAATTGTGGAATTACTTTTTTTTATTGAAGTATAATAGATTTACAATGTCTCAGGTGTACAGCAAAGTGCTTCAGTTATAAATATACACATCTATTCTTTTTCAGATTCGTTTCCATTAGTCATGCACTTTTATTAAATAAGAATTTACTACATTAACAATTTATTGAAGTCCATCGTGTGATCAGCTAGGAGGACTGGGCTTCCTATTATCAATGACCTTTTAATCAGACGTTTTCTAGCACATGAGTGAAAATGATGCTTAACATGATCTGTATGAATTAGCAACATCTGATACACAGAGCAGGTTGAAATTTCTAAAAGCTTTGAAGAAATATGCCAGGAGAAAGTTTTCAACGATAGGTTAGAGTACATTCCATTGTTCATAATGTTGAATTTGAAGTCATTTTAACCATAGGGACACATTATCTAGAAGAAAGGAAATCCTGGCCTTTGGAAATACAATAACCCTTTCAGGTCATAGAATTACTAATGCATCTTTCAACTGGTACTGTGTTACCTGTCAAACCTCTCAGGAGCACCTACTACCATCTGACAGGTGTTTGCTGACTGTTTATTTCACTCACTCAGGCCGTAAAGAGCTATAAACTCCATCCTCTCTTATTCCCATTAAGATGTGAGGCCATGTGGTTTTAGAAGAGATGCCAGATCACCCAGACCCTGACTATACTAACTCTCTGTGTGATGACCTCACCGATTATCCTTTAATAGAAGGTTTTGCTCCTCAAAACAAACAAACAAACAAACAACTCCGTATCTCCTTATGGATTTCACTTATCAACCCTCAAAAGTTGGTGAAAGAATTTTTTAAGTTAAAAAGAGAAAGAGATTTGCTAGAAAATCTTCAACTGTGCAGTTAACACTGAATTTGATAAACAGTACATTCCCAGTAACAGCCACCAAAATTCCAAGTTAAATCTGTGCCCTTGGAATAACGCCAAAATGCCACAGCATATTTGCACTTTGAACAAATTGCACATTTTTAACTCCTATTTTTTTCTGCCAAAACAAAAGCTCAAAATATGCAGATTCTATCTTCCTTGAAAACTTTACAATGGTAATTTTGGAGGCAAAGAAAAATGCTTTTAAGACCAACAGAATGATAGATTAATTTGACTTGCTATTCTATTACTAAAACTATCTGAACTATTTCTGAAGATAATATGTCAACACAGATATCATGAAATTGTCACTATCATCATTAGGCATAAAACTGGACAAATTCATTAGAACTCTTTCTTTGCTACCTGGCCAATGTCTTTAACCTCTCAGCCTCAATTTCTTTATCTGTTAGATGGAGATATTTAATACTTCATAGGCTAGTTCCTACCACATAGTAGCTAATCAATATACGAAGTCCCTACTATGATATCCTATTAGCCATTTGCACATACTGAGTTCAAGATACTAATCATGGAATTGTAAAGGGGAAAAATTTTTAAGAAGATATTTAGAGGAATTCCCATTGTGGCTCAGTGGTAACAAACCCAATTGGTATCCGTGAGGATGCGGGTTCAATCCCTGGCCTCGCTCAGTGGGTTGGGGATACAGCATTGCTGTGAGCTGTGGTGTAGGCTGCAGACATGGCTTAGCTCCTGAGTTGCTCTAGCTATGGTGTAGGCAGGCAGCTGCAGATCTGATTGGACCCCTATCCTGGGAACATCCATAAGCTATGGGTGTGGCCCTAAAACCAAAAAAAAAAAAAAAGTATTTTGAACTTTCACTTAAATCTGAAACGTCCTCATTTTGGACAATGTATTAGTAAGAGAGCTCTATAAAAACCTGAATATTTTCTGCCAGATATACCATTCCCTCTCCCACAAACAAATATTCCTTAAGACTGTGCTAACGGATCTTCCTACAGAATTGCTTACTACAGAAGAAATTCTAGTAAAAACAGATATAATTTGGTTAGGACCAAAAAGAGGTGTTACAAAAAAATTAAATTTCCTCAAACTTTTTTGAGATTACATTAGACTACTACTTCAGCAATAAATATTATCTGTTTCTACTTTTTGATAGAAGAACACTGTGATTCTTTTTAGTGGAAATAAACACACATATAAAGACAAATTTACTAGAATGAAACTAATTATTTTGAGGAAGCTCAGATTAGTATAGTTAAAAATCTATGACAAAATCATTGTTTGTTTACCAAATCCAAGAAAAGTGGAGAAATAAAGTCTTCTAGCTTGGACCAAGATAGAATTTTTTTTGTGTGTGTTACACATATTTATCTTTTGAACTATATTTTATTTAAAAACAAAAATATGAAAATACGAATTTGGACTTTGGTTTTAATTTTGATATAAGGAATACTCCTTATTGTCTATATTCTACAAACAGACACAGCTGAGCCGCACACACCATACACATATGCAACTTTTTCTGTAATCTTAATGCTGTGATGACTTGAAATGTGCCTAAAATTGTTTCCATTAAATTATATCTAATATATTTTAATGATTTATTAAAAATTTATATATCAGGAGTTTCTTTGTGGCTCAGTGGTTAACGAATCCAACTAAGAACCATGAGGTTGCGGGTTCGATCCCTGGCCTTGCTCAGTGCGTTAAGGATCCAGCACTGCCGTGAGCTGTGGTAAAGGTTGCAGACGCGGCTCGGATCCCGTGTTGCTGTGGCTGTGGCGAAGGCCAGCAGCTACAGCTCCTGTTAGACCCCTAGCCTGGGAACCTCCATATGCCGTGGGTGCGGCTCTAGATAAAGGCAAAAAGACAAAAAAAAAAAAAAAAGAAGTTACATATCATAAATTCCCTTGGAGGTTTTAAATAGCAATTACTAATTACCTCTCTTGCCAAAAGTTCATGAGATATCAAGTATTTACTATTACATAGCTTCTATATTTCATCATTGAGAATGTTGAAATGTTTCCCAATGGGTAAATTTAGTGACCTAGGCATAAAACAAAGTGATGTGTAAGGTACCAAAAAGATACAAAGTTAAAATCCCATGATGCTGAGTTTGTTTTGGTTAAAGATCTTGACTTTTATTGAGAAAGGCAGTGTTAAATGCACATTTTTTACTGGAGGAGATTTTATGCAAGTAGGGTACAGAATGATCTAAATAACAAATAAATGACTTGGTGAATTGTTACTGACAATCTTTTGTCTAGGTAGAAACTTTCATTTTCAAAAGAATATTATGAGAACCATACTAAGGGTTTTGAAATTTTAACCAACTGACAATAGAAACAGTTCCTCCCTGCCCTTTAAGACATATGAGTCTTCTTTCTCATTCAGTAGATCCATTTAACCCTTTGCTTGCATATAACATAAATATTAATCTTGTTTAACAGAAATAGAAAATAAATCAAATTAAATGAACATGCACTTGAAAATGAGATTTGTCTTGTGATTTGTAACATGAAAATAATAACAATAAAATAAGTAATTTATTGGGGGATTTCCATGTGTTTATCAAATATATTACAATACTATCTCATTTAAATCTCTCAACAACTCTAAAAGTAGGCAAAACTATAATTCTACTTTTATAGATGCGGAAATCGAGGTATATAGAAGTTAGGAAACCAGACTTCTTAGTAAAAAGAAGGAAAATAAGAACTTAAGACATTATTCTTATGACATAAAAATGGCTCTGCATCAGAAACTTCCATTTCCTGTCAAGAGGGAATACGGTGCTAGATTTACTCTCCTACCTGAAATAACAACAAAAAATGGACAAAATATTTGAAGCAATGGTTTTAAGACCATTTAAATTATTGGACATCAGGCAACGAAGTATAGTGATCCTTGAGAGACATGAAATATACAAGGTGAGTCTAAAAATTGTTCTAGCTTATTGACTGGAAAGATTTTCTAGTGATGATATAGTGTGTAAAAGCCCAGGAAGAACTCAGCCAATGTATATATTTGAAGAGAGAAAGCTGAAAGTCTCAGAACACCAAAGTGTTTAAAGGAGAGGGTGCTTAGACAAGAAAATGCAGCACCAAGTGATAGACTACAGAGCTATGCAGAAGGATTAACTCATCAGTATGTGTATGTAAGGAAAACCACCAGAGTGTTATAAATAGTGCTTATTACCACCAAACAGAGAGGTAAATCTCATGAATCATTGGGAACACTGGGTACAGTAAATTAAAGGGGCTTCTTATAATAGTGAGAAATAATAAGCCCTAAGCAACACTACTCCAGTCATGCCTAACTAGAACCAAAAGAATAAAATTGTTTTCAACAATTTAACAGTGTCCTTGAATAAAGATCAAGAATATTTATAGGAAAAAAAAATAAGCACTCAAGAAGGTCAAATTTACAATGTTTGGCACATAATAAAAATTACTAGGCATGTAAAGGAGTAAAATATGATCCCAACTAAGGAGAAAAATCAATCAGTCAAAATAGAAACTGATGAAGACTCTACAATTAACAGGGAAAGAAAAGAAAAACAGTTATGAAACTATATCCCATATGTTCAAAAAGTTAAGTAGTGACATAAAAGATATTATTTTAAAAAAACCAAATGAAAGTTTTAGAGATAGAAACTAAATGTGTCAGATGAAAAATACATTGGGATAAGACTAACAGCCGGTTAGACATTCCAGAAAAAGAGATTAGTGGACTTGAAGACATAGCAACAGAAACTACTGAAATGAAACACACCGAGAAAAAATATATTTAAAAAATCAGAGCATTGTCAATATATAGGACAATATATATATATTTGAAGTACATATATTTGAAGCCTCAAAAGGGTGGGGATATTTGAAGAAATAATGGCTCCATAATTTCCAAATTTAATGGAAAGTATATACTCAGAGATCCAAGAAGCTCAACAAAACAGATCTAAGGAGGGGGTGGATCTTGAAAGAAGCCCATGGGATGGGAGTGAGGGAAGACATACTAAAGTAAAGAGAAACTAAGATAAAAGAATAACAGTTTATTTTATGTCAGAAACAGATAGTTGAGCAATATCTTTAAAGTACCGATAGCAAAAACAATATCAATATAGAATACCATACCCAGCCAAAATATATTTCAATAATGAAAGTGAAAATAAAGACTTCTTCAGACGCAGAAAACCTGGAAGAATTCATCTCCAGCAAATTTGTACTTCAAGAACTGTTAAAGAAAGTCCTTCACACAGAAGGAAAATAATATCAGATGGAAAAATCTGATGAATCTACACACACAGACACACAAAGAGAAGCACCTGAAGTAACTCTGTAGAAAAACAATTTTTTTATTATTTAAACCACTTTTAAAAATAATCTAATGTTTAAATAAAAGCTGTAACAATACAGTGTAGGATTTATAACCAATGTAAAAAAAAATATAACCTAAGATGGTAATAATTAATGATTAGGATGGGGAAATTGCAAGTGTACTTTTAGTAACCTCCTCATACTACTTACACAAAACAGTATAATATATTTGAAAATATACTATGATAAATTAGACATGATCCTATAAACTCTAATATAACTAAAATAACAAAACAACAGTTGTCAATAGTAACCTAACAAAATAAGATAAAATGAAATCATTTTTTTAAAGATCAATTTATCAAAAAGAAGGCACAAAAGGAGAAAAGAAGTCAAAAAACAGATTGGAAAAGTAGAAAATAAATAGCAAGGTGATAGATTTAACCCTAAATATATCAATAAACACACTAAATGTAAATGTTCCAATACTCTAAGAGCTAGAGGTGGCCAGATTCCTCACCAAAACAAGATTCAACTGTATGCTGCCTTCAATATACTCACTATAAATATAATGAGACAAATAGGTTAAAAGTAAGAGAACTGAAAGCAATACATAATGCTAACACTAATAGAAAGTTTGAGAAAAAGTAGATTCCAGAACAAAGAATACTAGTAAAGAAAAGGACTGCCATTTAATAATGATAAAAGGATCAGTTTATCAGTATGATATACCAATCCTCAATGTTTACATACCTAATACATGAGCTTCCAAATACATGAACCAAAAAATGATAAAATTACAAGGAGAGACAAATCCACAATTACAGTAGGAGATTTCAATATTCCTCTCTCAAGTTGATATAAAAAGTAGACATAAAATCAGTAAAGGTATATAATAATTGACAGTAGATAGAAAATCAGTAAGTTGAAAAGCACTATCAAAAAATTAGATCTCACTAACATCTACAGAAAACATCAAGACAAACATTTTTTAAAGTGCACATTTGACAATTTATCTAGGAATGTGGTACCATATTCTGTGTTATAAAAGAAATCTCAGGAAATTGAAAAGGATTCAGTTCATACAAGTTAGGTTTTCTGACCCAAATGGAATAAATTAGAAATCACTAACAGAAACATATCTAGGAAAATTTCAAATATTTGAAAAATAAATAACATTTATAACTTATCAAAAGATAAAAGAACAAATCAAAGGGAAGTTAGAACGTATTCTATGACACCGAAGCAAAGACAACAGAAGCAAAAATAAGCAAGTGGGACTACATCAAACTCAGCAAAATAAAATATCAAAAAAATGAAAAAGCAACCTATTAAGTGGGAGAAAATATTTGCAAACCACATATCTGATACATGGTTAATATCCAAAATATACAAGGAACTCATACAACTCAATAACAAAACAAACAAAACTACCTAATTAAAAAATAGGCAGAGAACCTGAACAGACATTTTTACAAAGAAGACATGCACATGGCCAACAGGTACATAAAAAGGTGCTTAACATCACTAATGATCAGGGAAATTCAAATCAAAAGTACAATGAGGCATCCAACTTGCACCTGTTAGGGTAACTATTATCAAAAAGATAAGAAATGCTGTCAAAAATGTGTAGAAAAGGTAACTCTTTTTTACTGTTGGTGGGAATGTAAACTGTTACAGCCGTCATAAAAAAGAGTATGGAAGCTCTTTAAAAAATTAAAAATGTAATTATCACAGGATCCAGCAATCTCACTTCTGGATATATTTTCAAAGGAAATAAAATCATTATCTTGAAGAGATATTTGTACTCTCATGTTCATTGCAGCATTATTCACAATAGTCAAGGTAAGGAAACAACCTAAGTGAAAACTGATGAGTGGATCAAAAAAATATGGTATGTGTGTATTAGATATGTATACATATTTATTATGTATTATATATACACTATATATACACATACCATTGTATGATCTATATGTATATACATATACTACATATTATATATGTGTGTGTGTATATACATATATATATGTGTGTGTATATATATATATATATATATATATATATATATATATAATTTTTTTTACCATGCCCATCATATGCAGAAGTTCCCAGGTCAGAGATTTAAGCCGTGCCACAATAGTGACAATGCTGAATCCTTTAATCACCAGACCACCAGGGAACTCCCATATTATATATAAAATTATTTAGCACTGAAGAAAAGAAAATGTTGCCATCTGTGACAATATGGATGAACCCTGAGTCTAAAGGGCATTATGCGAAATGAAATAAGCCAGACACGGAAACGCAAATACTGCATGGTATCACTTAATGTCTTACCTTTTCTAAAAAAATTGAATTCATGGAAACTGAGTAGAAAAGTGGTCACCAAGAATTGGGAGGATGTGGGTGAAATTGGGAGAGATTTAAAAGGAAACAAACTTTGAGTTATAAGATGAATAAGGTCTGAGGATCTAATGTGTAGCAATAACAACCAGAGTTGATAACACTGGACCGTATAGTTAAAACTTGCCCAAAGAATAGAACTTAACCATACACACACACACACACACACACACACACACACACACTGATAAATGTGTGAGATGATGTTTTATCTTAATTCCTTTCATAATGTATACATAATAGATTGTACATTGTACACTTTCTTTAAAGAAGGTATTATTGTAAATTGAATGAAAATGAAAATGTTTCAAAATCTGAGATACAGCGAAAGCAGTATTTAAGGGAAATTTTTGAGTACTAAAGTTATATATTAGAAAAGAAGGAAGGTCTGAAATTAATTATCTCAGCTTCCACCTTAAGAAACTAGAAAAAGGGGAGAGAATGAAATCCAAAGCAAGTATAATAAAGGTAATAATGAGGATCAGAGTGAAATCAGTGAAACAGAAAACAATGATAATAGGGAAAATTAGTAAGAAGATCTATCTACAATACTGATAAACTTCTAGTCAGACTGACCATAAAAAAAAGAGAAAGAAAAATAGTTAACAATATCAGTAATCAAAACTGTGACATCGCTACAATTCTACAGATATTCAAAGGATAATAAGAGAATATTACCAAAAACTTTTTGCCTATACATTTGAAAACTTAGAGGAAATGGACAAATTCATTGAAAAAAAAGGGCAAGTTCCAAGCCAATAAATTCAAGAAGAAATGGGTAGTATTAACAATACCATACCTATCAAAGAATTTGCATTTGTAATTAAAAATCTCCTCACAAAGTATGCTCCAGGCTCTGATGGAGCTCTTTAATTCTCCCAAATATTTAAAGGAAAAAATAATGCAAACTCTTTCAGAAAATTAGAAATCAGTGACTCCTCAATGCATTATAAGAGGCAAACATTACCCTGATACCAAAATCTCACAAACACATTGTAAGAAAATTAACAGACCAATTTTCCTCAAACAGAGCCCATCAACATATATTATCCACTTTGACCAAGTGGGATTTATCCTAGTAATGCTAGATTGGTTTACCATCTAAAAATAAATTATGAAAGACAACGTACTAACAGCATAAATGACAAAAAAATACATAATCATCTCAATAAAAGAAAAATACTAAATAAAAACTTGAGCTACATGGAAACAAGTGCAAGTTTCAGATGTATCTAATAATAAATTTATTCATTCACTAACATTATCAAATATGTGTTAAGAACCTACTAGGTGCCTGAGCCTAATTTTTGTCTCAGAAAACAACAGGAAAAAAAATAGATAAAAACCTTCTTTCAGTAAAGGTTATATCTTTATTACTGTTGTAATTATCACAACATGGTCATTGCCATTACTTTTACATTGATGTAAGGTCTTTCTTTGAATAGCAAAGGCACTCTATCACACTTGACTGGCCAAATAGTAAGGTACATATCCAATTGATTATATGTATAGCTTGCCTTATCTCTCTGCAGACTTGTGCACATTCTATTTCTAATTTCTTAAACCTGAACTACCTTAAATACAACAGTTTTCTACTTCTCTTCTTGTTTAGCAGAATAAAATAAAGGCATTTAACCGTAGTGTAGTTCTAGATAAAACAATAAGGAAAAATCATAATCCCTTATATTTGCAAGTGCTTTATGCCTTTCAAAACATTTGACATTGATTTTATCGTGATCTGATTTGAGAAACTCTGAGAGTTCACTAGAGAGGGTCACAATGTTTTCATTTTATAGATTAGAAAACTGAGATTGAGAGAGGTTAAATGATTTATCCATTACTCATAGCTATATAATTTCCAGACAAACATAGATGGTATTTTTTTCATCTCCAAGTTTCAACAAGAGAGATAGTTTCATAAATATACACCATCCTTCTTGAATGTAGTAGTACATGCCCAGTTACTTCCTAAAGAGGCTCCTTCAAATACACACAATAATGAAACCCTTCCAGTATGGTTCCTAAGCTTTCTGCCCAAGGGTGATGAAGTTCATCACAGCATGTACACACTGCTAAAGTCTTACATCGCTACGTGATCAGCCCACTGTACATGTATAACTGAACCACTCTGTTGTACAGCAGAAATTATCACAACATTGTGAATTGACTAACACTAATAAAATTTAAAAAAAAAAAAAAAGAGTGAGCAAGTGCCCATATGAGGAAAACTCTAGATCAGGGAACTAAGAATTTATAGTATTATAACATTAGAATCCAAAATATAAATAATATTCATTACACTTCCACAAAATTAATCTATAAAAATAAATTCCCTTTACTGAAGGAATTTTTAAAGTTTTATTATATAAAGTATTTAAAAAAAATAAGCTGTTTTTTAGCTCCATATCAACTTTGCTGGAAAAATAATCATCTTAATTTATTTACCAGAGACTAACTCAAAGTGCTAAAAAGTATTCTGGATATTCTTTTACCCAATTTCAGTAAAACTGCCTCTGCACAGCTGACAGGAAGAAATGAAGAAAGGTTTTCCTCTGCTATAAATAAAATACAGAAGTATGAGAAGGAGAGGGGCATTTGAAGCTGGTTGATTTGCTGTTCCTCTTTTAAAAGTCACTAAATTGAATGTGAAAAAAATGCAACATAGTAAGTTGTTCAGGATTTTCTCCAAACGACTGCAAATCTCTGGGAAACAAACTTACTCTGTCACTGTTTCTGAAATAAATAATATATGTACATATTACAAAGTTACTGGAGAAAAACTAACAAAAGCATTAAGAGATTATGTTTCTAGGCAAACGCAGAGCTCATTTTACTTTAATTACATAGTTCTTTAATTTGCTAATTATAAAATATTCTCTGACAAATTAGTTTTAGTTACAAACTTAAGCATGTAAATTTCATACAGCCACCACTTTTTTTGACACACTGTCAGAATGTCACAGTTTTTAAATAATGACAGTACGTGGTATGGCACCACTACTTTTTAAAGAAATACATCCCAAAGAACTTAATGTTCAGTTGGCTTCCTCAAAAGAAAATAGATGTGGAATAAACAGTGGCAATACTTTGCCAGCTTACAAGAAATGAAATTAACAGGGTAAAATTTCATATTTCACTCATTGTCAGCCTTAGCATCTACATCCATACCCCCCTCAACTTGATGAGTGACTTTTTAGAAGTATTTTGCATGAGATTAATCCAGCAATAATAACTATATCTCTCCCAAATGGCTAGGAATGCTACCAAATTTCTATTTGAGAGAATGATTTTACACATTCATAGTGAAAGTTACGTATGTCAAAATGAAGATATTATTACTTATAATACATAAAACAATATGTTAACAAGCCTCTGTTTATAGAATTCTTCTCACTGTGCCTTGTTTGCTTGCCTATAATTACATATGGACTACATTTGTTTCAATGTTTGAATATTAAGATATAACAAAAGAATAATCAGAGTAAGGCTATATCTCAAGGCTACAACAAAATTTTATAATAATAATAATAGATTCTGACACCACATGTGCCGTGTACTATTATTATTTCTATTTTACAGGTGAGAAAACTGAAGCACAAGAGGTTAAAATACTTATCTAAGATCCACTCAACTAGTAAGCAGTTGAGTGAAAATTTCAGCCCAGACACTTTGACTAGAGAAGGTGAATTCTCAATTTTTCTAAGAAAAACTTAAAATTGTTGTTTTGAGCTGTTTTTTTAAATTATATAATTATATCATTCGTATGAAATTATGAACAACAAATTAACAAGCAAAAAAGTGCAAGTCACAAATGTTTGTGTGGCTGAAAAGCTTTCTGAATTCTACTAATTCACAACTGACTTACGATTGCCCCTTACAGCTGGATCAGTTTCCCAAACATAAAACTCCCTCCC
Organism: Catagonus wagneri; assembly: GCA_004024745.2. Classification (NCBI taxonomy): domain Eukaryota; kingdom Metazoa; phylum Chordata; class Mammalia; order Artiodactyla; family Tayassuidae; genus Catagonus; species Catagonus wagneri. Next base: position 15,949,658 of record PVHT020000173.1, read on the forward strand.
CCATCATTCCACTTGCCATGATCCCTTCCCTGTTCATCTCTTCTGCTAATAGACACGGAATAGGGTGAATTGGTATCATTCTATATACAGCATGGCTTCAAGTCCTGCCCTTTTCTCCTTTACCGCCTTCTATAAGAAGGACTTTCTAAGCATTCTTGGAAAGATAAACAGCTTTGCATTTATCCCCACCCCTTACCAAGATTAAGTCTACTTTCCCATTTGGGGGGGAAATGTTTTTCCTACATTTTTTGAATATAAAAATGTCTCAATTCTCACCTTTTTCCTCTCCCAGTCTCCAGGAGTATCTTGGAGGCTAAGGCAATGAAAATCAGGCAGTTTTCTGCCTTGGACTAGGGTTTTCGGTAAATCCATCTATATCAGGACCCTTCTTGGGCCTTATCTAATCTTAGAACACATCCTTGAGCAATCCAGGAGAACCTGGGAGATGGGATCTCTCAGTCTTAGTTCTCCCAGCCAAAGAAGCCACAGGACTGGAGCCTAGGATTATTGGTGGCATAAAGACTGTGTAGGACTAAGAAATGGAAAAAAAGTTGAGAAGAGTCAAAGAAAGAGAGAAGATTGACTGAGTCTAAGTCAGAGAAAAAGGATCTATGGGAGAACAAAAATAGCATCCCTTTCTTATTTAATTACTATATTTCTTATCTCTCTGAGATTATTATTAAATTATTTTATATTTTCTTCTATTCCTTGCATTAAATATATTTCTTCAGAGTTTTTTTTTCCACTCTTCCTGTTGAGGTTTTATTCCTCTCTTCAAAAGTTCAAAGTTCTTCTGAAAGATTAGACCATTTTGCCATCAGATGGAAAGTAGGTTGACAATTGTCACACTTAGAATATAGAGTTTCACTTAATCTCCTACTTATCAGTTCAGTTTCTCGGCCCTAGCTTCCCATATCCCTCGTGTCCCAAAGTCTCAAAACTCTATGGATTCATTTCTTCAAATAATTAACTTCCTAAACCCTGCTCGGCAAGAAGATGGATTGGTCTATAGGGCAATGCCTAAGTATGGGACTGGAATTGGTCTACAGACACATTTTTTTTGTGATAATTTCTGGTAGGTTTTAGAGTCAGGATTATGTGGGCCTTAAGATTTTAATTGGAATACTTTCTATCAATTTCTATTCACACAAACAATAATTTACACCTTACAAATTTGAAAAGCTTACTCGTTAAAAAACACTTTGAGGAGGAATTCTTAAATAGGGTTTTTAAAATATTTCTCCACTTCAGATATTGCCCATTTTGCTCCAAAATTATAATTAACCAGACACTGAATTTTTTCCTGTTCTCAAGTTTCACAGAGAATCAGGTTATAATTTCTATTTTTATTTTATCTAAACTTCTTCATTCATTTAAAAAATAACCATGCTTCACATTTTCCCTTAGTTGTATTCCCAAATTTTTTAAACTATTATTTTTAAGAACCAGCTCTTGGATATTTGAACTCAACCTCTCACTGTGCACTTAAATTTTAAATTAAAAAAATGTTTTTATTTCATCCACTTCCCCTTTATATTTCATTTTATGTTAAATTCCATACTCTAAAAAATTTCCTAAAATATTCTGTGTTTTATTTTTTGTAGTTTATTTTGTTGTTGTTGTTTTTGGTAACGCCCATGGCATGTGGAAGTTCCCAGTCCAGCTGCAGTGACAAAACCGGATCCTTAACCTGCTGCTGCACAAAAGAACTCCTACTTTTTTGTAGTTTAAAGTGAAATTAACTCTGTATATTGCCTGTGAGTACAGTTTTCCTATATTTCACGAGGGTTTTGTCCCCTTGAATAGTAGTATTATTTTCTAAATGATTCACAATTGCAGTTTTAATTGCCTCTGACCCAATAGATTTTAATGGCTTATTTCTTCCCAGACAAAAATTTACAGCTTTTTGTCAATAATTTCTGGTTTTATTATACCGTGATCAGAGAATACTACGGTAGTATCTTTTGGCACATAATACCTAACAATTTAACCAACTAAATTTGGCATGCTAAATAGACTTCTCACTTTAGTGAACACTTTGTGTCAGAAACTTTTTGTAAGTTTACCCCCTCATACTGACTGTTTTGTCAAAAGGTCTTCCACTTCTGAAATAAAGCCAGGTCTCTGCTTGCTCAGTGTTATAGGGCATATGTTAATTTCTCTGCCCATAACAAAATTATTGTAGTTGAAAAGGGTACATAAAACTACTTCCTTTAGCTTCAACACACAAAAGCAGCTAAAATGAGAAGTGATATTTTTCAACCACTTAAATAATCACCATCGTAAATGTTTAAAAAGTACTTTACAGATGAATTAATTGAAATCTACAGAGGTTCAATGACTGGCCTTATTGTCTCACATCCAGTACAGAGCAGCGAGGCAGAACTTTTTTTTTTGGATTCTGCTGCCATATTTCCCTTCCGATATGCACCTCTTTTAATGGCTTGGTTATGGAATGTAATGACTAATTTTAAATATGTTTCATTAATTTTATTAGAAAAATTTTCTGCCAGAAGAAAAGCAACAATCTAAAGCGCTCATTTCTCTCCTAGAAAGAGTTCACAAAAATTGAGTTCATCAGGGAGGTCTAGAAAAATCTCTAGAGTTAGATGCTAATAAGGTCAGGGAGCCAAAAAGTTCCTGAGGCTGACGGAATTCTGGTGTGTACGCTCCAGTCCTGGCTCCCTGACCTTAGTTAGCACCTAACTCTAGAGGTTTTTCTAGACTTCCCTTTCCTGAGAGACTTTGCAATGACAGTCCCCACTATGCTGATTAACTCAATTTTTGTGACCCTAAATTTGCAAATGATAGCATTCTTTATTTCAGGTAAGAGTCTATCATTGAGTCTGTTGCCCAGACAGCAGCTCTAGGTAATGAAATATGGCATGAAAAAGGGTAGTTATTGTCCCATCCCTAATGAACTTATAGAAAGTTGTCCACTATTACTTCATCTCGAAGAAGATAATTCATTTATAATCATTATTCTAATATTTTTTGTGTGTGCACACTACAGCCATTTTGTATTTCTTTGGGAGTTACTGAAAGGTGAATAAAAACAAAAAGGATAAAGTTAAACATTACCTCTACCTATAAGCCATGGTACAGGTCCCAAGAGTTACATCTTACCACACTTAACAAAGTATAGTCTTCAGCTCCACTTTCGTCTATGATTATTAGAGCTTTTTCACATTTTAATTTAAAAATGTATTTCCAAAAACTAAGTTAACTGAACATGGTTGCCTTTTTATTAAAACAACAACAGCAACAAAAAAACAGCTTTCCATTACATCAACAGTGTCAGGGATTCATAACAAAAGCAAAATATAATTAAACAGGGACATTTAAAATAATAGGACTCAAAATATATCACATGCTTGACTGTTGGCTTAAATTAAAAACTAATCTGAATATGACTGATGGGAATGGTGCTGAAGGAACAATTAAAACAAAACAACTCTGTTAATTTCAGTCAGGTTAGATCTGTTTTTATTTTCCGTTTGTCTTTTGTTATTTATATCTACAACACAAACCTTTTATCAGTTTCTAATTTCTGCTTATGGTTGTGGAAATAGTGAAATCAATTGTTAATTAGCTCAACCTGTACTCCTTTATTTACTATGTCTGCATCTCTCCTTCCTTGATCTTAAATATACCTATGATTCTTCTCAGGGTGACTTGCCCTCTGTTAGTAAAGCCAGGATGCCACAGAGCTAAACTTACTGCTCTGCCTTTTGTTTAAAATTATTCTTCCTACATGCTCCAATTTGCATAACTTTATTGTTCTGTGGATTTTAAGCTTGCGAATTTATTACCAAGGCACCTGCCAGTGTTACTGTATTTAAGGAACTGTCAGCAGTTTCTATTTTGGGGTTCTAAGCTGGCTACAAAAATTCACTCTGGGCTGAATTTTGGCATGTGTTAGAGGGTAACAAACCAAAAGTGAATTATTTTTAGAAAGGGGGAGAGAGAGTGGAGGGGAAATAGTTTTTTGGTTGGCTTTTTTGAGGTACAGAAATATAAAACAGAAAACAGAAGTTGGTAGTTTCAAGAAGAATTCTGAAAAATTCATTCTCTTGGGTTTTCTCAAGTCGGTATTTTTTTAAACTCATTAGTCTACACTGCCAATTCACGCCTTGAGGGATTCTGGCAAAATACTAAAACTACCTGTTCTATTTACAGGCCAAATACATTGTATATACATTAATTTTAATAATGGGACAGTGGTTATAGGAGAAACATCATCCATTTAGTGAAAATTAGACTGGAATCAACAAGTTTCAAGTTCTTGAAAAACGACCAGGAATCTGAAGTATGTCCTTCAAGAGTTCGAAGTTATGTTCTCCCTACTCACTTTCCCAAAATACACACACTCGCTATCATCACAAAGAGCTTCACTAAACTGGGAAGAATTAGGGATACTCTTTGTTTCATTTAGTTTTGAAGCTATGCCTCTGGAAAGGAAGTTCACAATTTAAGTCTTATTTGGAAAGAAAAAAAAACATAAGTATATCCTGAATTTTTCCAAAATAATATAACCAGAACATTTTTATTTCCCCAAAGCATCAAGGCATGGAAGGTATCATGACCTTACCATTAGACACACACACACTCTCTCTCCCTCTCTCTCTCTCTCACTATACACCTTAAAATGAAACAATAAACTATATCAAACTATCTTAGAATTAAAATATGTATTATTACTATAGCAAAAATAATAACAATCTTGTAGGTAGCTAAATGACAGTATCAATTGATTAAACACTTCTTGAGCAAATTTTGGGGGCAAGGCACTAGGTCTTGAGTTAGTATGTATATATAAAACACCGATGCAGGTAGGAAACTGTCATGTGAAATTGGGAAAAGACAGGGAAGGTTTCTAAAGAGGTAACCTTGCTACAAGCACTGTCTATAGGAACGGTTGTCTGGTCCATAACCTTGAGCATATGTTCCCTCTGGCAGGTGCACCACTATCATGGAATTGGAGGCATCATAATATGTGGAGACCAGTATCAAACACTGGGTTGATTTTTCTCTGAGGAGTAACTTCCAAGGAGACAGGGTTGACATATGCATTCTAAATCATTTGTAGCAAAGACATTCTTGTTGTGAACCAATATATTTGCATTTTGGTTCATACATTAACATCTTGTGAGCTTGGTTAATGCAAGCCTGTCCATGCATGAGTTCTCTAGTCTAGTCCAAATACCCTATCCAAATAATTGCCTTGATCTCCATAGCTAAGGTCCACATACTAGAACCTATGAGACCAGCCGTGATACATAACACTTAATAAATGAACAAATAAAGATAGTGACACATTGTGAAAGTCCTGGAGGATAGCTGACCTCTCCTAGTAGCACATATAAATTGCTGTGTGGTTTTCTCTCCAATTTCAACAGGAACTAAAGTTCAAAGAGAAAAACAGTAATGGTTTAAATTTATAATTTCATTTTATTTTAATGAACTCCAAAAAAAGCAAAATGGCTTCTAAACCATACATCATTTCCACCCTGATGTTTTCTGGTCATAATTACTGCTTAAATAAACATTCCTTAAACCCGCATGTTAGATTTTTTCCTATTTGTATGACAGCCTATTGCTGAAAGGCACCTTAAAATACTTCTAACACGTCCTCTTTTCCAAAGCAGCAAACTGTTGTTATTATTTCATCTACTCCTGCAACAATAAAAAAGGAAATAAGTACCAAAAGTAGATTAAAATAACCAAGTTGTTCCTTACTAATTAAAATCAGGAAGTTTAGTTAGTATGATGCTAGTTAGGAAACAAAAATTATTTGAGAGTAACTCATATGTTTTTTTTTCTGTGTATCCAACTTTTGTTGGTATAGGCTTTTCAACTTTACCTTCAATTTTCTGGTTATTAATAGCTTTAATTAGCTTTTTCACATTTACATGATGATAATAAAAACAGCAAGTTCCTCAGAAATATGTATTTTTCTCTTGGCTTTTGTTTTTAAGCATAAAAATGTGTACCCCAGGACTGAGCTGTTGCCCATTCCCTGTTTTGTTTTGTTACTGTTTTAATTAGTGTAACATTCCATGGTTTGGCTTTTGATATTAGGTTGAACCACATGCAACTGCTATATCTGTAAGTCAAAAACAGCAACACCAGATCCTTTAACCCACTGTGGCAGGCTGAGGATTGAACCTGTGTCCTGGCTTTACAGAGATGCCGCCGATCCTGCTGCACCGCAGCTGGAACCTAGATCCTTGTTTTTTATTTGAACTTACAGCACATGTATTATGCTTTTTTAAATAAATGTCTAAATTTTTCAATTTTGGGGATATTTCCCTTCAATTTCCGTTGTAGAACCATACGGCCTAGTTATAATATAGGGAGAAATAATAATTTGAAATGGCTTTTTGACATTGCTATACAGTTGACCCTTGCACAGTGGGGAGTAAGTTAGAGGCACAGGCCCTCCCTGCGGTAGAAAATACGTGCATAATTTATAGTTGGCCCTTTGTGTAGGTGGTTCCTCTGTATCTGCAGTTCCGCATTTGTGGGTTCCACCAAACGCAGATAGTGTAGTACTACAGCATTTACTGTTGGAAAAAATCTAAGTGTAAATGGACCCCTGTAGCTCAAACTCGTGATACTCAAATAGGCAACTGTAATTAATGGTGTTCGACAAAAGTTGATAAATTCAGCTGAGTTCTGCTCTTACTACAGAAATGTTATAAATAGTGAAAGCACTTTTCAGGTAATAGATTCAACCAATGGACTTCTGATATAGCAGAAGTGAAATTGCTCATGGTTAATTTTACTTAATATTATTTTTGTTATTAGTAAACAAAATAACAAGACTTGTTATTTCCTTGTTTCAAATTGCATTTTTGTCTGGTAATGGTTTTACTTTCCAGAACTTACTTCAAATTGAAATTTCCTACTTATATTCCTCAAATAATGTATATCTGAATAAAATTTCCTAGCAAAATTTCTCCAAAAAGGAGAAAGAAAAAAAAAGGAATGATCTAGTTAATATTACTGAAACAGCTTTCAAATTCTACATAAACTCAACAATTTCCATTCCATCAGGGGAAGGGACTGAATCATTGCAAGTGATAAAAATTGTTTTTTCTGCTTAGCCCGTCTCTCTACTTTTTTTTGGAAGTGGCAAGAGTAGGACAGAGAATGTGGTTTCTCTTAAATCCTATACATACACATCTCTGCCTCAGATATACTAATTGGTGCTCATTTCCTTCTATATTTTAATAATCACTTTAATTCATTTTGCTGCTAATACTTTCAATAATAAGTGCAGTGCATTGATTATACGGAGTGTAATCATGTTACTTCACCAAACTGCTTTACTTTTGACTGTTCTGGTAACTTGCAATGGTAAACTTGACAAGATGAAATCGGTACTGTTAAAGGGAGATAATTAATAAACCAAAGTTTTGTTCTTAATGTCAACTGGGGAAATTATAGGCCATTTTTATTGTTTTAGTCATTTCTTTTGAATTTAAAAGGTAGGGTTTTATTTTCAAAAGGACTGAGCATCAAAAACTAAAGAGACTATACTATTTCCATTCACTTGTTCTGTGTTAACCTTGACCTCCTTCTAGGAAGTCTATTTAATCTCTTAGACTTAACATTAGTGGATCATTTTTATTACTTTTTAGTATTTCTTCCTTCCCTTTAACTCAGTGGTTCAACTTGTACTTATAGGTCAACCATCCCTAACTAGCATAAAACAAATGTAGTTCTCTGCTTACATATATGTTCAGCTTTGCAGTTTATAGCATTTGGAGGATGGCAGAAAAGGAAATGGCTCATGGTAACGTTAAGAACTTTCAGACTGTATCAGTCAGAAAAGGAACTTTACACTATTTTCAAATTGAGCTGCAACAATCTGTGGTATTTTAGCATTTGGCGTGGATGCTTCATGTCACTTATCACATTATACCCTGCATTATAATTATTTCTGTAAATACTAAAGTTGTTTTAGGGACCTCTAAGCTCCATAAGGGCAAGAGCTGTTTCTTATTCCTCTTTTTATGCTTTACAAAAATGTTCCTCAAATTTCAGGTGCACACAAACCACCTGGGGTTCTTACTAGAAAGCAGACCCTGTTCAGCAGTTCTGGGATGAAGCCTGAAGCCTTGCAATTCTGGCCAATTGCAAAGTTAGGCTGAACCTGTTGGTCTGAAAGCCACCCTGTGTGTAGTTAGGGTATACAGCACCCTCCACACACCATGAATCACTTAAAGTTTAGCTTTGGGAGAAAGTTAACATTATCAATTACCAACAAGGTACTAAATACAGTCGGTAATTCTCAAATCCTTAGGAGGTAGGTAATATTATTAATTGCCATTTTACAGATAGAGAAATTAAGCACTAAGAGGTGAAATAACTTGCCTAACTAACTACACAGTTTTGTCTGATTCAAAGGCCTCAGCTTTTAGTCCCACCAACACGCTTCCTTTTAGCATCTCAGATCCATAATATATGAGGTTGTCCGGGAAGCACTTTCTCCCCTTCTCTCTCTCGGAAAATCATCCATTCTTCCAGGCCCAGCAGATGTCACTTCTTTGACTTCCTTCCACTGTGTGTAATTTCCTGGCTTCCTCCGAGCATCCCCAGAAATTTGTTCATCATACAAGTATAGTACTTGCCAAAGAGTATTAACAATTATCTGGGTGGGAACCTCTGGTCTTCCTTGCCAGGGGTCAAAAGCGAGAGAGCTGGAACTTGATCTTACTCATTGTTGATACCCTGAAACTTGAAGCATGGGACCTTTTGAAAGACAAAGGGTCCAGGTACCACTCCCAGGGATACAAATTTATCCGCTTTGGGATAGAGCCTAGGCATCAGCATTTAGGTAATTCTCACATTACTATCAACTTTTTCACTATTTGTCAATAATCTTTGATGTTAATACTGTAATCGCTTGGGGGCACCATGAGCCACACCCACATAAGACATTGAATTCCGTAAAGGTTGTTTGCCTTCTGACTACTTCCCTGATTATTTTTCTCCACCATTCTTCCTCTTTCTTGGCCTTCCTAGTCCCTGAAACACAACAGTATTGAAATTAGGACAGTTAATAACACTACAATGGCTTCTAGGTGTTCAAGTGAAAGGAAGAGTTGTACATCAATCCCTTTAAATCAAAAGCTAAAAATGATTAACCCTAGTGAGAAAGGCATGTCAAAATGCGTGACAGACCAAAAGCTAGGCCTCTTGTACCTAACAGCCAAGTCATGAATGCAAAGGAAAAATTCTTAAAGGAAATTAAAACTGTTACTCCAGTGAACACACAAATGATAAGAAATCAAAACAGCCTTATTGCTGATGTGGAGAAAGTTAGTGTTCTGGACAGAAGATCAAGCCAGTCACAAGCCAGCCGCAACATTCCATTATCAAGTGTCTAATCGAGAGCAAGGCATAAACTTCATTCTGTGAATGCTCAGAGAGGTAAGGAAGCTGCAGATAAAAAGTTCAAAGGTAGGAGAAGTCAGTTTACAAATTTAAGGGAAAAAGCCATCTCTACAATGTAACAGAGCAAGGTGAAGCAGCAAGTGCTGATATAAAAGTTAACAGCAGGTTTTCAGAAAATCTAGCTAAGATAACTAAAAAAGGTGGCTATGCTAAATAACATATGCTAAATAACAGATTTTCAATGTAGATAAAACAGCCTTATTTTGGAAGAAGATGTCATCTAGGACTTTCATAGCTAGAGAAGAGAAGTCAACGCCTGGCTTCAAAGGAAAGACTAACTCTCTCGTTAGGCACTAATGCAGCTAGTAAGTTGAAGACAATGCTCGTTTACCATTCTGAAAATCCTAGGGCCCTTAAGAATTATACCAAATGTACTTTGCCTGTACTCTTTTAAAGGAACAACAAAGCTTGGATGACAGCACATCTGCTTACAACAAAAGATTACTGAATATTTTAAGCCCATGGTTGAGACCTACTGCTCAGAAAAAAAGAATATTTTCAAAATATTACTGCTCGCTGATAACGCACTTAGTCACCCAAGAGCTCTGATGAAAACGTACAATGAGACTAATGTTCTTTGCATGTTCACTAAAACAACATCCATTTTGTAGCCCATGGATCAAAGAGTAATTCTGACTTTCAAGTCTTATTATTGAAGAAATACATTTCACAAGAGTAGAGCTGCCATGGTGATTCCTCTGAAGAATCTGGGCAAAGTTAAATAATACTTTCTGGAAATGACTGCTTATTCTAAATGTCATAAAGAACACTCATGATTCATGGGAAGAGGTCAAAATACAATGTACAAGGATTTGGAAGAAGTTGATTACAATGATCATGGATGACTTTGAGAGCTTCAAGACTTCATTGGAAAAATCACTTCAGATGTGGTAGAAACAGGAAGAGAACTAGAATTAGAAGTGGAACCTGAAGATGTGCCTGAATTGCTGCAATCTCATGATAAACTTTCACAGATGAGAGGATGCTACTTACAGAATGAGCAAAGAAAGGGATCTCTTAAAATGGAAACTATACCTGGTGAAGATGCTATGAAGGCTACTGAAATGACAACAAAGAATTTAGAAAATTACATAAATTTACCTGATAAAGTAGCAGCAGTGCTGGAGAGTACTGACTCTAATTTTGAAAGAAGTTCTACTGTGATACTAGATACTAGATACTATCAAACAGCACTGCAAACTACAAAGAAATTACCCATGAAAGGACGAGTCCATCGATGTGGCACACTTCACTGCTGTCTTATTTTAAGAAACTGCCACAGCCACCCTAACCTTCAGTAACCACCACTCTGATCAGTCAGCCAACAACAAGGAGGCAAGACCCTCCACCAGCAAAAAGATTACAACTTGATGAAGTCTCAGATACATTTTAGCAATAAAGTATTTTTTTACTTAAGGTATGTACATGGTTTTATTAGACATAATACTGTTGTACTCTAACAATATAGTGTAATATACACTACACTATGTAGTGTAATATAAACTACAATATAGTATAAACACAACTTTTATAGTGTAATACAGTATAATATATTACACTATATATATTGCATAATATAGTATAATATAGACCACAATATAGTGTAAACACAACTTTTATAGGCACTGGGAAACCAAAAAATTCCTGTGCCTTGCTTTCTTACCGTATTTGCTTCACTGTGGTGGTCTGGAATTCAACCAACAATATCTCTGAGGTATGCTTGTATTCGTATCTGTTTTTTCCTCCTATGCCCCTAAGTAGAAATGTACCTGTGTCCCTGTAGAGTCAGTAGTCAGCAGGTTCTACATCATCACACAGTCAAGTTGAAAACAAACAAAAAAACACTCTGCCTCTGTCTACACAATGAAAACTTTTCAAAAAGAAACTCCAGTCTCTTGATAAGTGGCAGATGATAGCTGCTGTGTACCCAAAGTGATATGCTCACATTTAAGTAAACTGTAAACATTATTTTCCCTGACCACCAAGATGTACCTAAATACACTTCTGGAAGGAAATTAGACTCTGTGGTATCTAATGTGGTGATCCACAAGAATTAGCTACTCTGTGATAGTTTATGTCCATGAAAATGACACTCAATATCCCTCCTTCAATATCCAAAACCACTTTCTCCTACACTCAAAGTCGTGATTATGATAAAGAAAGAAGCTAAGTAATAAAAATTATAATGCCTATATTCAAATCCTGAAGTACTGGGTATAATTTTTTCTTTTTTTTGTCTTTTAAGGGCCACATCCATGGCATATGGAGTTCCCAGGCTAGGGGTCAAATCGGAGCTACAGCTGCAAGACTGTACCACAGCCACAGCAACACTAGATCAGAGCCACATCTACAGCCTATACCAAAGCTCACGGCAACGCTGGATCCTTAACCCACTGAGCCAGGCCAGGGACTGAACCCGCATCTTCATGGATACTAGCTGGATTTGCTTCTGCTGCACCACAACGGGAACTCCAAAAAAACAATTTTTTGATTACACCACAACTTTACAGATGAACAGTGTTTAATGATGCTAAATCTACAGAAAAGAAAAAATAATTTTATGTTAGCTTTACCTATAGATGAGTTTTTTTCACATGCCATTGTTAGAAGATATTTTAAATAAAAGAGGAAGGAGAGGCTTAGTGATATGGATGTTACACATTTCTTCCCACTAGATATCTCAAAGGAATTCTCACCTAAAAGAAGAGTGAAATAAATTTAACGAGTTTGAAATGTTAAGTTTCTCTTTGAAATTGAGGCTAATACATAATGAAAAGCAGAAATACTTTAATTTTTGCCCTATTTTTATATCAATTCTAAATGAAATATTCAAAACTACAAAAAAAGTTACAGCTCTCCAATTTAAAAACAATAGCTACCAACATTAACATGGTCTTCTTGTGATCAGGATGCAACCCACCTGAGGCTCACTACACAATTTGACTGGAACTTGGCTTAGTTCAGGAGAAAAAAGTTAATAAGGCAATTATTCACGTGCTATCTAAAAATCAGACAGGAATATGAACCTTCACAAAAGCACAGTATGTAAAGTTACTCTCAGGACTCACCTTTCTAGAACTCACCAATACCTACCATTATAAGATTGCTCTCTGAACCACATTAAGCAACCACATTCCATTTAATCTTTATCATTGCTATAATTCCACAGTCATGTATATACATGCTCTTTAAAAGCTTAAAAGGTGATTCTGTGGTTAAAGTGGAATTCTCTTTAGCAACATCAAGGCAAAATGCCTATTTAATAAGGCCTGTTATTGAATTTATCAATGATTTTGAACTCTCCTTGTTGTATATCACGGAGTGCACAGAATATGAAAAATGTTGAAAACATATGTAAGACAGGTAAGGAGATGAATGAGGTGTATGACTGATGATGAACGGTTAGGATGGGAAGATCATGAAGTTTCTTAAGGCCTGGATTTAATCTGGGAAGCTAGAGAATAATATGACAGGGAAGAAATAGAAAGAAAATAGTTGCAGATACTAAGAACAATTTCCATCCACTTTTATTTATTTATTGATTGATTGATTAATTGGTTTTTAGGGCCGCACTTGTGACATATGAAGGTGCCCAGGCTAGGGGTCTAATCGGAGCTGTTGCTGCCGGCTTATGCCACAGCCACAGCAATGCCAGATCTGAGCCACGTCTGCAACCTACACCACAGTCATGGCAACGCTGGATCATTAACCCACTGAGAGGTGCCAGGGATCAAACCCACAACCTCATGGCTCCTACTCAGATTTGTTAACCGCTGTGCCACAATGGGAACTCCCCCACTTCACTATTTAGACTCAAGTCAGATCTGACTGTAAGAGAAGGAAATTTGCTTAGCAATCTGCAGAATTTTCAACATATATTTGTGTGTGTCTGTGTCTGTGTCTGTGTGTCTATGCCTGTGTGTGTGTGTGTGTGTGTGTGTGTATCCTGAGGTCTTTAAGTGTGGATAGTAGAATCTATTACAGTTGATCACTGAACAACATGAGTTTGAACTGCACAGGTCCACTTATATGTGGATTTTTTTTTCAATAAATGTATCATATAGTACTATGTGATCCTAGTCCAGTTGAATCCTAGGATTGGAACTGGAGATATAAAGTTCCTACTTTAAAATCAGAGGTGGATTTTCAACTGTGCCCACACTGTTTATGAGTCAGCTGTACGTTAAACCATATGAAACTGCCTGATCTACAGAAATGGCCACTGCATAGGGTTCAACCTAAGATAAATATTTTTACAGTTAATGCTAATCACTCACCTCGCTCTTCTCCCAACCATGACTTAGATAAATATGCCAGAAATTGGGCAATTAGAAAGTTCCCCTAAAGAGGCTATGGGGCTGCTTAAGATCACACTGCTAGCCACAGGTACAGCAGGAACCATCAATCAGGGTTTAGCCCTAGCCCAGTGCCCTTGCCACAGCACCATTTTGACAGTGAGAGGGTCCAAAGAGAGAAACAAAGTGGAAGGAAGGCAAATGTCAGACTTATCTGCTACTCAGAATTTCACTAAGGGACAAAATTGTATCTACCAAAATAGAGCACCCTTCCTCCTCATGTGCCAGAGAAAAATGAGGGAATAAAAATGAGTCAGCAGAAAGAATGACAGTTCCCTTAATTTCCATGAGTTAGTGACATTTTTTTTAGAGTAAATTCCACGTTTGCCAATTTCAAGAGAATTCTCTGCTGGTGATTAATCAATGTGATTGACAATAGGGATACTTCAAAGAACTATTATCCTGCCATGACACATCTTTCAGGATTGGACAGGGGAGCCAGTGCAAAGAATTTTATACCCTCAAGCATTATTATCATCCTGCAAAATAAAGAGTTCATAACATTCACAGACCAGCTCCTCCTTTAGCTGGGAGTTAAAGACAGAATTCCAGGTTTCAAGGAAATGTCATTAGTGGATTTAAAGAGAGATCAACCGGAGTTCCCTTCATGGCTCAGTGGTTAACGAATCCGACTAAGAACCGTGAGGTTGCGGGTTCGATCCCTGGCTTTGCTCAATGGGTTAAGGATCCGGCGTTGCCGTGAGCTGTGGTGTAGGTTGCAGATGTGGCTTGGATCCCTCGTTGCTGTGGCTGTAGCGAAGGCTGGCAGCTACAGCTCCTGTTAGACCCCTAGCCTGGGAACCTCCATATGCCGTGGGTGTGGCTCTAGATAAAAGGCAAAAAGACAAAAAAATAAAATAAAATAAAATAAAATAAAGAGATCAACCATAGAACACGTGGAGGAGAGAAGATAAAGAACAAAGTATCTGATCAACCCAAATTACTCACAGAAGTAGGTAATATGGGGTGGGAATGTTCAAACCTGATTTGACAGGTCTTCACAGGTCTCCTAATAGACTCAAACTTGCTAGTGTAATGTAATGGGCTGTTACTGTAAGCATCCCTGATGATCAGTGGGCACCTCAATGTGGTTGAATGTCCTCAAGAATTCTCTCCCCTATTTGCTGATGAGCCTGTTAAAAGTCGGGCTGCCTATGGTGAGCAGCAGGTGCTGAAATAACTTGGGCTGTAGAGTGTGAGAAAATCTTTTGTTCCAACTATCATGAGTTAAGGTTATAAAATTTGGAGCTGAAAATCAGTCAACAACAACAAAAACCTGCTGCACTAACCAAAATAGATTCTATATGTGAAAAAGAAAATTACTTTTCTCACTCAGTTTGTGCTCCAAGAGAAAAAAAAAAAAAGACAAAATACTGGATGTCTGCTGTTAATGGCAATGCTAAATGGCAATGCTATTATTTTAAATAATTGCAAAGACTTTTCAAAACCCTTCAGTAATGGTTTCAATAATTTTTAACCCTAGATCTAGATGGAAAATACATCTTCATCTTTTATTTTCAAAGTTGGATCCCTAAAAACTTTTCTGAAGAACACAAGCAGGTGCCTCTTAAATTTAGTCTTTTCTATATTATTGCCAGGGCTGTTACAAGCAATGTATTGGGTGAGTTGTAATAGTCAAATAAAGAAATTAAATTTAGCACAGTGTTTACAATGGTGATTTTTCAAACCAATAATATTGGGTACTCATAAAATTTAAGCTGTGCAAATCTGTTAGAGCTGTTAGACTTATTTTTAAATTTATGAGCATCAACAAATAGCATAGTTTGAAAATATTTTATTTGATCTTATTTTTAAAAATCTGGAAGGCAATTTGCTTAAAACATTCGCAAGTTTCCATTTTATTGGTTGCCAGATGAGCTTTTATTTGCAAATATATTATGCCTACTTTTAAACTGCTTCTTTGGCTTTAGAGTTTATGTTTAACACATAAACATAAAAATGAGATAACTAAAGGCTATTTTAAGATCTGAGGAACAATTCTGAAAGTTCTACTGAACCCTAAAACTAATCTTCACCAGCCACAGAAACTACTTTTGTTAGTAAGGAATAATAGAACCTACCCTCTAAAACCCATTAAAATATTTATGTTTCAACCATGTGTTTTTAAGGTTATCTGCTTAGAACGGTAAGGCACTCAACAAATCGCGACAATCAATACTACCAAAATTTAATGTTTCTCTATTATGGGCACTCGTCATACTTGAACAAAAGAATCTTTCTTTCTTCTCCCACAGGGCAGATTCTGACTGCAAAGGTCTGGGAGGGCTCTGAGATTCTGCATTTCCAACATCTCCCTGGTACAATGTTGCTGCTACTGATCCAAAGGTCAGGTATCAAAAGTACCAAAGGTCTATTAGATACTAAGCACTATACTAGGCATATGTTTTTATACTGAACTTTCTTAACCACTCTATGATATGGGTAGTACTATACCCACCCATCAATGAAGAAATTGAGTAAAAGAGAGATTTCAAACAGCCAGCAAGTGACAGAAGCAATATAAGAACACAGACCTTCTTGAAGTCAAAGCCCTTGGCCTATAAAATTTCACTGCCTTCATTTCTCAAGCAAAGAATTTCTAACTTAGTATGCTATATACAAAAAACCTTCTAATCCAAAATGAATTGATTCAAATCAATGGTAGAGCAGTTTAAAATTTCAGATGCTCAGGCTCCCCTGCAATATATTTATTTTTCAATAAATATGGTAGGAATTAAGAATTCTTAATATCTCTGCCCTCTCTACAGATGACTCTTGGAATCACTAAGGTTATTCACTTGTTACTCTGTTTGAATAAAAAACACTGCAATAAATGCCATCTACATTCCACTTTTGTTACTGAAAATGGCAACTATAAGGTGTGGATACTGATCAAGTATGTGGGCTGGAGGGAAAATATTTCACCTTTAGAAAAAGTTAGATGTTTATTTAGCATTTTCTATTGGGTAACGATACAAAATGCAATCTTTCAATCAATCCCTAGTCATGCACAATAGTCCTTTTACAATTCTCCTTTCATAAGTCTCCCTTATTTCATGATAGTCCTTTCCTAATTCTCCCAAAAAGCTTTGATCTAAAAGATTCTGGCATATTAGCAGTGTATGTAGACGATCATCCTACTCTAAACTCTTCCTAGGAGGCCAGAACATTGGAATGAGGCTGGAATGAAGCCAGGACATGGTTCTTTTCCTCTCTACTCTCATGTGGCTTTGAAGGCAAACATATGTCATCAGAAAATATATGACTAGTCACAGCGCCCCCTGATGATCATTTTAATATTTTCTAGAGTTTAAGTAGGGCAGTCTCTCTCCATTTCCACTTACACAGGCACATTTTTCAGTAGAATCAACCATTTTAAAGAAATTTTACACTGAGCCATTTGTGCAAGGTGGAACAATAATACTTATGAAGAAAACAGCAACACAAAAAAGTATAGTTTAATGAGAAGAAATGAAACACAGAGTGGGGCCTGACACCATCAGTTTTCTCCAAAGCAGAATGTTCTACCAACCTTCACAATTCCAATTTGTAGAAGCTTTGTACCTGTTTCACCATAACTTTTGGGCAGCAGTTGATTCAGTTGTTATCAGAGAAAACTGATTCAGCACCAGGGTAGCATGTCATCAGTGATAAACTAGTAAGGCCATGCTTGGAAAAGAAAGATCTAAGTCACAGATTCTACTAATTCTGTCAACATTAGATATTCCTTTATAGTTTTTCTTCTTGTGCCTTCAAAAGTCTGTTTTAAAATTCAAGTGTACCAGACAGAACTCCAGCATAACTTAATTTTAACAGTTCCTTATTCAAAGTATTTCAAGAGCAATGCTCTCAAGAGAAGATAATAAAGTTATTTTTTATTTTTATTTTGATATTTTTAGAGCTACACCCGTGACATATGGAGGTTCCCAGGCTAGGGGTTGAATCGGAGCTGTAGCTGCTGGCCTACACCACAGCCACAGCAATTCAGGATCCGAGATGTATCTGCGACCTACACCACAGCTCACGGCAAAGCCAGATCCTTAACCCACTGGGCAAGGCCAGGGACCAAACCCATTTCCTCATGGACACTAATCGGGTTCGTTAACAGCTGAGCTATAACGGAAGCTCCCCCAATCATATCTTTAATTCCTTATTACACACATAAAAAATACTTTAATATGGGTAATTTCTTGGGAATTTTAATCCAAAGAGGACACCATATTGATTTCAGGGGTACAGGACAGCACAATACCAGCACACAATAAGCTATCTCCCAAGGAGAAGATTCCAAATGCCATACTTCTCAATAGGTATGTATCATATAAGCATACTGATACATATTTTAGCAGATAACCACAAACTAAGCGGAGTTATCAATGAAAATATTCTGTTAATATGACACTTAAGAGTACTTATTAATAAAAACATTTCTTTTCTGCATATTTTGTAGCACTCTGCCATTCAAAGTGTGGCCCCTGGACCAGCAGCAGCAGCAGCAGCAGCAGCAGCACCTAAGAGCTTCTTAGAAATGCAAAGTCTTAGGCCCCACCTCAGACCTCCTGAATCAGCGTCTGCATTTTAACAAGACCCCCAGGTGAATCACGGGCATTTTAAAGCTTTAGAATCACCAGTGTAGCAGTTATCCAGGTAGGCATTTTCTTTTCCTTTTTTTTTTCCTTGTCTTTTTAGGGCCGCACCTGTGGCACATGGAGGTTTCCAGGGTCCAATCCAAGCTACAGCTGCTGGCCTATGTATGCCACAGCCACAGCAATGCCAGATCTGAGCTGCATCTGCGACCTACACCACAGGTCACAGCAACACTGGATCCTTAACCTACTGAGTGAGGCCAGGGAGCGAACCTACCTCCTCATGGATGCTAGTCAGTTTTGATTCCACTGAGCCACGACAGGAACTCCCCAGGTAGACATTTTTCTATTAGCTAGATATTATTCATTTAATTATTTCCATTTTATGGACAAAGAAATAAGACTCAATAATAACTTTCTAAAGGTCCCATAAATAGGAAGAGGAAAATGCAAAGTCAGGGCCACCAGATACAAAAGCCCAACTTCTTTCTCTGCTGTGCTCTCTTTAAGGTGAATGTCTTCATACAGAACCTACAGCTAGATGTTGAATAGTATACAAAGTTTAATGTACCTTTCTCATGTGAAGGTTCACAATTTTCAACTGATTTTCAAATGGGTCTATGTCCCCAAAAAGTTTAACACTCTCTTCTTGAAATTCTTATAAAAAGATATAGGAGTAAACAATTGAAAAGCAAACCACAAATATTTATTTTCTTAACATTAATCCTTTAGTCCTTGAAATTTGAGGAGGACCACTACAAATGATAAAGTCATATTCCAAGAGGCAATTTTCATTTTTTACAATTCCTTTGAAAAGTCTATGGTCATGCAGATTTTCCCCCTGCTGACCTAAGGATGCTTACAAGCTTCAATAAAAGGAGAAATGAAAATAAGGACACTTGGTGCTGAAACTTTAAGCCTAACTGAAATTCAGCTCATCACTGTAGATTTTCAAAAACATCGTGGCCAAGAGCACAGCTTTTGGAATTCATCCACTATCTGGGTTGCAATTTTAGCTCTACCTCAGGTTGTATAGGTGATTTTGAGAAAGTAAGGTGGCTCTCTAAACCTTAGTTTCCAAATGCAAAATGAAGATAAGAACAGTCCTGATCCCTATGCTTGTTGTTTTATCACGTAAGCTAACACAGGCGATGGACCCAGTCAAGTGCCTGGCAATGTAGTATGAACTCAAAAGTGCAGTCAGTTATCATCAAAAGTGCTGCATCTTATCAATGATCATTATATTATCAATAGGTTTATCAGAATTTTTCCAGGGCCCAAGAAAGTTGTTCACCAAATCCTTTAATCCTTGTAAGTGAAAAGCTGGGCATTTTAGGATTGAGCATTGGCTTAAAAGCAAAGAGAAGGAGGGGAAGATGAACTTAAATCCTTTCAGTTACAATTTTAGGGTGAATCCAAGGTTCTCAAAGTGTGATCTCCAGACCAGCAGCTTCACCTTCACTGGGTACTCTTAGAAAAGCCAATTTTCAGACCCTTCCCTTGGCCCACTGAACCCAAACTCTGGAGGCAGGACAGACAACCTGTGTTATTTTACAAGTCTTCCAGTTGATTTTAATGCATGCTGAAGGTGCAGATTTGCTGGTACAGATGAAAAGTAGTACTGCGCAAGGACCAGTTCTGAAAGCAAATATACCCACTCAGTCTTTAAAGGTCCGCTTCAGTGTGTGAACACCCAAGGCTGTGACTGAATCTCTTGTGACACATGTAATCGCAAGGATCTCCCTAGGAAGAGATGAGACTGAGGAGGCAGAGGAAATGCACATTTGCATAAACACGCAGTTCTCAACTTCCTAAAGTTAGGGTGTTATCCTCCTAGAACTCCCCCACCTCACCAAAGGGGATTAATTTAATCACTAAATTATGTAGTGCTGTGAACATTTGCATCAAAATAACATATCATTTTCTACAGAAATAAATTTCAAGTGTCTGATTCTAGCTTCAGGCCTGTACTTCACTAGGGCAAACCGAAAGTCTATTCAGGTTTAAAGCAGAGAGGTGTTAACTAATAAGTAGCAAAATGAGAGAAAGTATAAAGCATAGAGGTGAAGAGTTGATTGTAAAGCCTTGCTTGCTGCCTGTTAGGAAAACTTGCTGCCTGAGTTTTTCCTAACTCAGTTCCCTCATTTATGAGCTCTGTGACCTTGAACAACTAAACAATCATCCTTTGCCCCAGTTCCTTTATCTACTCCAAGGGGATAATAATAGTAGTACCCATCTTGTAAGACGTCTAAGACTAAAGGAAATCATATGTGTAGAACACAGAGAACAGTGACTGATTGTAAGCAGCTTTTTGGCAGTAAGGAGCTCTCTGCAGGAATGAGCTCTCTGCAGGAGGCACCCCCTTTGGCTTGTCACGAACCTTAAACCAGGCACCCCTGTGCTCTCATCTCAGGCTCTAGCACACCTTTCACACAATACCTTGCCTAGTCTGTTAATTCTCTCTATAGACCAAAGAAGTAGAAATGAAGAATAATAACGGATCTTTCCCCTAGCTTCCCCTTCAGTAATCTCAAACTCTGTGAACAAGACAGTTTGTGTGATTTAAAGAAAAATCACAAGAGGTCCACAAGCCTGCACACAGTGAGGGATGGTGACAGTCCTGACCCCCATCTCAATGATTAACTGAGATTACTTCCCTTTTTCCTTGTAAAATCTTTCCTGGCTGAGCAGAAGCTATTCACAGCTGGCTTTGGGGGGACACTGAGTTCACCATCTCCCCAGACTGCCAGGATTCTGATTAAAAACAAATTTCCTTTCTAGAAGCATTTGCTTCTCTCAGTTTTTGAGTGGCAAGAAGCCAGACTTGATTTGGTAATGTTGTAGTCAGTCCTCAAAAAAAATGTTCATTTTAGGAGAGTTGTTTTTGTTTTTGCTTTGTTCGTCTTTTTGGGGCCACACCTTTGGCATATGGCGATTCCCAGGCCAGGGGTCGAACTGGAGCTGTAGCTGCCAGTCTATACCACAGCCACAGCAACAGGGAATCCGAGCTGCATCTGAGACCTACACCACAGTTCATGGCAATGCCGGATCCTTAACCCACCAGGCAAGGCCAGGGATCAAACCCCCATCCTCATGGATGCTAGTTGGGTTCATTAACCACTGAGTCATGACAAGAACTCCATAAATGTTCATTTTAAGAAGGTACGCAAAAGAGAACAAAAATGTTAGTTTCTTCTATCCTTGTTAGTCTTATAAAAATGAATCTCTGCCCTTTAACACAGGGGTATAGACAAATGCATTTTGTTTTGATACTCTGAATGACACCTACAATAAGAGCATAAACTTTGTATAGTTACTGTTACTGAATCACTTCATGTACTTTTGCCAGGTTTTTTTTCAACCAGATTTCTGAGAACTATTGAGGTCAAAGGCCTTTCTTATGTTTCCTTGAATCCTCCAATGCCTTCCTTATAGTAGTTGCCTAACACATACTTATCTGTGATGATACAACATAAATAGCAAAATATGAATTATAAAATGCAAAAGTCAGAATTCACTTATTTTTTAAAAAACCACAAAATTAGAAATATAGGCAAATAGTTAAATATTACTGAACTTATTTTATCTTTATTGCAAAAACACATCTATTTGGTCTTTTTGCCTTATCTAAGGCCATACCTGTAGCATAAGGAGGTTCCCAGGCTAGGGGTCTAACAGGAGCTATAGCTGCCAGCCTTCGCCACAGCCACAGTAACGCAAGATCCAAGCCACGTCTGCAAACCACAGCACAGCTCACGGCAACGCCAGATCCTTAACCCACTGAGCAAGGCCAGGGATCAAACCCGCAACCTTATGGTTCCTAGTTGGATTCGTTAACCACTGAGCCATGACGGGAACTCCTCCATCAGGTAATTTCTATAGTATCACCTATAACAACTCAACCCATTTGTTTCATGGACCTAGGGTCAAGTCACCTTATTAAAACACTGTACTTCTCAATGACATTAAAAACCTGTTTATGATATTGAACATAAAGACTAATGAAGATTATACCACCTAGCCCTTCTAAAACTCTATTAGGCTGTTTTACTGATGCTACAACAGAGATAAAAAAAAAAAAGAAAGTTATTACCTGAAATAAAACCTCAGCTTCAAGGAATTGCCACATTTCTAGGCATCTTTTATCAAACATAACTATAAATAGTAGAATCCTCAAACTGCAAGTCCAGTCTAATTTGTGAGTTATTTCCGCACTCCTATCTCTCTGTCCTGGAATGCTTCAGCCTGAAAGAAACACCATCACATTTAACAGTTTGGTTTAGAAACTGTCACTGCAGATCCACTGCAAATGAGGTTTTGTTCCCTTGGCTGAGCTGCGATGGGGAGATAGGGCAGGCATATTACTATCTCCAGAATACAATGGCTTCCTTGCCCACATTTCCTTCCTTCTGTCTCACATTGCTAACAGTGCAGCCATGAGTTTCTATAGTACCTGTCAGCAGAGAACTACCCAACATAATTTGGCAAAGGAATTATTTCGCCCTGTAAGAAAAGAGGATAGGAAGATACTAAAAGGAATAATCTCTTGTTTGGATGCTGGCCATCTAATTAAATTCAGAAGGGTATTGATTCTGTCCACTTAGATGAACTTTAATTTTACACACAACCAAATTATATAGAATCGAATTAGTCAACATAGGTTCCTGAAACTCCTCCAAAAATGTATCAAATATCTCTACATGAAATTCTGCACATGATTGCAGTTCAACTTGGACTGTTGATTTTTTTCTATTTTAACATGGAACTCCTAACAAAAAAGAATAAATTGAGGCAATGTATCAAGCAGAGTGGAGGCTATATGATTTAGCAAACAAAGAAAAGCAGAAACTTTCTAATGCTCCTTAAGGGTATATTATTATTCCAGACAGTTATAAAATATTCAAGAGTAGTATTTTAAATTAAGCTTTGGCATGTGTAATAATTTTTCACCAAACACATAACACATTATAAAATCGTTTGCATATATTCAAGTCCAAATATTCCAAAGTTAACACATGATGATAAGGGTATCAAATCTTGAATCCTAAGCATGGCTAACCAGTAGCTGGTTAGTGTGTTCCACACCTTTACTAAATGCTGAGCAAGGGGGAATGAACTAAGTATTTGGATCTGAGCCATTATAATTTTCAATGTCAGGTCATAAATCTCCTGACGGGAAAATATTAAATTCTGAAATCACTTCTCAAAGAATCTGCAGCGTTGTTTTCTTCAGAGTATGTGCTACACAGCATCGATTTTATCTCTGACTTAGTTTGAATATAATTTAGTCAGAAAAATATAGGATGGACCAAATCACTCATCCATACATTTCCATGAACTTTCCACTTGATTACTTTGCTGGTCTATTTCTCATGTAATTATCACTCACTAATATTGAATATTCTTTTCCTGAAATTGGCAACAAAAAATTCTTAAAGTGCATGAATGACAGAAAACTCAGAAGTGAAGAAATATTTTCTTTGTAAACCTGAAGATTTCTCAGATTTTTTTTCAAAGAATAGGACAAAGAAATAGGTAATCATACATTTAAGAAAATACACGGCTTCCATATCCAAATCTCCATGAATAATAGGAAAATAGATCTAAAGGTTTAACGGTTGTGGAGAAAACAGAATTTTCAGTGCACATTTTGGTTTTTTAGAAATAAATACTCAATGTCCCTATACACACCCCCTAAACTGTTAGAAAACTGTGTTCCTTGAACCCTTGCATGGGACCACTTTAATCTTCCGAGAGAAGATTATCTAGGGCAAAATACAAAGGTTTCTTACCATGATTACTGTTCAGAAGCTAAAAATATATCCAAGAAAATTGAGATCAAGCAACTTCCTGACACAAACCTGACCTTATTCAACAGTCTGATCTTTATCAGTCCTAGCTGAAGATCTAGAGGGCTGTTAATGTTCTTCTAAGAATAAAAGATCATACAGAGGATTCTGAGCTCTAAGGGCTATCTGCATGTAAAATAATCAGGCATGCAAAAGATAAGAGATTACCTAATATCTGCTAATAGAAAACCTACTAAATAAATGTAAGAAAATTCATACAAGGAAATACTATGTAACTGTGAAAAATAAGCAGGCAGGGTAGCACACCTATATATGGAAAAACTCTGAGAAGTACTTTAAGAGGAATAAAAGCAAGGCTACAGGAAATGTGTTATGTTTGTTTATATTTAACACACACACACACACATACACAGCACAGCACCAGATTCTGAAGGACAATGGAAGAAACAGGTAGAGGTGATTGATTCCAAGGAGGGAAGAAGAACGATCAAAGAAAAAGGGAGACAGGTACAGACTGCACTCTATGGCTTTCTATCTTTGAATTTTGTATCTGTATATCTAATACATATTTTTTAAATCATATCTAACAGCACTAGGGAAAGGATAATGCCTGTGTTTGAAAGTATTTAGCAGATTAGCAGTCTTTCACATTAACTGCGGGTCTTACAAGGAAGGAATCAGGACAAAAAGCCTGACAATATGCAAATAATTTCCATTTCATCTACTCTTCACTCACCAGGAAACTCCACATAACAAAGAGTGTTTCAACTTTGAGTAAGCATCTTTTCCACCCACTGTTTCTTGGCTTATTTAAAGTAAATTTTCAATGGAATCACAGAGAAGGTGGTTTGGTGGCAATAGCCACTTCCCTTCCATGTTAATCTCCATCAGCCTATTTACTAAGCTTCCCCAAATAACCATATATTCTAAGTTGAAAAAAGGTGACTTCAATGGAAAGGCAGCTCCAAAGCCAGTCCCTCACCAATGTCTATCTTCATCTCTAAGCCCTTCTATTTAGAAATTCATAGGCCAACAGTACACTGTCCCCACACTTGAGAGAAAAAAATCCTCATTTAAAACAGTCCTCCTTGACTGTATCACAATCTGAAGGTTCTGAGTAGAGAAGACAGACACAGTATTACAAGTGAGAGCTTTGAAGAGAGGCTGCCCAAGTTTGAAATCTGGATTTGCCACTTTCTAAGTAAATTTGAACAACTTAATGTAGTAACCTCTTTATGCTTACCTCCTTATCTATAAAATATGGATTACTGATACTACTTAATCTGATAGCATGGCTTTCCATTCTGTAGGCTGCAACCCAGTACGGTGAGTAACAAAATCAATTTAGTGGGTCACAACTCTCATTTGTTTAATTGAAGGAAACAGAATAAAATGAAGTAGAATAGAAAAAAAATGGGTTTTATACATAGTAAAAGTTTATCATGATTTTTTCCATTCATATATAATATATACATAGCAGAATTATGTATGTATTAAGTTTCAGTTTCTCACTGGTGAGCATATTCAAAAGTTTAAAAGCCTCTGCTTAGATTGACTATGAGGGAAAAAATATATTAATGAATACCAAGTATTTAAAATACTACTTAGCATTTAGTAAGCACTGTTACCTCTTATGATCTCTGTTGTAATAATAATCTATGTTTGTCATCATCATCTGCAGAACTCAGAAAAGCAGAAAAATAAAATCACCATATAACTGAGGGTAGCAAAAAATTATATAGAAGTACAGATTTTAAGTTTAATTAATAATATTAAAATATCTATAGAAATAATTGTCAAAAATCACTTGGGAAAATTATAAAAACAGAAAATAGAAAGAAATAATATAATGAGTTTATAAGCATGGTTTTAGGAAAGAGAGATAAGGATTTAGGGGGCTTCAGCAATTTGGTAAATAATAAATCTGTGTGTGTGTGTGTGTGTGTGTGTGTGTGTGTGTGTTTGTGTAGGGGATTCAAACAGGTTCATGAGGACCTAGAGAAAATATCAGCATCTCTTGCCTTTGACTGTGTTTTCAAAGGAACAATCCATTATTAATTCTACATCTCACCTCCAGCAATATGTAGAAGGTAGGGTTTGAACCAGTTTTATCAGTGATCCAATCTCTAGTCGAGGATACCCCTAATTCTAAATGTTAACTTGCACACAGTAAGACACTAGAGAAGTTAAACATGAGTATTGTACAATCTTTATTTTTACGCTCCTCATTGTAATTTGAAAAATAAAACTGGCATTTTGATTTGCACATATGTTCCTCTGGTGAGCATGAAGCTATTGCTGAGACACAGAGCAATTCTTTCTTTACTAGCCAAGCCTGGTTTCAAGACCACATGGCTAGAATAATATGAGCACGGTAAGAGCTAATACCACCCTGAGAAGTCTTTCTGGGTCACCAAACCACGACGTCCAAAGAAGGATGTATCCCAGTGGTTTTTAAGATGTTGTTGAGTGGCAGAACCCAACCTAAGACCTAGTGATAGAAAACCAAGACCCCCCCTTTAGTTGTCACAGGTGGGGTTGGGAGAAGCCTGGAAAACTTTCCTCATCATTCCCCCCCAATTTATTCTCTTTCCATTTCACAGACCTTGATGAAGCTCTGTGGGATCATCTGACAGCCTCTAATTCTATCTCTGTAGCTCTCAAATTATAGCATGCATCAGAACCATCAAGAAAGCTTATAGAACCCAGATGGCTGGACTCCACCAGTGTTTGATTCAAAAGGTACAATGTGAAGCCTGAGAATTTGCATTTCTTACAAGCTTTTCAGGTGAGACTGCTTATGGAAGTTCCTGAGCCAGGGATTAAAACCCCCGCTGCCTCTGAGACAATGTCAGATCCTCTGCCTGCTGCACCATAGCAGGAAATAACTCCTAGTGATTCAGCATCATTAATTGAGTGCATACTTAATAGCGCATGAGAAAGCTCTAATAAAGTACTATGGTAACAAATGTTCCTAAAAGTTCTTTAGGTTCTGTTTGCTTACAGAACAATAAATGTTCCCTATTTGGAAATAATACCCAAATGTTCCCTCTTGTTTTAACTGTCTGAATTCTTAACATACACGGTACACATATTGTAATCTATGACTGAATGGAACCCTTCTTTTCTCAGGGAGAATGGAAGCATGTTATTTTGGGGAACAGTGAGGCTACCTTTACCATTTTTTTCTAACCGGCAAAATACTGCAATAAAGTATTGCTCAACTCAGACTGAAACAATTTTCCCATCTGTCAAAATATTTTAAATAGTATCAAGCTGGTATTACTTTGTGAAAACATTTCATCAGAAACAGTATCTAAATTTAAACAAGCAGTTCCTCTAACTATGTAAGTAAGGTGAATAAACTGTCATTGACACAATATATTTTTTGGAAAATCCAATCTCATTAAAAAGAACTTTAAGGAAAATGAGTATTTAAATCAAGGATAAATGTCCAGTGGGTAGAGAAAAATGAATACTGCATAAAGGGCTGACTGAACATTTCATTGTCCCAGAAATGACATTCTTCAATTCTTTCCCAACGGCATAAAACAAGCCTAGTTTTACAAATAATTCTGGTTTGTCTCAGTAAACATACAATTGTGCAATAAAATATAGGCAATGCAGACTGATGTAGAGACATCAGCAAGCATAAACAAGAATACGGGATTTGGAATTGATGCTAATTCTCCCCTCACCAGACTTGTGAATTTGTGTAGGTTTCCTGAGGCTTCTAGACTTCAGTTTCTACAACTGCACACACAGCTAAAACCTGCCTTTATAAAGGGTACTTAAGATTAGGCACCAAGAAGGCATTTGATCAAGGCTGTTTTCTTGTCTTCATGTTCATGCATAAAACCCCCACAATAATCCCCAGAATTTGAATTTAAACTGGGAGACAGTATGAATAGGAGGAAAATAATGGCTAGGGAACTATAATATCACCAATACACATAACATATTCTGGCTTTATATAGTCACTACTTCTTTTTGTTATAAACCTAGCACAAGAAAAGGATTAACAGAACAACTCTTCAGGTCAGATCTAACACTTCTTCCCTAAAAAAAAAAAAAAAAAAGTATATCTTCAATTACGTACAGAGGCTACAAAAACTTTTACATCTTTAAAACATTGTAAATCCACTATCATGTACAAAATGCAGATCAACCATCCCTTTAGGAGGGAGTAGGTTGCATAGTCAACAATAAGGCTGTGAACTTTCCAAAGGTTAAATAATTATAGAGTTCAAGTTTAACTTTTTTTTTTTTACAGGAAAAGTTTTCCCTTTTTGTAGGTGGTCTAACAAACGCACATGACTATGAAGGAAATGGGGCTAAAATATTGACTTTTTTCCTCTTTGATGTTTAAAATGTTCTATGTAGGCTTGGTTTTGCAAATTGCATGTTTTAAGTTATCTAGCTGGGCAGAACCAAGTTCATCCAATGAATTAAAAAGTCTTTAGCAATCAGATTGGCTCAAAACAGAATTAAACAGTTTAACTGGTCAGAAATGTAAACATAAACTAAGACAATGCACTGAAAATTTTATTTAAATTGAGTAAACTACTTATGCATACATAATGGTTTTGTTCACTTTTCAGAGTCATAGGATAACTTTTAACAAATAAACTATCTTTTTTGTCAATATATATATTTTTGGTAGCTTCACAAATATTTCTTTTCTACCTTTTGCAGTACTTCAAGTGTTTTCATTACTTGGAAAGTCCACTGGTCAGATGGGAAATCACAGATGCACAGGCTCCTTTTCCCACAGTGATCTCTGGTATTCATCAATGATATATGTTATTTTCATGTATATGATTACCGTTTTAAAAATAGCGCTATGATTTTGACTATTAGGGTTCTATAATGTTAGAAAATATTTTAACAATCTAAGGATGGCTAAGCACTTAATTTGAGAAGATGGCATAGTATATAACAAGAACGAAGGCTTTTTTAAATGCCCCTAAATAACAATCATTATTTTCACAAAAGTTAATATTTAAGATGATTCTCACAATAAGAGACTTTTCTAATATGCATCAGGCAGAAGTTGCACCCATGTTCATTCTTTTTGTACTCTCAGATGATCACGGTAAATGTCGACGCAGATTAAGGCATCGATTACATGCCCATGGACACAAAACTCATAAATGGTGGAGCCTGGGTTTTAAGCCAGGAAGTATGGTTTCAAAGCAGACAGTCTTGGAGTTCCCGTCGTGGCTCAGTGGTTAACGAATCCATCTAGGAACCATGAGGTTGTGGGTTCAATCCTGGCCTTGCTCAGTGGGTTAAGGATCCGGCGTTGCCGTGAGCTGTGGTGTAGGTTGCAGAAGGGGCTCGGGTCCCGCGTTGCTGTGGCTGTGGCGAAGGCCGGCGGCTACAGCTCCTGTTAGACCCCTAGCCTGGGAACCTCCACATGCCGCGAGTGCGGCCCTAGATAAGGCAAAAAGAAAAACAAACAAACAAACAAAAAAACAGACAGTCTTGCCCAAACTCCCCCACCCCAAAAAGGCTAGAACTGTCTCTCTCAAAGAATATTCAATCTCACTGGGGAACCAAGACATAAGTGTACAACATACTTAATACTAAAAGTGAGAAATAATAATTCAAGTTAATAAACAGAAGACATGGCACAAGGTGCAGTGAGGATAAGGAATGAGGCCACCTGCTGGCTCCTATGGCCATGAGAGATGGCTATATAACAGGATTACTACAACAGATAGAAAGGGAAGAACATTAGTAACTGGGAGGTATTTCACATGTCCATAACGAGAGGAATGTGAATAAACAACCTGGTTGGATTGAAGAATTTATATTGAAAAATATTGGTGAAGCTATAAAAAAAGTGGAAAAGATGTTAAAAATCTTAGTTCTGGAGCTAAGATTTAATCTTACTAGCACTGGTATCCATCCAACGACTGTGAGCAGGGAAGTGCTTTGGCCAAAAGGTGTCTGAGAAAAGCATTCAGCAGTGGTATGAATATAACAGCATATGAGGAGACACCAAAGCTGTGTGTGGAAGGAACAGAAAGAACCAGAATCAACTGGTCAATTTCAAACTACTCCTACATTACTCAGTGTTAGTTAAACTTGTCTTACTATCGGAGTTCCCATTGTGGCACAGCAGAAATGAACCTGACTAGTATCCAAGAGAATGAGGTTTCAATTCCTGGCCTAGCTCAATGGGTTGGGGATCTGGTGTTGCTGTGAGCTGTGGTATAGGTCACAGATGTGGCTCAGATCCTGTATTGCTGTGGCTGAGGTGTAGGTGGGCAGCTATAGCTCCAAATCAGCCCTTAGCCTGGGAACTTCCATATGCCGTGGGTTTGGCCCTAAAAAGCGAAAAAACAAAACAAAACAAAACAATACAAACAAACAAACTTGTCTTACTATCATCTTTTATTTTCTTACAAATGTTGCTACCTCAGAACCACATAAACACAGTTTGGGAACAAGTCTAAAGCTGCTTCACTCAGATTAGCTTCTGAAAACATGCACAGTACACGCTGGCTAGACTTTGATTTCCAGCTGCCTGTACCTGTATTTCTTTTTCAGTGCCCAGAAATGCTGGAGACATAACACTCCCACAACCACCCTAAGTCCTGCTCAGCAGCCCTCAACCAACTAGGTCATGAACTGGCACATAAATACCTCCGTTCCCTCACCCCTGGGTGGAATATCTCTGGCAAGACTGTTGTACACTGTTGCTCTCAGTTTCCTGGTAGAATTAAGCCTTAGTTATCCAGAGAAGCAACTTACTTGATATCATATTATCGTGGGGGCTGCCTTCCATTCCCTTGCTCATTTCCACTATTAAGAGTTTCCTGGAATCTCCTCCCAAATAAATGACTTAAACTTGATTCCTTGCCTCAGGCCTGCTTAGGGTTGGGGTAGACCCAAACTAAAATATATCATGGTCTGTCAGCCCACTCATTTTGGCTCAAGTTACTTTCCTTGCTCAAATGGTCTCTTAAGACCCTGAACAGTCTCTCCACCCCCACTCCAAGCCTCCCTAATTAGCCCAGCCCATTGGGCCAGCTCCTTTTCCTGAACCTTTAAACAATTATTGCCAGTTACCTTTTATCTATTTATTCACTTAGTTATGCATATGTCTTATCTTTTCATCAACTAGATAAGACCCTCTACCTAAAGATCAGAAACTTTACTTCTCTGCAGCCTTCACAGAATAGAGCAGAGCTTTATGTCATCCAAAGGCTATTGACAACTACTTCTCTCTGTTGCTTTGCCGATCAGAAAATCTGCTGATAAAATGGGAGTCACACTTTCTTTAGAGGTAGATATGGTTCGTTGGAAATACAAATATGGTTTGGAAGAGTAAGAGAACTTCATATGGTTGATGCTGGATCAAAACCATCTGAGTTTCCAGCCAGCAGGAGAGGGAAAGAGCATGGAGAGTAACAAACAAATGTCTTATTTAAAGCACGGATCCAGAAGTGACACACGTCACTCACATTCTGTTCTTAAGAACTTAGTCACATAGCCACAGCCAGCTGAAATGGGAAATGAGAACTGTAGTGCCTAGTTGGTCAGTCATGTGCTCGGCTACATTTTTACTTCTGTGGAACAAAGGGGAATGGATTTTGGTAGAAAGTTAACAGTCTCTGCCATAGAATCCCACACCTATGCTTTTCAACATAAAGAATCTGAAGTCTCATTCCACAGCTACCCTTCTGCCATGTCTGAAAATTTACCTAGCTCATGCTAGTCACTTGACTACATTACAGTGGGGATGAGTTTACCACACACTTAATAATTAACATTAACTTGTGTTCTCCCCTTTCTATGAAAAACCATCCATCTCTTAGTGACTAATTTTTGCTACTGCACCCAGTAAAATCATATGCTTTTAGGAAAAGCCATGAAAAGACCAACTGACAAAATTATCCTTAATATTGTATATGTGGGAAATTAGGATCATTCCCCCAAAAGTTACTTAACTGAAGTCTTTACCTCTTGTTAACTAGTAAATCAATGAGATATAGAAGCCCCCAAACAGAAAAAGCATGGAACTAATATCTGTTGAACACCTAGCATTCTAAGTGCCTTAACTAATTCAAACAAATAATCACTGGGTACTCAATATGCCCAAAACACTATACTACAGACTAGATACTATCTATGCCCTCCAGAAGTTTAGTTTCTGGTTTTACATAATTATTTCATTTTACCTTTTTACTACCACCTTACAGAATGGACACTGCGGATGAGGAAACTGAGACTCATAAAGTCAATTTGCCTAGGTCTTCTCAAAGGTTAAGCTCAAGCTTTATATAAAGCATTTAATGAAATTAAATTACCTTCCTTTACCACCTCACAAAGTAGACATTATAGGTGAGGAAATTAAGACAGAAAGGAAAAGTCAATTTGAAAATACAACTGAGCTAATCAATGATATTGTTTATTTTAAAACAGATCTTCTTGGCTTCAAGACCAATGCCCTTTTCCATGATATCTTGACCCCCGCCCCCCGCCCTACTCCTACCACACATTAGCAATACAACCAAAACCAAAACCAACATACACACACACTTAATATAATCATCTGGATTTTTTCTCATTTTCTGACTGAAATGATGCATAAAAATTACATATACTGAATAAGTCCCCATTGGAACCTTTATTAGAGAACTGTGCACATGGGCATACGTCATAAGTGGCAATTAAGTGCATAAAATCAGCAGCACTGACCCAAGAGTATAAACAAACAAGCAGACTGGGGAGTATTATTAATCACATGCACACTGTCTACCTAATTGCTTTTAGAGTTAGAAGAGAAATTTCCACTTATGGAAACCAATGGTGACACCTCTGTTCTTAATATCTGAGTATTTTAGATTCCAGAGACCGACACATATGACTTCAGAGTTAAACATAAAGGTAAATCACTTAGTCAAATACACATGCACAAAAATAACTAAAGTAGATTCATACAAAATCCATTTTCTTTGGTATTGAGTCCTGTGGCAACTGAGAGGGAATAGGAAAACATAGGTGTGTTAGGACCTTATCACCTGAGATGATTTAAATAATAAGGTAGACCTTTTCCTATTGCATCATTCTTTCACCCTCATTATTGAACATGAGTACCTGGTAGAGAAGTGGGAGAAGGGGACGGCAGTCCTCATGTGATGGAAAATTTATTTTGATTTCTTTATTTTGTATCTCATGAGTTGCAAATAAATATATTATTGTGATGCATTCTATACACAAGCTTATTATACATATATATACATATGCATATGTATAGATACATAAATTCATATATCAGATGTAGGAATCAAAGTATGGTCTCTGTTTCTACATTTAAGTGCTTAGATAGCAATACAAAAGAAAGTATTAAGCTATTTACTGTCTCAGTGGGACACTAAATGAAAACTAAAGTCTTTGGAATAAAACAGAGGATTAAATCACTTCATGCAAAAAAGCTATAATGTGTCTAAACTGCTTTTTCTTATAATTATATTCAGTGCAAGGTTAAAATAAAAACAATTTCACATTCTAAGATAAAATACAACTTCAACTACCATACTTAAATTAACTTGTTCCACCTGACATTACACCTTCCATTAGCTTAAACAAAAACTCATGATATTATGGTCTTAAAATATAATTCTGATGCTTATGTTGAGAAGCTGGAAAGTTCCAATTGAGAGACTATTTCTTTAAGCAATTTCACACTAAAATAAGTATGGTGTGGTCTTCCAATGTATATGCAATAAACAGTTTATTTTTTTAAAAGCTGTATTGCAGGAAAAAAAGTGTTTTCACCTAAAGTACAAAAGTGTTTGCATTTTTTAACTTCAGTTTTAAAAAAATCAATTAAATTCTTCAACTCTCTGAATTCCTGACAGTATTTTTCTGAGGATGGTTCATGAAGAATTGTGCAAGAATTTCTTTATTATATTAACTAGAATCCATGATTTCAGAGTTTTCAACTGCTGTTTCATAGTCATTAGTAAAATGATTGTGTTTCTCCTAAAAGTAGTTTCTTGTCAATTACACATATGAAATCATGTTCGTCTTTCAAAATATTCAGGAATTTTTTTTCTGGCATATAGATAAGACATGGTTTTGCCTAGCTTTAAAATAACCTACATGTTTAGTTGGAATAGTCTGTGTTGTATATAGTTCAAGAACTTAATATATTTATTAAGATATTTATTCAAAAGGATATTTGCAAACTGAAAAACTGACTCAGTTTGTTGTTGTGGTATGTTTTAATTTTACTTGGGGGAAAAAACTCTCTACATATAATTAATGTATTGCTTATAATCTGTTTGTTGTTGTTGTTGTTGTTGTTATTTGTCTTTTTAGGGCCACACCTGTGGCATATGGAGGTTCTCAGGCTAGGGGTCAAATCAGAGCTACAGCTGCCAGCCTACGCCATAGCCACAGCAATGCCAGATCCAAGCCACATCTGTGACCTACACCACAGCTCACAGCCACACCAGAACCTTAACCTACTGAGTGAGGCCAGGAATCAAATCCACAACCTCGTGGTTGCTGGTCGGATTCGTTTCCACTATACAATGATGGGAACTCCTTTATAATCTGTTTTATTTTACTTAGTACAGAAAATATATTAATATATTTTAAAATATATTTTTGTAATGGCTTACAAACCTCATTTGCTGTGCTTTTAAAATATCATTCACTGTGTTTCTTTAAGGTATTGATAAGTCAAAGCAAACCTGATATTTATAGAAGAATGCCTTTTGTTAAAATCAGATCCTATTCTTGACATTCCTTGGAAAAGTCAGTATTTTATCTAGACAGAGGCAGGACTAGGAGGAGGGAGACTTGAATTTTAGGATGGTAATACTGAGTTCCTGGGAAAGTTGTTTAATATCTCTTGGGACCTAAAGTATTCCATCTGTAAAAGTCTAGATAATAAAGAAAATCACACTTGACCAGAGAGTCTCTTGAGAAGCCTTCAAATGGAACACCTATGACTAAAATATGTAGCTCACCGGAATCCAGCAGGGAAAAGTGTTTGCTAAGGTGAAGGTAAATCAGGGTCCTTTCCTCCGTGCAGCTTCCCTTTCCAATGCAAAGCACCAAATCACTGATCACAGAGATTCTCCTTTACTATCAGCCTAATGGTACTTTCAACCAAGTAGGAATTCCTTCCAGCTTTCCTGAGCTGGCACCAACCCATTTTTTTAATTATGACAAGCTGTGCATTTTATTCAGGGACAACTTTTCTTTCTTTAACCTCTCAAGATTAACAAATACTTTTTTTTTTCTGTAAAAAATCAAATTATGTCACCTCATTTCAAGGAAAAGATCCACAATGGCACGCCAGACCAAAAACACCATTTGTATGCAAAGAGAGTTAAACTACTTGGAAAAGTACCCTTGTCAGTAGTGTGGTATCATTAAACACAGAACTAAATTTGAAGCAGAAGTAGTAGGAAAAAAAATGTATCTTGAAATGTGATAGGGTCCATTACGCTTCTTGATGAGATTACTTGCCTCTCCAATACATTACCCAAAGGCGCTTACAAAACTGAGGGAATATATTAAATTGGAATTATCAGAACTTTTCTAAGTAGGTCAAATTTTGAAGCAAAAACACCCTTCAATTTTTATGCAGTGTTACAAAAAAAAAAAAAACCTTAGAAGCTGTACAGCCAAGGTGCTAATCACTTTTTAAAATAATTTTTTTTTAAAAAGTCTTACTCTTGCATAAACATTAAATGTACCACTTTGAAATGCAGAGTCACATACCTGAGGCTGTTCTTTCATCATCATCTCAATTCAGTTTTTAATAATAAACTGAATTTTAATTATATAAATATCTTTATTCATTTGAAAACAGGAAAAGTTGGGTTTCAAAAAAGTTTGAAACATAACTCTTATCATTTTGAGCCAAACAGTCAATCTTAAAAGTAAATACAAAATACTATTTCTCCTACCTACTGGGTTTTCATTCATGGTGTTACTACAAAACCGCAAAATTCTGGTATAATATTTTAATAAAATTTTAATTTTCTCATGGTTAAATCTAAAATAGCAGGCTTACTATTTGTGTAACTTTTCATATGGGAATACTTAAAATATTCAGAAGCTGTAGCATGTGCCTAAGAGTGTCCTATGTAGGAACATGATAACATAAAAAACTGATTTAAGAATCTAGTTAATTAATTCAAGTACAAGTGGAATAAAAGAAGGTTAAACTTTAAAAGTAAACAATTTCTTCTCAAAACCACGTCAAGTAGGAAAGTTGTAAAAATTTAGGTCTTTCTTAAGTTTCTAATATTATATTAATAAAGGTTAGATAAACACGGACCCAAAAAAGTATTTGTAAAAATAAATAATACTAATATAGATTTGTTTGGCTTACATCTGCCATACTACCTGAATAGTCTCCCATTAAGCTCTACTTTAGGTGCAGACAAGAAGCCCCCAGTGAAGATGCCATCTGGGAGTGAATACATTAGGCCAATAATAGCGTATTGTGAATTACTGTGAATAACACAGACTTGACACATTAGCATGAGTAACTTAGCAGGCCTCTGAGAAAAGGGAATGTAGAACTGCAATATTTAAATTGGGTGTGAGAGGGAGAAAATCAGAGTGAAAGAAACCCT
Organism: Catagonus wagneri; assembly: GCA_004024745.2. Classification (NCBI taxonomy): domain Eukaryota; kingdom Metazoa; phylum Chordata; class Mammalia; order Artiodactyla; family Tayassuidae; genus Catagonus; species Catagonus wagneri. The sequence continues at coordinate 15,986,491 of PVHT020000173.1, forward strand.
TTAGGTTTAAGCCTTGATAGGTAGGAAGAAGGTTCCTGAAAAGAAAAAAGTTCAAAAAGCAGAAAAAAATGTCTTTAAATAGTGTTACACATTACTGAGATTAATGTCTTATTTTGAAGAGATGAAAATTTAGGATCAAAGAAATCACTAAAAAGAGGAATAGAACCCCTAGAAACAAACATTGCTGATGCCACAATTTTACCTAGCACCAATGCCACTCAACGGTTGTTCCAATAATTACACTTTTTGATCTGGATTAAACACTTGTTCCAGGTAAAAAAAAATTCCAAATCAAAACATATCGTAGTTATTGTCACAAGAATCCAATCTAGTTTTAAATGTTAATCCACAATAATACATATTGTAAAGAAAGACAGAGGAAACATATGGAATAGAAATAAACTGATAAAGGATTTTAAAACCAAAATAAGCAAAAAGCAACAGAAAAAGCTCATGTTTTGTTGTTTTTTTAATCCTACCATTACCTATGGGCATTCTGGAAGTATAAGATCTCTACTTTTCTTCCTTCCATATGACTTCAACTTTCACCCTACACTGACAACTCTCAAATATCTGCAGCCAGCTCTGCCAATGACTGCTTCCCTATCTAAAATTGCCTTGAGAGAGCATACTCTTTAGATGTCCTGTTGCCACGGTAAATTCAGGTCCAAATAATGAACATGGTACTTCAATCTTCTTTAAGGAAGGCACAAAATCAATCTCACTCTGTATGCTTCTGTCCCCTGTCTTTCTGAGCTTCTGTTAATAAAACCTCCATTCTATCACCAAGCTTATAACAGTCATTTTGATCTTACACTCATCCTTTATTCATGGATACAGTCACAAAAGATGTCTACTCCTTTATAATGGTGCCACTATTCTCACTCTTGGTGCAAGGCCTCACAGCCACATGGCTATGTTTCTCAGTCATTGACCTTGTTTCATTCTTTCCATCTTTCCCTTTGCCAATCCATCCTAAAGGTGTAGAAGCATTTTTTTTTAATTGTGGAAAAAAACACATAGGATCTACTCTCAACAATTTTTAATAGTACAGTACAGTAGAGTATTAACTCTAAGTATAATGTGCACACCAGATCACTTGAACTTCTTCATCTTGCTTGACTGGAACTCTATATCACAATTTCCCAGTTCTCCCTCTCCCAACCCCAAGAGACCACTATTTCTGCTTTTGTTAACTATGAGTTTGACTACTTTAGATAACTCAAATACGTGGACTCATTGAGTGAGTATTTGTCCTTCTGTGACTGATTAATTTCACTTAGCATAATGTGCTCAAGGTTCATCCACGCTGGAGCAAGTAACAGGATTTTCTTCTTTTTATGGCTAAGTAATATCCCATTTTATATATGCAATTATCCATTCATTTGTTGAAGGATAGATAGATCGTTTTCATCTCTTGGCTATTGTGAATTGAATAATGCAGTGAACAAAGAAGTGCTAATATCTCCCTGAGATCCTGATTTTCCTGATTTAAATTCTTATGGATAAATACCCAGAAGTGAGACTGATGAATCATAGTAATTCTATTTTTAATTTTTGAGGGAACTTGTATTGTTTTGGATAGCTGCTGCACCATTTTACATTCCTACCAACAGTGCATAAGGGTTCCATTTTCTCTATATCCTCATCAAGAGTTGTTATTTTGGTTTTTTTTAATGCCCATCTAACAGATGTAGGGTGATATATCACTGTTTTGATTTGTATTTTCCTGATAATGAACAACTGTAATCATCTTTTCATGACCTCAAGCCATTTGTATGTCTTCTTTGGAGAAATATCTATATAAGTCCTTGGCCCATTTTAATCAAGTTACTTGGCTTTGTGCTATTGAGTTGGAGGTCCTTGTATTTTGTGGCTCTTAGCTCCTTATTGGATACATGGTTTGCAGGTAACTTCTCCCATTCCATAAGTTGTCTTTTCATTCTATTGATGGTTTCCTTTGCTATGCAGAAGCTATTTAGTTTGATGTAGTCCCACTTAGCGACTTTTGCTTTTGTTCCCTGTATTTTTGGTGTCAAATCCAAGAAATCATTGCCAAGGCCAATAATATGAAGCTTTCTTTCTATATTATTTCTTAGGAGCTTTATAGTTTCAGGTATCATGATAAAGTGTTCTTCCATTTGGAGTTGATTTTTGTGTATGGTATAAGACACTGGTCTAATTTCATAGATATAAACATTTTAAAAACTCTAATTTCATATCTTGTTTGGGTATACATATATATGGAGCAAGACTATAATACAAATTAAAGAAACAATAAATCAAAATTCAGCACTGGAGTTCCCACTGTGGCTCAGTGGTAACAAACCCAACTAGTATCCATGAGATTGTGAGTTCGATCCCTGAACCTGCTCACTAGGTTAAGGATGTTGCTGTAAGCTACAGTGTAGGTTGCAGATCCAGCTCAGATCTGGCATTGCTGTGGCATAGGCTGGCAGTTGAGCTCAGATTCAGCCCCTAGCCTGGGAACTTCCACATGCAGCAGGTGCGGCCCTAAAAGAAAAACAAGCAAACAAAAAATTCAAACTATGTTTACCTTTGGAGGGTGAGGAATCACATAGGGGGCTTCATTAACAATGGTCATATTCAATTTCGTAAGTTTGTTATGTGTACCTTGTAGTTTATTATATTTGTACTTATATACTCACGATTTTAGATAAATGAACCATTTTATGACAAACTGAAAGTAAGAATGTTTATTTTCAAAGAAAAAGATGAGACCTTATAGGTTTTTTAAAAAATGAATCTAACTTTCAAAATATTTTTTTAACATTAAAACTTCCTTAATATACACACTTTAGCATAGGAACTAACTCTATTTAAAGGTTCCAGCTCTGATGTAAAAAGTCTAACGTTCATTGGGTGGAGCACTGTCTTCTACTTCTAACCACACAAGATGAATCATGTTATAAATTAATTCTGCAAAGGCAGTTCATACAAATGTACTTTACTTTTATTGATTCACTTCTTTCTACCGAGTCTCAGAATGAAAATGAAACACAGAGATTTCTTACTATACAAACTCACTGGTAGACCATAAAAAACACAGTGAGAGATCCCACCTCTTGCAGAAAAACTCAAGTCAAGAACTATTATTGCCAACACCTCATAGTGGGCACTGAGCAGGTCTGCATCATAGTCAATGTGAGAGTTTCTCAACCTCAGCATTATTGACATTTTGAGCCAAATAATTCTTTTTTTCATTTTTTAAGAGGTTTTAATGAAGTATAGTTGGGTTACAGTATTGCAATAATTTCTACTGTACCATAGCGATTCAGTTATACATGTACACACATCCATTCTTTTTCAGTTTTTTTTCTCACATAGACCATCACAGAATATTGGGGAGAGTTCTCTGTGCCTCCCAGTGTCAGGACAAAGAATTCCTTGTTGTGTGAGGATGTCCTCTGTATTGTAGAATATTTAACACTCCTGGCCTCTTCCCACTAAAAGGCGGTAGCATACTTTGCCCCAAATGTGACATTCAAAACTGTCTCAAGAAATTTCCCAATATCTCCAGAAGATAAAGCTGTCCCCAGTTAGAACCCCCCCATCTATGTGAATGGCACCCCCTAGAAGTGTCCTCAGTAACAGTATCCAGCTACTTAGACACTGGAAATATAAATACGAAGAAAGTGCTGAGTTAAAGCAATTTACACTTTAGGGGAAATAAAGTTGGATTGGCACATATAGTTTATTATTATTTCCCCGGATACTGTCAAGTTACATGAAAATAAAATAAGTAAACTTATAAATGTATTGCCACTTAGGAAAACAACAAGACTCTTAAACAGAATTAATTTTGTGTTTATTAAATTAGTCAATAATAAAATTGATTAGTCAATACATCAAAATGCAAAAGCATTTTAGAGAAATGAAATTTTCTGCTTATTTACTGCATGCCAATGAGCTCTACATTACCAAATCCCATGACTTTTTTGATAATTTATTGGCTCTTTAATTAGCATTTTATATGGGTAAGCATTTATTTCTTCTGAATAATCTATGCTTTCTGGTTTTCTCTTTCTCTACTTACTACTTACAAATCTCCTTTACTGTCTACTTCTCCTTTACCTGTCTTCTAAATTTGGGAATTTTCCATGGTTGAGTACTCAGGTTTTCTTACTTCCTACCATCTCCCTAAGTGATCACATCTATTTCTATGCCTTCACATACTATCCACATGCCATCAACTGCCTATTGGACATGTTCCCTCAAATCTTTCAAAAGCATTTCAATTGAGATGTCTAAGACTCCACTTCTTCCAATTTGTCCCATCTTCATATAGGACAACTCCCTTGACCCAGCTGTTCAAGACAGAATCGTAATTGCCATTTACTTTTACTCTCATATCCAATTCTTAACCAAATTCTATTGGTTATACTAGATCTCTCAGCTCTGTCCACTGGTGCTACTTATTCCAGGCTGGACTCATTTCTAGACTAGGCTACTCTAAGGGTCTTCTGTGTCCACGTGTCTTTATCTTGCTTCTTGAGAATCTGTCATCTGCTCTGTAACTAATTTTAAAATAGTGTTCAGATAATGCAACTTCCTGTGTAAATTTTCAATCACTTCTCATTGCACTTGGAATAATACGTAACCTCCTTACCATGACCTAATAGGCCCTGGATGATCTGAACCCTTCAGCTTACACCTACAAGCAACTTTCCCTTTTTACATGTTTCAACCACACTGGCCTTTACTCTCTTTCTCTGGACAACCTCTTTATCACTTTGGTACCTGCAGTTTCCCTGTTACTAGAAGGCTCTTTGTGTGTCATTTAGGCTCATCTTTAAGTAAACCTCCTTCAGGAAAGTCTTTCCCTGTCATATATCCCCAAATTACATATGACATGTTATATAAATACTTAACATGTATTATACCATGTGATTCATGTAACACTTCTAAGAGCTCAATATCATTCTGCAAGTAAAGAAATCAAGGCTTAAGAAGGTTAGTAAAATACCCCAAATCACAGAGTAACAGGATTTGAACCATGGCTCATATCTCTTATCCACCCACATACTACCTTTCCCAATGCAGCTGGTCCAAGGAAGAAAGAATATGTTTTATGAACCAGAGCCTCACTCACTTCATCCAAATTTACTTCACCCACTAATCTATAAATTTCTGAGGGTAGGAGCTGTGATTATTGATCTCTGAATCTCCAGGGTGGGTGACGCTAAAATATTGTGACTAAATGACCAAAAAAAACAAAAAAGAGAGAAATCATCTCAAGGAAAAACAATGCTTTAATTATTTAAGACTTTTAATAAAACACTTAGTCCTCAAACAGTAGTGACATAAAAGAAGGTCAAGTGTTAAACATTAGGACAGAAATGGAGTATTTGGGAGCATGAGAGCACTGGTATTCAGTCATCCAATCAGAAATTACATTAGTGCAAAAAGAAGAGGACCCTGACAAGCTAAATGGCACTTCTGAACCTATTTCTAACCACAGATGGATATGGAAATTTCCAACCGTGAATCTTACTTTTCTGGTTGTGAACATGTGTTCTTATGGGATAAAGATATTAGAGGGAAAAAAATAAAACACAGTTAAAGGAACAATTCTGGAAAAAGTAGTTTGCAGTCGCCAGTACTACAATGCCTCTTTGTATTATCAATGGTTTAAGAATCCAAGGATTAAAAATGATAATAACAATAATAATTTAAAAAAATCCAAGGATGCTTTATAACTATGATTCTTCCTGGAGTTCCCACTGTGGCTCAGTAGGTTAAGAATCTGACTAGTATCCATGAGGATGCACGTTCCATCCCTGGCCTCACTCACTGGGTTAAGGACACTCTGTTGCTGGAAACTGCAGTGTAGGTCACAGATGTGGCCTAGATCTTGCGTTGCTGTGGTTGTGATGGCTGTGGCCAGCAGCTGCAGCTCCAATTCCACCGCTAGCCTGGGAACTCCCCTATGTTGCAGGTGTGCCCCTAAAAAGAAAACAGACAAAAAACAATGGTCCTTCCTACTTCACTCCCTCCCCCACCAATAGCGTAAACTTCATTTATCCCTCCACTTCTCTGCAAAAAGAAAGATTTCAAGTCTCTTCCAATGTTTCTACAAGGAAAATTTGGTTGATTCTATCAAGATTGACAAAAGTACTCTCACCAATGAAAGATAAAGGTAAGGATGAAGATTGCTGAATGTATCCAATTGCCTGATAAGAGAAGTCAATCACGTTGTATCTGATGTTTTCATTTTTAGCTAGGAATTCCAGACAGTATCCCTTTCAGTGAAGGAAAGTTTTTATAAACACCATTATTCCACTGAAAGAAAAATCCTCCCAAGTTGTGAAATTAACCTCTCCATTCACACATTTGGTTCTATTTTTACAGTTATACCAGTAATCTAAAAGAAAAAGCACTGCAAGTTAATTCCAGGTTCCTAAAATGTCTGACTGTGCATGTCCCAGTTCTCTGCAGCACCTCCCAGAAGATTTGGCCAATTTTTATTTCTGCAGCACATCAGTGTTTATCATTTGTTTTACAACAGCACTGTATGTTTCTCAAAATTGACTTAGATGAATTTCACCCATCGTTTACAAAAACTCAAGAGAGACAAATGGCCTTAAAAACAAAATCCACCACTGAGGCATGGTTAATATACTAAAAGAGTATTCCTTTCTTTACTCTCTCAATTCAGCATTTACTTTATTACAGTGGTAACTCCACATCTACCCCCACCAGCCTTTGTATTTGTCAAGATTTCTGACAAATTTCCAGCTTATAATTACGCATTATGAAAATTCACTGTGGGGAAACTATTGCTAGAAAAAAGCTTTTCCATTTAACTTGCTTTAAAGGAGTACTGAAGACTTTCACCTTTAGGAAAGCTATGAGCAAAATCATGAATTGCAGTTTGATTGCAAACATATGAATAAACTGATTTCTAATGGACAAATGCTCTAAGAAGTAGTTAAGTCAGTGAGACCTGGAACAAAATCCTGGTTGTCTCTTATTAAGTGAGTAATCAAAGTAAATTGCTTAATCTCTCCAAGCTTCATTTCAGTTCCGTTACCTATATTATATATGTTACCTGGGAAAACACCATCCAGTGCAGGCACATAGTAAATACTCAATAAATAGCAGTCATTAATATTTGTATTAATAAGATGGAGAAATAACAGAGTAGGGAAGGTCCTCACCTGTCCATTGGTTGCCATCTTTAGAGTTTCTCCATCCTCATTACTAGTGTAAAAAGTATCTGGGTAGCTTGTGGCCTGGAAGGCGAAAGTAAGCCTGGAGAGCTCTGTCTCTGAAGGGAAAGGGCATGAGCTTATACGTGAGGCAGCCTCCTAGGCCCAGCAGGGTCGCCCAAACCCAAATACAACACACCCCTTGCAGGGATTAGAGGAGCCCATGATGCTTCTCTCAGATCTACCACTCTTTGCTCTATGAGCTTAGATGAATTTCTACTCCCTCATCTTCGAAGTGAGAGGACCGACAAAACCAGCTTTCACACTGTTTTCAGAAAAAAACTAACTCAGAGTGGGTGCGGAAGAGTTTTCCAGGCCCAGGAGCTAGAAAGGGATCTTAGTGGAGATTTTTCTTAGTTTCATCTCATCAAATAATCAAGAGAAAAACAATGGTCAGAAGACAACCAAGTACACTTACTCAAACACACATTTCCTTCCTGTCTGAATGCATCTCTTTCTGACTATCCTTCAATTTTCAGCAAACAGCTGTGGTACTAACTTACAGTAAGCATTCTCTGTTCTCAGCAATTTGCCGAGTCTTTACAGGCACTGTTTCATTATTTCCTACCCTGGAAAGAACTCTTCTTATTTTCATTCATCAGGAGAAGGAACCAAGGCATAGAAAGACTGAGAAACTTCCACAAGGACACTGAATTGCAAGGCAACCAAAATCTGACCCCAAACAATCTTGCTCCAGAGTCCACAATCTGACCTACTATCCTTTACACCCACTCCCACTGGTAAAGTGGCCATTGGAAACTTGACTCATAAGTGAATTTTCTGTAATAATATTTCTCTAAAACTTACCTTACTGAACTGGGGTCTGAGCCTTTAGGAGATTCCCAACCCCTTTCATTTAATGTTCCTAATGGACACACTTCAAATATTATAAATCAACTACACTCAAGTGATACAGAGGTGTGGATGAAAGACCATGGGTCCTGCCTTCATAAGTCTTAGATCTGTGTGATAGGTGCACAGGGACTCAATACACTATTCACTTTACTTATGTTTGTGTTTCCGATTTTCCATAAGAAAGGGTTAAAAGCAATAAACACTTAAACCACAGAGACGATAACCTAAAATCTTAAGCTGTTCCAAGATCCAAAAGGACACTCTGAATAAGGCAATGCCTCTGCTGACAATTCCAAAGTCTGGATTTTAAGAACTGAGAGTGTAGGAACTTATTTCTCAAAAATGTTATGAATACAAGAATCCTCCCCTCAGAACATTTTAGTCTTTGTCTCTCTGGAACAGTAAAGATACTCCAGGAGTTGAATCTTTTGCTCACTCAAATGTTTGTTGTTGTTGGAGGTACTGCTGCTGACTGGAAATTCTTTTGCTTCCCTCCTTGTAACAGGTTTCTCTTTCCACAGTCTACAAATGACTAAAAACTACTTGCATAATCGAACTTTAAAACCTCCACCCCAACGTCCTTTTCACAATTCTCTTAAAAGGTTAACAGAAAGAAACTTACCCGTTCTGTTGTGCATTCCCTCTTTGCCAAAGTGTGCTGTGGTTTCGAAAGCTAGCCCAGTCCTTCTGAACTTTTCTGTATCCGTTATAATATTAAAGAGCCACAAGGAAGGGAAGTGGTTAGTCAACTTGCTAATTTTATCAGTCCCTCCCACTGGTTAAATAGTACCTGATGCTACAGACACAAAATCAGTTTTCCAGCTCACTTCCCTGCTACAGCACGGTTTTATAAAAACAGCAGAACTTGAGGGGAAAGAGAGTGACAAGATCTAGTGTGTAGGCATGAGACAGTTAGTGAATGAACACTTTATTAGTATTAGTAAGAAGCCTACCAAACTACAGAAACCAGTGACTCAACAGAATGAAGAGGAGAGAGAATGTCAGCTTCATACTCAATACAAACTCTGTCAGCTGGGTGGGAAAGGGAGTGATTTCTAATGCAATCACAGTACGTGTGGGAAGTAGCTGGTGCTTCATTTGCTGGCAAATCATTCTATCCTGGAATGGAGCCAGTTTACTGGATATAGAACTTGAGGCCCTGGCCTGGATGATTGTCTTCCTCTGGAATTTAGCCATTAAAACATAGGTCATGGTAGGCAATATGTGCTTCTGAATGAGGAAAAATTAAATGTTCTCTGAGGAAGCTATAAATTATTTTCTAGGTATACATTTCTGTAAAATGAGAAGAAAATGCAGGACCTGAGACACACTTTAATGAATAAAATACTTTTTATATGTTGATTCAACTCCAGAAGATTGTAGCATACAAAACACTGTCACCCAAGAAACATTGGCAGTCATAACTGGCTCCCACTAACTGCAGGCAAAAAGATTTTGAGCACTGCAGGTGTTCTTATCTTGCAAGAGAAAATAAACAACTGGATTTACATGTGAGATTTCCTTTGTCAAAAGACTAGCAAACATGCTTCAAATTACACAAAATTTTTATTTGCTCAATAAAAAAATATATAGTAATGACATTTACAAAATATGTAATATCAAAGGTATTACTGATATTTAGTGTAACATGCTACTGACCAAGACTTTGGTTTTAGATTGTAAAAACCTTTACAGATGAATGATACAGAATAGACTCTGAGTAGCTGCCAATGTATAAACAGGAATTCTGCATGGATAGTTATTTTTTCCTATTTAATTTTCAGTATTTTCTAAGTTTTCCAAAATAAACATAGGGTTTTACAGTAAAAACTAAACTATGGAAAGTATTTTTAAAAAGTCAGACAACAGTAACTATGAAAAGCTCTTTGAACATATTCAGAAAGGACCACAGGTGAAATGGACAAACAAATGAAGCACCTCTGGAGTTCCTGTTGTTGCTGAGTGGTAATGAACCCAACTAGTATCCATGAGGATGTGAATTTGATCCCTGGCCTCGCTCAGTGGATTAAGGATCTAGCACTGCCTTGAGCTGTGGTGTAAGTTGCAGATGCAGCTTGGATCCAGGGTTGCTGTGGCTGTGGTGTAGGCTGGCTTATTTGGGAACTTCCATAACTGGGAACTTCCTATCTGGGAACTTCCATACACCGCGGGTAAGGCCCTAAAAAGACAAAACAAACAAAACAAATGAAGTATCTCTCAAATACTCAATTCTGCTCCATCTCAACCTCTAGCTAAAGACCAGATGTAAAAATTAAGCTGTCTGCAAATCAGACAAGGGATGTATCTAAGTAATAGCATTTATTACCTTGTGTTCCAGATATAAGTCATTATTTTATCTCCTTTATGAGATATCCAGCCCTCACACAGGCAGGATTTAAGAGAGAATTCATAACACAGAAAGCACTTAAACAGTTGTGTGCCGATCTAGCACTTTAAAAAAGGGAAAAAAATAAATTTCTCTATGAGCTAAATAATACTAAGAAAGTTAACCTTTAAAATGAAGGTGCTTTAATAATTTAATTACCTATTTCCTAGTTACAAAATTAATATTAGAAGCTGAGTCATGTCTGAATTCAATAAAATTATTTTATTAACTTTCTCCAAGGCTTAAAAAATACTTTATAAAAACCTCTCTTCTCATAAGCCAGTATTATCCTTCAATCTGCTGAAGATTTGGATCATATTCATATTTTACTCCTTTAAAAACTTGTTTTCCCCTGAATTGGAAATATTTAATTAGAAATGTTTTAAAAAGCTGGTCTGAGGCATCGAGTATGACATTCTGGAAAAAGAAGCTAACATCTTTTTAAAAAATCATACGTAATAAGATGTTTTAAAATGTGGTCTATATACACTAAATATTCTGCAATTACTGCTGATTTTTTGCAAATTATAAAATGTATTGGCAGACTATAACAACTGACTATTAGAATCATAGTAATTGATGTGTAAATAATAATATAATTTTGGAGATGCTACCTTTTTTTTTAATTAGAGAGTACAGTCATGCTGGTGCTTACACTGAAAGAAAATTCACCCTTTCTCCAGTCTTAAGCTCTATGTTTACTGAAGCTTCAGCTTTTTTTTTCTAATAGTCATTTTTATTTTCTCTATTATAGTTAGTTTACTTCAGTTCTTGAATACATTTTCAAGTTTATCATTTCAGCTCTGCAGAACTGGAAGACTACACAGTGTAAAATAAATCTTCCCTTTCAATTATATCTTTCAGTTGTGATGACAAAAGAAGAAGTTCACAGGTTCAAAACTTGCTTGTTCAATATAATTGGGGAACACAGGGTAAACACAACAAAATTACCAACTGCCCAGCATAAAAGGATATATGAAAAGCTGTCTTACAAGCACAATATCATGCAACACATCTTTCTGAAGAAAACATCCCAAATGCAGTCTCTTTAAAACACTTTAAACATTTGATTAAATTTGCTGCCAAAGTGATTATTTTTAGCTGAGATCTTGCTTATTGATATTTACTCAAATCATTATTATAACTTCCATAAGAATACGACGTATCTAATACTTGCTGAAAAGAAAGGAAGACATTCCAGGGTCCGTATGTATGTGTTTGTGTGTGTGTTTCCTCAATAAACATAGCATACAGTATTCAACTTCACTCATAAGCAAGTAAATGCAAAATATGAAAGATTAACATCTACCTATCAACTGATGCTAATACACGATAATGACAAGAATATGTGAAAAGGATTCTCATATACTACTGATGGGAGTGTAAATTGGTACACCTTTCCTGGCAAAAAAAAAAAATTGTCACAATATATCAAGAATCTCAGTACACAATCTTGGAGAGTGACTATATTTCTAAGAATCATTTGGAAAGAAAAAAAAATCATGTTGGTGGAAATGTAAATTGGTGCAGCCATTAAGGAGAACAGTATGGAGGTTCCTTAAAAAACTAAAACACAGTTACCATATGATCCTGGCATGTATTCAGAGAAAACTCTAATTTGAAAAGATACATGCACCCCAATGTTCACAGCAGCACTATTTACAACAGCCAAGACATGGAAGCCACCTAAATGTCCGTCAACAGATGAATGGATAAAGATGTGGTACAAATACACAATGGAAAATTACTCAGCCACAAAAAGAATAATATAATGGTATTTGCATTATTTTACTTCATAAATCTGAAGACATAAAAAAATGTTTGTAGTACTGTTCACCAGTGATAGAACCTTGTGTAACACAGTGCCCTTTAATTGATCTTTTGGACTAAATTTATTTTGCTGTTATTTTAGCTTTGTGGATTTCTATTTTATTACTTTGACAAAGTGAAGTGAGACTGGCAATCTGAAATACTTAGGCTGAAATCAGCCTCATGTTAATGTAGAAAAGATCGTCAGTTGGCCACCTTTTTAGTTACTCCAAAACAAGGGATTCAATTACTCTTGAAAACAGACTGCTAAGATGCACATCCAATTTACTGTAAAATGAATGAACAAATTTTTACTGGGACAACAGCAATATTGAGTACTTGATTTAACTCAAGTGAAAAAGAAAGAAATTTATTTAGTCTTCATAATACCAGACACTTGAAAATTTTAATTCATTTAACTATCAAAACAATCCTCGGGTTTAAATTTTTTAACATTGATTTTACAGATGAAGAGACTAATTTAACCAAAGGTGGGATAAACTGACCAAGTTTTCATATTTGATAAATGAGGAACAGAATTGACTACAGATAATTCTGATTATAAAACCCATGTCTAGCACTACACATAGAGGTTTCTTTTGGAACCCAGATAGTTCACTGAGGGTATTCTTAAAATTACAGACAACTTTAAGAACAGAATCCTTGAGGACTGTGAAATTAAGGAGATAAAAAATGGGAAATCAACATGCTTTTCTCCTCTAGAGTAACTACATGCTTTTCTCCTCTAGAGTAACTACAGTCTAGAGTAAGACCTTAAAAAAAAAAAAAAAATTGGAAAAAGTACACAAGTAAGGCCCTGTTTCTGAAACAAGAGTTCGGACACAAGATCTAAACATATGAAATAGGAGTGATCTGTGTGTGTGTTTAAATTGGTATCTTATATATTATCTATAAATATTAAATAAAACTTGTAATTATCTTTTTGACTTTAAAGGGAAAGTTTAAATTATTTCACAAATTACATATGATCATAAAATCAAATACTAAGAGCACAAAAGTAAGAAATGCCTCATAATCCTTATACTACAAAAACAGCCATTGCTACTTGTAGCAGCTTCTCAGACTTTTTCTATTTAGGTACAGAAGATCATGGTAGAACTTAAGAAAACAAAGTTTGGGTAAATTGGCCAAGCTTATAGTTAGTGATATGAGGGATAGTTTGAACAGATATCTGTCTAATTCTCACAATAATATTTTTTCTACCTCCTCATTTTGTGTGGCGTGGGGCAGGGGCTGGGCAGATTATTCCATAAACACAGACACTGAGAGGAGGTTTGTTTTGATTTATTTGTTTCTAACACTTACCCAAAATTCAAAGTGTTAGATGGCCGATCCTAGCATATACTTGTTTCCCTTTGAGCAAATGATTTAATTGCCCAGACTGAAAGTTCCTATCAATAAATAATGGCAATAACCACCAAAATATTTGAAAAAATCAATGATCCAGTGACTAAATGGAATTATATTTTAGTACTTAAAAATCTGTTTTAAAATAACACATTTGACACTAAACTTCAATGCTATCCCTTAGAACTGTAAATGAAGAATTAAGATACCGCTTGGACCACGTGCACTGATAACTCATTCTTCAAAGAGGAATGATAATCAGATCACCAAATCATAGTCAGCTGTTTTACTTTCTGTTACATATACTTGATATTCATCCGAGTTTAAACATAAATCTCTAACACACCTTTGATTTACTCTCACCCTCTCACATTACTATGCCATACTATGAAATATCTCCCAATGCTGGGTTGAAGTATATTCTGAGCATTTGAACACGAAGGATCAGAAAAGGGTCAAAGGGCTTGGCAAGCTCTTTATTCTTTTCTAAAAGCAGTGTCTAAAAAGTATCCATATTTTCCAATAACTCTTTCACCTCCAAAGAGAATCTTTAACCATTCACACAGCCTTGGGTTCTAGTTGGTGCTGTTCACAGGAGCCTGTTGTACAAGCAACAAAAAGGAGGGAGTGTCCAGGTTCCATATAGCTGTACACTCACTATGCAATGCAATGACAACATTCTTTTGCCTGGTGGAATAAAAAGGGATAAGTTTTGGAGTTCAGGCTATGGCACAGTGGATCAATGATTCAGCTTGTCTCTGTGGAGGCGCCTGTTTGATCCCCTGCCTGCCACAGTAGGTTAAGAATTCCCTTCGTGGCTCAGTGGTTAACGAATCCAACTAGGAACCATGAGGTTGCGGGTTCGATCCCTGGCCTTGCTCAGTGGGTTAAGGATCCGGCGTTGCCGTGAGCTGTGGTGTAGGTTGCAGACGCGGCTGGGATCCCGCATTGCTGTGGAGAAGGCCGGCAGCTACAGCTCCTGTTAGACCCCTAGCCTGGGAACCTCCATATGCCACAGGTGCGGCTCTACATAAAGGCAAAAAGACAAAAAAAAAAAAAAAAGAATTCAGTGTTGGTGCAGCTGTGGCAGTTGTAGTACAGGCTGCAGCTCCACCTTGGATTCGGTCCCTAATCGGGGAACTTCCAAATGTTGCGGGTGGGGCCAGGGAAAAAAAAAAAGGGAATACGTTTGTCATCAAGTCACAAACAATCCAAGTGAACTGAATTCTTCGAGAAGTTTTCACCAAGTGATAAATTTCCCTCAGTGCAAACACATGACTTCTCTTTCTGGATAAGGTCTTTGGACCTTGCAATATCTTATTTAAGAATAATAATCATGATGTATCACTCTCATCTATTTCCTAAGAAGTGAAATATTTTCATTTCTCAGCACTAGGAACCTTGGCCACCATGGGTGGAACTTCCTAAAAAATATCCATCATATACTACCATTCACTAACTATACAGTCTTAGGAATGTTATCAAACACTCAAGTTTTTATTTTCTCATTTATAAAATGGGGCTTATAATGTCTATTTCATAGAATTGCTGTGAATATTTAATAAGGTCAGTTACATAAAAGGCCTTCAAACAGTGATGAACACATTGTAAATGGCCCCAAACTGAAACCTACAGTTGCTACAATTGGTCATAAACAATATTTAAATAGTTTTCTCCTCCCCATTCTGCAAGGGATATTATAATGCCTTTGTGTCGTGTGTGCACGTGGCCATTCTTTCAATATTTTTAAGGTGGCTGTAGGCTCATTTTTGCCTTTTTTCTAGAAGCTTTACTATACAGTTTTTAAAACCCTTTTAGGATACATAATCCTATTGAACCAGGAATAAAACAAATACTTAGATTCAGGCCAACAATTGTTCAACAGAAGTCCCTTCAATTTTTAATTACTCCCTCTTCCCTCTCCAAGTTCACAGTTATTCTCTGACTTTTTAATCTTGAAAGCCAGTCAGGGTACATTATTTATGTTATATTCAATAGGGAGAAAAAGAAAAAAAAGGAATTTTATTCAGGACACTAACTCTAACCTTGAAATGTTATTTTCTGAACATTTGTTCTGCTCACTGAGCAAATTTTAGTCTTCAAGTCAGATGTCTAAATACAGTGCTTGAGCTCTGCTTAAAGGCTAAAAATATAGACTTCTGCACAAGGTGATGGTTACAAAGGAAGGTGTTTAGAATATGGCTCAATAGAAGCTAAGGTAATTGAACATAGTTCAGCCAGAAGAATTTCTCATCTCCACCAAAGCTTTGGAGTCAATTCTTAGGCTATTATACTCTGAAATACATTTTACTTGAAAAGAGAGTCAATTAAGTGGTTTCCTAAAATCTTTCACCAGGCTCTCAATTTCCATCATTTGGAGACTGGAAGTCATGGAAGCCTTTGTCAGCCTCTCTCTTAAATAGAGCACCAATAAAAACATGCTCCACAAAGTGCAAGACTGAACAAAAAGAAAGGCCACAAAGCCCATGCAATATTTTCCTTCTCTCAGGAAAAAATCTATTAATAGAAGTCAATGAATAGTTATGATGCTTACTAATAACACATAACATATGGCCAACATTTAAAAAGTATATCCTACTTCAAGAAACATGTATCATTGCCTGATCCTATTTTAAGACTCAAAGACAAAGCTCTGCTCCATCTAGAAGCTCATACTTGGTCTTCCTCAGGCATATCTTCCTGAGTAATGTATCAAGGTCTAAATGGGAATGGCAAAATAAAACAAAATCCTGGGATGGATAATCCTGACTTTGTTTTCAAATGACATGTTAATTTTATTCAATTTTTAAAAAATGTTACTCCTTTTGAGAATTGGAAAAGATAAAACTGGATGATGAAAGGGAGATTAAGGTACATAAAAATTTCCAGATGTGTTTAATGAGCAAATACTGTGTGAATGAATGATTGAATGGAAAGAGACATAACAATATTAGAAAAACCTCAATAGGTTACCTTATTATCCAAATCCCCTCTTTAAATATTTATTATATGTAAGTTTCATGAAGTTATTCTCTCTTTTTCAATACTTTATCTCCAGTGGCTAGAAACATACCTGATAGAGGCAGTTTCTTAATAAACATTTGCTGAATTGATGAATACATTTTCATTTTATTTTATTTCCTTTTTAACCTTCCCATCATTTACAAGAGTGATTCACAATTATTCTCCTGAACCTCTGAGAATTCCCCTTTCAACATACAGAATTCCCCTTTCAACACTAGACAGAGGAGATATGTGAAAAATGAAGTCATAAATTCTTAATACAATTTTCATGCAAGAAATAATATTTAGCCAATTTACACAGAACTTTATTGCATTCTCAGCGGAGCTATTTATAGTACATGAATTAAGCTTTTGATAAAACTAGTTTCCGGCAACATTCGTCCCTCTTAAATGACTGAAATGCAAACATACACATACTAGGTATACATTTGACAATTTTTTTTGGCATCATCTTCATCATGGGTAGAAAAGGTCAGAGCATGAAAATTTCCCTAATAATTTCACTTATAATTATAACAATAAGAACTTCCTACACATTTACTTTTTAGTAAGAACAAGGGTAAAATTGGTAGTATGATTGCCAGACAGGCAGCCAGACAAAGTAACTAACAAAGGAGAACAAAATTTTAAATTCCAAAGGAAGTCTCTATCAGGACTATGTTATGTCAAGCACGTGTACTAAAAGTAGTTTGTTACAATGAAAAAAAATTTTTTTGCAGAAGTGTACTTGTGCTTTATTGAATGGATAATTACATTTGATACACACCTGAGATTGAAGTTCAATTCATTTTAAATTTATTTCTAAAATGATAAAAGTTTGGATTTCCTGCTGTGGCTAAGCAGGTTACGAACCTGATTAGTATCCATGAGGATGTGGGTTCGATCTCTGACCTTGCTCAGTTGGGTTAAGGATCCCACGTTGCTGTGGCTGTGGTGTAGGCCAATAGCTACAGCTCTGATTCAACCCCTAGCCTGGAACTTCCATATGCTGTGGATGCAGCCCTTAAAAAAAAGCAAAAAAAAAGATAATTTTTTTTTTAACTCCCAAACATCCACATTCATTTTTTTCAGTTTCCAGTTTTGGATTTTCAGAATAGAATACCTATTTCATAGCAGAGGTAATGCTTATAGATAAATGTTCAATAGGGGAAAAAAAAATTTTTCTTTCTTGATTTACCAAACACCTCTTTCGTATCTTTCAAAGTGACCTTCTAAAATAGAATGTCAACTGCATAAAGGATTATTCCTTTCTCCATAAGCACGTATTCACAATGTCCTAGAGCATTATTTCAGCAAGGATAATTCCTGATGTTTTAAAATCAATTTTTAAAAATGCTAAAGAAATAACTACATCATATAGAATTTAAGTACTTCTCTTTTACAATGTTACATAAAAGGCACATCTAAATTTAGACATATGTAGATAAACATTCCAATCTCTGAAAAACCCTAGACCACAGAAGTTTTAGGGAAAAGTCTGTATTATATTAAACATGAGACTCCATTTCCTTGTTTTGAGTTATTGGTGCTGCTGTGGCAACAGCACAATAGAGAACTTTGTTGCACTCTCAGCGGAGCTATTTATATTATTTAACCTCTTCCCTGGGAGTTCTTCCTCTACTAAATTATTCCATTATTTAAATAAAGCAGACCATTCAAATTAAAAAAAAAACTGTTACTAAATGTGCACAAACAAAACTTAGCTTTGAACTGTTTAGGGCAAATATTCTGGACATAAAACTAATATCTTGAAGTGTTTTAAGTAACTGAACACCCAATTCGCAGATAACAGAATTCTGAAATAAAAGGATCATTTCTGAAATAAAAGTATTATTTCCAGAATCTTTAAGAAGTGGCATATGATTCCTAAATGCTCTAAAAATACACCAAAATACCCAGAAATGGGAAATAGCTGGTTAAGTAATAGTTAAAATACTTCAAAGGAGAACTTTTCTTTGAAAAGTTCAAGATGATGTTCCTTCCTGATTGTAGGATGAAGCAATTGCAGTGACACAGGCTTGGGGAAGGACTAACGTCAACTAGTTTCATAAAGATACACATCACAAAATTTTCTGTGATATTTCCCTCTGTAATGGCTAAATTAATGAAGCAAAGATATGAACTAATCAATTTTATTTGCAACTGTTAACATGTTGAACTGTACAAAATGCTTCCTTTTAATCAGTAAATTGACTAGCCATTTAGCTGGATCAAGGTAAAACATTTTAATAAAATTTTTCTTTTTTGGCTTTTTAGGGCTGCACCTGCAGCATATGGAAGTTCCAGGGCTGGGGGTAGAATCAGAGTTACAGCTGCCAGCCTACGCCACAGCCACAGCCACAGCCATAGCCACAGCAACACAGGATCCAAGCCACGTCTGTGACCTATACCACAGCTCACAGCAACAACCAGATCCTTAACCTACTGAGCGAGGCCAGGGATTGAACCCACATCCTCAGGGATACTAGTTGGGCTCATTAACACTGAGCAACAACAGGAACTTTTTTTAATAAAATCTTTCAAACACAGTAACTGGAAATAATTCTCATATTTGGAAATAACTAAAACAGTTGAAAAGAGTTGAAGGGAGAAAAAAAAGCAGGTAAATTAACTACCAGTGATTCTGTTCAAATGACTGAGAAATATTTGGGGTTAGGGTGGTTTAAGACAAGATATCAGAACCGAGCAGAAATGATCAAAATGGAAGAAAACGACAGAACCTCCTATGTTGAAAACTCCACTTCTAAACTTTTTTTTTTCTTCCTGTCTTTTTGCCTTATCTAGGGCTGCACCCGCGGCATGTGGAGATTCCCAGGCTAGGGGTCTAATCAGAGCTGTAGCCCCCGGTCTACACCAGAGCCACAGCAACTCAGGATCTGAGCCGCGTCTGGAACCTACACCACAGCTCATGGCAACGCTGGATCCTTAACCCACTGAGCAAGGCCAGGGATCGAACAGGCAACCTCATGGTTCCTAGTCAGATTTGTTAACCACTGAGCCACGACAGGAACTCCCACTTCTCCACTTTCATCTGTTACTTCCCCCACACACCTGCTACTCTGAGTACAAGGAATTTCTCCTTTTTTCTTTAAAATGTCCAAGACCTTTCAGCCTTCTGCTCATCTGCATTTGATACTCCACCTGTATGCTCCCTTCGTCCATCCTTTTCTTCTGGAAAGCTCACATTAACATTTTTGGATCAGTGGGCTTCACTGTCACCCTGCCTCATGTCCCACACTCATACAGAACTTGTTGCTGCTTCTTCAGTGGCACAGATCATCACTCCCATTTCTGCCTGAGTGTCATTATGGAGGTGTTTTGTCTGCCTTTCTCACTAAACTGGGGTCTCCTCTAGGGCAGAATCCACAGAAAATTCATTTATTCATCTTTGTACCTCCCTTTATTTTAGAATTGTACTATAATTACTGAATGACTGGAAAAAATGATATCAAAATGAATTGAAAATTAGTAATAGAAACTATAACATGTTTCCAAAAATTACAATGTGTTTCAAAATGTAAGTTTGTTCATATAATAGAATGCAGGAAGAAGTTTTGAGAAGTGGTAGCATACAGAAAGAAAAGTTAGGAGAAAAAAGAAGTTACTTTTGTTACTGTTTACAAGGACTATAAGTAACCTTATTTAGCAAATATTCTATTAAAATTTATTTCAAACTGAAGATTATTAAAGCTAAAATAATAAGCATTATTTCTAGTTTTCTATTTGGCTCATAAAAAAGCAAACTGGATAAGCTGTCATTTCAGCTAGTCATTATTTCATTATAAAATGTTAACACCACCCACTTTCTATGGAAGAAAAAAAATCACATAGTCTCTCTTATTAAAACCTATGCCCTCTAGAGGTTCTCTGTCAAGCTGAGAAATAGCACGTCAGTAGACATAATATTCTGCAGAGACAGATGTCCCTATTCAAAAATGCATGTGCAATGATCAATCACAACTCAGAACATTCCTGAAAACTCAAGTGCCACACTTAAAAAAACAATTACAGAAAGACATGTTAAAATAATATCAAGAAACTGATACAGGCTGAATGCTATACCCAAAAAAGACAAAAGAGTATGTGCAGAACATGAGAGGATTTTGTGTTTTGCTAAGGTTCCATGCAAGAGTTTAAAAGGTATTGTTAAAGGAATTATTGTGCCAAGGTCCATGCTTGTTACTGGGTGAGCCCCACTTGCCTTAGCCTACTTTGCTCTGAGCTATCCATTCAATATACACACCTTGCTTATCATTAATTCCATTTCTAGTTTCATAAAGAATTTAGTATTTATTACTCTAAGCATGTCTTTGATTTTATTTCATATGTATGTAACCCTAAGTAATACATAGCAGTCTAAACATATTGAGATTCATATTTGATTGTGTACATATATCTATATACATAGAATACACCTAGTTCATTCATTATTAAAGCCACATAATATTTCATTGCATGAAAATACCTCAAGTTATTTACCCAATTTTGTGTGTGTGTGTGTGTGTGTCTTTTTAGGGCCGCACCCGGAGCATATGAAGGTTCCCAGGCTAGGGGTCGAATTGGAGCTACAGCTGCCAGCCTACACCACGGCCTCAGCAAAACCAGATCCAAGCTGCCTCTGCAACCTACACCACAGCTCACAGCAATGCCAGACCCTTAACCCACTGAGTGAGGCCAGGGATCGAACCTGCATCCTCATGGATGCTAGTCAGATTCATTTCCACTGAGCCACGACAAGAACTCCCCCACTTTCTTACTGATGGATATTTAGTTAGATTCCAGTTTTCAGTATTATGAACAATGATGAAATGAACATTCCTATACATATCTTTCTGCATGCATGAGAGTATCCCTATTATATCTCCCAGGGGAATTGCTGGGCCCTTACAGGATACACAACCTGACTATGTATGATGAACAAATATCTTTCTTAAGTGGTACTAACTTACACTCCCTGGGATTGTGAAATTTTCTCTTTTTTTTTTTTTTTTTGGCTTTTTGCGTTTTCTAGGGCCGCACTCGCGGCATATGGAAGTTCCCAGGCTAGGGGTCCAACCGGAGCTGCAGCCGCCAGCCTACACCACAGCCACAGCAACGCGGGGTCCGAGCCATATCTGCAACCTACACCACAGCTCACGGCAATGCCAGATCCTCAACCCACTGAGCAAGGCCAGGGATCGAACCCGCAACCTCATGGTTCCTAGTCGGATTCGTTAACCACTGAGCCACAATGGGAACTCCAGTTGTGAAATTTTCTACTGCTCCACATCCTCACCAACACATGGTGTTGCTGAACTTCATATTTTGTCAGTCTATGAGTGCATGAAATTGAATAACATCGTAGTTTTAATTTGTATTTTCCTGATCATTAGATCGGCTTTTAGTAGCTATGTGAAGTCCATTTTATCAGAACTATTTTTATTTACCCTGTTTTCGCACTGGGTTTTTGTCTTTCTTTCTGATATCCTGAATGCTAATCCTTTGTCATATTTATGTCACACGTATCTTTCCCAGGTCTGATTAATTTTTCTCTTTTGCTATATAAATTTTAAATTTAATATTTATAATTAACGTCCATTAGAAGCAACCCCTTCCAATGGGATTAGTGCTTTTTTTGTATTTTGTTCAGTACTTTCTCCCATTCTCTATATCATAAAGATATTCTCCAATTTGCATTTCAAATTTAAATCCCTAATTCGTCTGAAATTGCTTTGGGGTTTTTATGAGGTAAGGATACAAATTTAACTTTTGTCCCAGTGCAGTTTATTAAATAAAGCATCCCTTTGATGATCAGCAACATCACCTCAACATATATTTCCTTTCCATGTATAAATTGGTGCTTTTTGGGCTATCTAGTCTTGTCCATTTGACTTATACATTTGGTCCAACACACAATACTATGATTTTGTAAGACATCTAGCTATTTTACAATGCCATTCTTCCCACTTTGTCCTTTTTATTCAGTTTATTTTTGCTTTCTTTAGCCCTTTACTCTTCCACAGAAAATTGAGAATTACTTGCAGAATTCCATAAACACTTCTGATAGGGTCTTGGTCAGAATTTCATTTGATCCACAGCTCAATTTGGGGAGAACTAACAACTTAATAATACTAGGTACTCTAATCCATGAGAACAGTAATTCTTTTTATTTACTTAAATCTTCTCAAATGACTTTCATTAAAGATTATTTTCACACATAAAGATGTTTTATATCTTTTATTATCTTTATTCATACATTCTTTTTATTTTTGTGGCTATCATTAGAGTTATCTTCAATTTTCTTTTCTAATTATGGAAATAAATCTTTTGTGTGTGTGTGTGTGTCTTCTTAGGGCCTCAACCACAGCATATGGAAGTTCCCAGGCTAGGGGTCAAATCAGAGCTCTAGCTGCCGACCTATGCCACGGCCACAGCAACGCAGGATCCAAGCTGCATTTGTGGCCTACACCACAGCTGATAGCAATGCTAGATCCCAACCACTGAGCAAGGCCAGGAATGGAACCCCATCCTCATGGATACTATTCAGGTTCGCTACTTCTGAGCCACAACAGAAACTCCTGGAAATGTATCTTCTTGATACATGTATCCATTTCTCATTATGCATTTAGTGCTCCTTATATGTATGTTGATTATGAATAAATGAATGATAAACTAATCTGCTTCTCTATAAAATGTTGTGATATTTAAGGGAGAGGTAAAATTCTATAATGACGGTGAATTATAAATACACTATTGGGCATTACTTTGTTTTAATTTCAATTGAGCTACAATTAATATATGGGAAAAAATCAGGCGAGAACTACCCCAAATGTTAGAGATGATTTCGAAACAAACTGTCTAAGGAGGGGAAGAAAATGTTGCAGAAGGCTGTCTTTCAGAAAATATCAAGAGAAAGCTAAAACCAAGGGGAAAAATTAAAATTTTAAAAATCTGACTCATAACGAAGTGTCTAGAAATATTTATTTATCAGAGAAAAAAATTACTCCTACATCCTACTGACTCTTTGAAGGTGTTTTACTACAATGCACACAGACACACAATGTATGTATTATTTTAATCTTAACTATGTGTCTGTCAAGAAAGAATTAATATGTTTACAATGTTAAAATATAATCAGGAGAAAGCAAGGTGTGTTACTTTCCAGACGAGAAAAAGCACTTAACCAACATTGTTAGGATTAAAAATGCTTAGCAGAAAATATCTGATCCAAATGAGAAAACTATAATTCCTAGTAAAGTAGCACTCATCTTACAAAAAACAGTAAATAAACATTTGGAATATTGCTTACCCTATAACAATTTATTCTAAGTAAACTAAAATTCCCACACTTCCAAAATTCCATTTCATCCAAATGAAAACTCTTGGTAGTAAAAAAAAAACTGAGCATTTGATGTCTTGTCATTGTTCAGTAAATGTTGTACTATTCTACATTATTTGAGTATTGCCCCAATGCATCTTGTTCTTTCCTCTTAAAAAGACTGGAATTATAACGTCTTTCTTCGTTCAGGCATGCATTGATTCATTATTTATTAAATTTTACCTATGTGCTGGGCACTTTGTTAGATGCTAGAGGGTACAGCAGTGAATGTGATGAGCCTGATTTCTGCTTTCAAAGAAGCTTATAGGCTCCTAGAGAAGACACATTAAAAAAAGAGACTCACCACTCTATATTAAATGGTGTGGCAAGAAGAACAGGGTGCTATGAGCACAACTGGGGTCCCAAGAGAGAAGGCATCATGGGATGCCCATCTTGAGGAAGTGCTTTGAAGCTAAGGATTGACGTCAACTTAGGAATCTGGGAGAAAAGAACAAGTGTTCAGGCTGAAGCAAAGGCATGGGGTGGATAAAATGTGAGATCACAAGGTTTCTAGGATCTGAACTTAGTCTACACAGTTGCATAGAGAAAAGCAAGAGGAAAACTAGTGCCAAATGTTTGATCTTTGACTTATTGCTCAAACATATGGCAGCCTGAAATACATGAACTTTGAGGTTCAGCATAATGATGAGGAGACAGAACTGGGAATTCCTAATGTTCTAAGCTGTGGATCTTTCTAAGAAATATATATGTACCTAAAATGTACTTATGCTTATGATTGGATTAATTCACAAACAGATTCGATACAATTTCATTTAAACCTACACATCTATATCTAGACTACACGTGCAGCTCTATAGCCACATACACTAATCTCTCTGATAATTGAGAATGTGTAATTCTTTTCAAGTCACACTTTTATACTTGCAGCATCTACATTTCCTCCCCTAATTATAGTTTCTACAAGAAAAATTTACTGTAAAATAATGACAAGGAATAATGGTGAAACATGATCAGCATTATACAGTGATGTTCACAACTCAGAAAACCATGCAGAAATTGTTTCTTCTACATTTTAAGGAATTTCTATACAATAGTTATTAAATACACTAGGTATTTATGTTCAGTATACAAAATCAATTTTAATGCCACATTTGTTCTTGCCTAACAATACTATAACAAAAAATCAAATAATTTTAGAAAAATTTAGGTAACAATATCAGAAATAGTAAGTAGAGCTTGTAATTTATTCTTGTCTTTTCATTAAAAAATGAACAAAATGCCATTTCAAATGATTACATAAAATCCACTCAGACTTAGCTGATTTTCTATTGCTTTTATTTGGATTTTCTAAAAAACAAATAAAAAGAAGCATCTTGTCAATAATAATTTAGAAGATGTACATAAAATCTAATCATAATGCTACAAGCAACCAAGATTAATAATCTAGGATTTACCATCCTGTTGTTGTTTTCTTACCTAAAAATAAGACAGATACGTATTCAAAAAATATGAAGTTTATAACCTACTTTTCACAAAAATGTCATTTAAAATATTTGTTAGGTAACCTATTTTATGAATGTGCAATATTCCACAGCAGAAATGCACCACATTAACTTGGCCCTTTTCTATATTAGTAGGCATTCAGATATATTTCTGATTTTTTTGCTCCTTATGAATAATGGAGCATTGAGCCTTTTTATTCTGTGGTATTCTACTAGTAACGTGGGAAATCAATGACAGAGAAGGTGACAGTAAATTACCTTTCTTTTCTAAGTTACCTTTTAAAAATATTATGCAAACATTTATTGAAGTCCAACTCTATGACAGACACCCTGATAAGCACTGAAAATACAGAAATGAGTAAGAACCAATACCACTTGCTAGGAACCCACTATCAATCACAGTGGTTCTCAGGTGGGATGACTCCATAGGGGATATCTAACAAATGCCTAAAGACATTTTTGGCTGTTACATGTGGGGAGGGCACTAATGCATTTAGTGGGCAGAGGCCAGACATACTTCCAAATGTCCTATAGTACACAAGACAGGTCCCCACAACAAAGAATTATCCAGTCCAAAAGGCTAATAAAAAAGTTGACGAGGCTGAGAAACTCTGGACAAGCTCTTTCCTATTACGTGCCCACCTCTATCAAACTTAAGGGATCTCCTCACCCCAGCAGTAACATTCGTCATAAAAATCAATGAGGACACCAATAATCTCTATAAAACTACATATTTAGGTCAACAGATTGGCCCAATACTCATACTCACACTTAAAACACAATGATCCATACACTGATCAGTGAACTCTGATCAGTGAACTCTGGAGACAGGCAAGTATGGGGATTTTACATCTGGGACATACACTTCAGGCTCCCTTCACACACTATTTTGAACCTTTAGACTTTAAGATTTTCTCAGGCAAGGAAACGAAAACAAGGTATTTTTAACTACCTGCTCAATTGCTTGGAAAATTACCTCTTAAAACATTTAAACACCCACTTCTCATTTTTTCCAAAGCCCTAGAGTGGCCAAGTGATATTAATCATTGGAATTCCATAATGAAGAAATGTTAATTTTTCAAAGTAGTTTATACAATTTGTTTTATTTTTCAAGCTGTTTATTTTGGAATATATATATATATATATATATATATATAGATAGATAGATAGATATATATATATATATATACATATATACACACACACACACACATCTGCAAGACAAATAATCATGAATTTGCTGCAAACCCTTGTAGCTGCAGTACCTTCTCTGAAATTCAACAAGACAATTTTGATAGACCTTCATGAGCCTTCAAAGGGCAGCAAAATCACTAGAGCAGTGGAAATCTAAGTAATTATAAGTTCTTCAACTACAAGTGCAATATTTATTAGGCAAAAAAATCCTGATTTTTGTATAATGCTGTATATAATGAGATTCTACAATTCCTTTAGTCTTCCATTTGTTCAAATAACCACAGCACAGCTGGTGGCAATAAAAGCTACTTAATTGTTTTCTCACTGCCTGAACTTCGAATAAATGGTCCAGCTCTAGAAAGGAGCTGTTCTTTTGTCTGATAAAGTCTTTTCAAGTGGTTATCAATTTAAGGAAGAAGTCAAAGCAGCCCATCAGTAAATACCTCATCATAAAAAAGCATCAAATAACAGCCACCTCTCATTACGGAAAACACTGGTTTGGAAAATAAACAAGGGCAAAATGGTTCACTGCTTTTAATCAGTGTAATGAATACCATTAACTCAAACTGCAAACTCCCTATTCACCAGAAGTGAATTATTTAGTTCCAATATCTTTCCAGTGGATTCTCTTTCTCTTTAAACGTTAATTAAAATCAAGCACATTTGAAAATTGAGGACCTAAGCCTAAGAAAGGATTTTCAGCAGGAAAAACTATTTTTTAACTTCAGCTCTGACAACCTCTCCGACATTTGAAAATTCTTCGACTCAGTTGGAAACACAGTTTGTATAACTCAAACATCCATAAAAGGAGATATAAAATTTAGATACTCAACAAACTTCTGTGGAAAAAATTCAATATGCTGAATACTACAGGTACATGGCAAATAAGATACACTTATCAAAGAAAGCATCAGCTCAAGCAATTTATCATATGTTAATGAAACATGGAAACTGCTAAGTTTTTTTAAAGAAAATTATGAAGCACACAGATAATTGATATTTTGTAAAACTCTTATAAAAGATTTTCTATTGTTCTCTTTGATTTTTGAATATTCTAATAGGTTTAGTGATTTTATTCTATTAAATATCCAAGTTCTCATAAAAATATTAATTGATCAAGAAATGTACTTTTAAATTACTCCAGTAGCCATTAAGTAGCACCAATATCAATTACATTTGTGTTCACTTATGTTGCTGAGTATTCTATCAAATTCCAGAAGAATAGGAAAATGGGAAATACACTATAAGAATGGCTTCTGGGTTTTTTGTTGATATTCTCATGATATTTATGTATCTACCTAATACTTATCGTCTACCATATACTTTGCTTTGTAAATATAGAACTGGAAGCACAAAATATTTCCAGTTGAGGAAACAAATCACAAAAGAGTATTTAATGGGGATATGCTGAATATCATGAGGGAAACAAGCCCCCAAACTAAAACAAAAAACAGAAAAAATGCAGAGACTCTCCTGACCCAACTCTAATATCTGTGTGTTTATCAGCCACTCCATAATAATTTTGTCAGAAAACAAAACTGTTCGTAAACTGATACAATATTCCTCTTTGGCGGGCATTTACATTAAAAAATATTAATAACATCTGACCGCCAAACTTAAAATTACTTGAAAGAAATTAACATGAGCAGATAGCTCTTAAAATATTGCTTACAGCAACATTTTTGTGCATACTTTGACTTTTGCTTTGGTCGACTACCTCAACAATAATAGAGATTACTACAATTGAAAGTGAAACACTATTCAGCTGAGGTCCCTAATATTGATTCCTCCTTGATCTGAAGAAAGACTAAGTTTTCTCTGTATAACTGAAGGATGTACTTTTTTTCACCACCTAACACAGACTGAAATTAAATCAAACCCACTATAATAAAAGTTCTTGATATTCTTCAGTGAGCATCAAGACTGTTAAACACATCTGCTCTGAATATAACAATGCATTATGATGGACATATGTAGATACTTCTGAGTACAGTGCTTGAATATCTCTAGAGTAACTACTAGTTTACCCTTAATGGCAATAAAGTATACAGGAAAAAGTAAATTAAAAAGATGTTGCCTAACACCATTTAAATGGAGTCAACATTTTTCAAGGACACATAACCAAAAGGAAAAAAAAGCATACTTATTTTAATTTGTAAATTCACTTACATAAACAACTTTTAAAATTTTGTCTAATTAAAGCCTAAATTTCAAGCAGGGACTCTGACATTTCAATAAGAAAGTAAATCATTCTTCCCCATAAGAATTAAGTCATATTGCAGGCATACATGGGTAAGACTGTCTCAAGAGAAATCATCTTTTCTAAAAAGAGAAATGTGTTAATCCTACAAAATGAATGGCTGACCTCCATATCCATGTCCTTCTTACATAATGAGTATACGCACGGTCAAATTTAACGAGCTAAAATCTCTCAAACATAATTTTACCATTGCTATTAACAAAGTAGTTTGCTAGTACAATAGCACCATAATTTTATAAAAAAAACTATGTCTACAACTACTTTAAAATTAATTCATCAATACTTATGTATGTTCACATCTTTTTTGTTCTTCTTTGACCCACTAGTTATTTAGGAGTGTGTGGTCAAAACTCCCACATATTTGTGAATATACCAAATTTCCTTCTGTTTTTTATTTTAAATTTGATTCTACTGTAGTTGGAGAATAACCTTTGCATTTCAATCTTTTAAAATTTGTTGAAACTTGTTTTAAGGCCTAGCATATGTGGTCTTCCCTAGAGAATAGTCCTTTTGCATGTGAGAAGAAGTGTACCCTGTTGCTCTTAGGTGGAATGTTTTATGATTGTTTGTTAGGTCAAGCTAGGTTATAGCGTTATTAAGGTATTCTATTCTTATAGATCATATGTCTAGTTTTTCTACCCATTATTGAAAAGAAGTGCTGAAGTCTCCAATACTGTTGAATTTTCTATTTCTCTCTTTAATTTTGTCAGTTTTTGATTCATATATTTTGGGGCTTATTATTTGTTGCATAAATGTTTATAATTGCTACGTCTTCTTCATGGAATGACCCTTTAGTCATTACAAAAAGTCCTTGTTTTTTTTTTTTTTTTGTCTCTAGCAACAATTTTTGCTTGAAAGTCTATTAAACCTAATATTAGTATTGCTACTTCAGTTCTCTTTGGGTTATTGTATGGTATACTTTCTTCTATCCTTTTACTTTCAACCAGTTTGTGTCTTTGTATCTAACATATAGTTCTTATATATAAGACACAGATGATGTTTTCTTATCCATTCTGCCAATATCTCCCTTTCAATTGGACTATTTAATCCACTTACAATAAATAAATTACTGATAATATTTATATCTAACATTTTGTTATGGTTTCCTATGTCCTGTATCTTTGGTTCTTTTTTTTTCCATTCCCAGCTTTTTTTATGTTAGACAGATATTTTATAGTGTACCATTTTAATTCCATTGTTGTTTCTTTTGATATATTTTTGAATTATTTTCTCAATCTAAGGATTAAAATTATTTTAAAATCTAATTCAGATTAATACTAACTTAATGTCAATAGCACTTAAAATGTTTGCTATCATATAGCTTTGTTACCTCCCCCTTCTTTGTGTTATTATTGTCATAGAAACTATTTCTTTATTCACTATAAGCACATTACCATGGTGTTATAGTTTATATAGTTATCTTTCAAATCAGGAGAAAAAGAATTTTAAACTAAAATAAATTTATACTATCTTTTATATTTACTTATATAGTTACATTTATCAGTATTTTTTATTGCTTCATGTGAATCTGAATTATAGTCTACTATGCTTTCAGCCTAGAGGAATTCTTTTTAGTATTTCTTATAGGGTAGATCTGCTAGTGAAAAGTTTTCTCAGTTTTTGTTTATCTTGGAATATCTTAATTTCTCCTTTTCTTTTTTTTTTTTTTTTTGTCTTTTTTAGGGCCGCACCAGCAGTATAGGGAAGTTCCCAGACTAGGGGTCTAATCAGAGCTGCAGCTACCAGTCTATACCACAGCCACAGCAATGCCAGGTCCGAGCCACATCCACAACCTACACCACAGTTCATGGTGATGCCAGATCCTTAACCCACTGAGCAGGGCCAGGGATCAAACTTGGGGTCCTCATGAATGCTAGTTGTGTCTGTTACTGCTGAGCCACAATGGGAACTCCTCTCCTTCATTTTTGAATAACAGTTTTCCTGGATATAAAATTTTTGCCTAATTTGTCTTTCAGCACTTTGAATACATAACCGACTGCCTTCTTGTCTCCAAGAAGTGAAATCGGTTCTCAGTCTTATTGAGGATTCCTTGACTTGAATAGTCACTTATCTTTCACTGCTTTCAAGATTTTGGGTTTTTGGTTTTTGTTTTTGCCTACTCCATTATTATACCTGTGGCATGCAGAAATTCCCAGGCCAGGGATTGAACACATGCTGCAGCTATAATTGGAGCCACAACAGTGAGAATTATGATTATGAGGTGTCTAAGTGTGGGTCTCTTCAAATATGTACTACCTGGGTTTGTTGAGCTTCTTGGACGTGTAGATTAATGTTTATTATCAAATTTGGGGAGTTTTCTACAATTATTTCTTGAAATATTCTTTCTGCTCCCTTCTTTCTCTCCTGTCCTTTTGGGACTTTCATCACTCACCTGTTGGTACACCTGATGGGGTCCCTCAAGTTTCTGAGGCTCTACTCACTTTTTCTCATTCTTTTACTTCACTGTTCCTCAGAATGAATAATCACAACTGACGTATCTTCAGAATTTCTTTCCTTCTGTCAGGTCAGATGTGCTGTTAAGCTCCTCTAGTATGTTTTTCATTTCCATTATTATACCTTTCAACCCCAGAATTTCTATTTTATTATAGTCCAGCTTTTTATTAATATTGTCTATTTGGTGACAAATTGTTGTCATACTTTAATTCTTTAAACGTTCTTTATTTTTTAAACATATTTATAATATCTGTTTTAATTTCTTTGTCTAGTAAGTCCAATGTCTGGGCTACTTCAGGGACAGGTTTTTCTTTTTCTTTTCCTTTCTTTTCTTTTTTTCTTTTTTTTTTTTTTTTGCTTTTAAGGGCCGAACCTACAGTATATTAAAGTTCCCAGGCTAGTGGTCGAATTGGAGCTACAGCTGCCAGCCTATATCACAGCCACAGCAATGCAGGATCTGAGCCACGTCTGCAACCTACACCACAGCTCATGGCAACGCTGGGTCCCAACCCACTGAGCAAGGCCAGAGATCAAACCTGCATCCTCATGGATATTAGTCGGATTCGTTTCCACTGCACCACAATGGGAACTCCCTTCAGGAGCAGTTTTAATTGATTTTTTTTTTCCTGTGTATGGCCTATGCTTTTCCTTTTTTTTTTTTTTTTTGCAAACCTTGTACTTTTTTGTTGAAAATCAAACACGTTAAATAATATAATATGGTAACTCGGAAATCAAATTTCTCTCTCATTCCCCAGAATTTGTTGTTTTGGTTGTTTGTGTTATTGTTACTGCTGCTGCCACTTCTGCTGTTGTTTGCTGAGTAGTTTTCCCAAATTCTCTAAAGTTTGTACTTTGTTATGTATGGCCACTTAAATCACTACTCAGATTTGTGATCAGCTAATGATTGTACAAAGGCTTCTTTAAATGACTTCACCAATATGTCTTCCAGCCTTTGCCAAGGGGCACCTGCTCTGGCAGATAGTTAACAACTCTGACCTTAGTCTCCACTTCCTGCTTGCACTGAAACTCCAGGTCAGGCAGAAGTGTGAGATTAGGTTATTCTCAGTACTTTCCTGGACATATACTCTTCTCTACATATCCTCCATAAAGTAGACCCTGACAAGGTTCCATTTTTATATAAAGAAGACATTGAAGTATCCTCAGTATTAATTCTTATTAAATGACACAGAACTAAATTTATTTTAGAGCTGTTCTTTTTCCAGTACCTAATATTTCTCTGAGTGGCTCTGAATGAATCATGGCCCTGTGCCCATCAGAACAAATTTCTCTTTGCATATTTTATAGATGATTTAAAATACACAGAACCCAGTTCAAGCATTAAAAGTCAGAATGTTATAAAGTTTACATATTTCAACAAAATCTTGAAGTTGACAGTGTCCAGCAAATGCCAAAGTGCTTTTTTTTTAATTAAAATGTTAAATTATTGTATGAGAAGCTCTCAAGATCAGCATCTCCTCCTGTAGCCTGCTCCCCCACCAGAAGTTCTTTGGTTTTCACACATGCATATTCAGCTTATTTAGAAAACTACTTATATTAGCAAAGCCTTTGACTTCATGGGTTTGTTCAGGGACCTTCTTTTGAAATGATAATGGAATCTTTCAGCACTGCTTTCTTGTTTAGAGACTATCTTATGAGTGCTCTCCAGGAAGATGAGAAAGAGCACAGTAGTACATCAAACACACCCAATTCTTTCACTACAAGTCATCAGTTACTCTGTATTAGGACATTTCTGGAATCAATAAATTATCTTTCCATTTTGTCCCCAGATACACCTAGGTGAGAAGGGGTTAGCCAAATAAAATTATTATGCTTGGAATTTGCCATGTCAAAATCAAAATCAATTCACACATTTTAGGATTTCAGCCTGACTAAATTCCTACAAAATGAGAATCTGCTTTTAAGATGAGTCATTGGATTTCATGTTATGCTGATGAAAATTGATGTGTGATTTTTTCATATGACAGCTTTTCGTTAATAATATCTCGCTTAAAATTAGCTGATTGATGATTACAGTTGGACACAATAGGTCTTCCTAAATTTTATTAAACCTCAACATACTCAATGTTTTGAAATGACTAAACTGACTTTTATTAACAGTTATGGTAAGAGATCACTATAATACCACTATATTTTTAACTCTTTGGAAAGGAAAAGTTGCATTAAGTGGGAAAAGCTATTAGTGAAATGTAAAGTGTAAATTTATACAAAAAAGCACCAAGAAAGGCAAAATTAAGGTCTTCAGGTTAAGGGCTATTCAGTTATGTTAAACTTAATACGTGTTTAATTAGGCTATTAAATGTGTATTTTAGTATGCCACAGGTGAATGCAGAGGAGTTAATGTTTCTATGAGAACTTAACATCTACTCTTCCTTACTCCCTCATGTTTAAAAATGCAACCTCTGAGTTGGGTTAAGATAGCCCTTTGCAGTTAACTGCTTTGTTTTAGTTTTATTTTAAAAAGAAAAGGATAAAGCAACTGACAGTATTTAGTATTATTCATGTTTAAATGGATCTTGTTAGTTTTAAAAATAATACCTTAGTAAAAGGAATATAATACAGGATGTGTTTATATCCTTCCTAGAACCAACCTGCTTGACTAGAGATCACTTTTGGATTTTTGCCAGATTGTATTAATAAGCAGCAAATCACTATGTTCAAGTGAATCAAAAGAAGTAATCATTTTGTCATATTGCTTTATTTTTAGAATAAATAGCCATAATGCACATGTGAGATCCTTAGTGACCTCACTCACTTACTTAAGAAGAGCAAAAAAACCTAAGGGAGTATGCCTTTAACTTCACTAAAACACTCTCCGCAAAACTTCTAAACACTGGCAGAAAAAAGACAATAAAATTTCCCTTCTTGGAGTTCCTGTTGTGGCTCAGTGGTAAACTAATCTGACTAGTATAGGTTGTGGATTCTATCCCTAGCCCCACTCAGTGGATTAAGGATCCAGCATTGCCATGAGCTGTGGTGTAGGTCACAGATGTGACTCAGACCTGGCACTGCTGTGGATGTGGCCTAGGTCAGCAGCTGCAGCTCAGATTCAACCCTGACTCCTAGCCTGGAAATCTCCATATGCTGCAGGTGTGACCCTAAATTAAAGAAAAAAAAAAAATCCCTTCTTGTTTTTTATGAAAAGAATATGCCCCAGGAAACCCATCTTAATCCCAGACTTGTTTACCCATGCTTTTTTCTTTAAAAGCCACCATTATTTTTGCTTGTGCTCTCTATTGCATCTTAGATGCAGAAGGTAAACCTTATTTTACAGCAGAAATGAAGATGAAAATCCTTTCCAGCAGTTCCATTTAGTTACAGTCTGATGGTTCCTGAACTTGTGTGATTACCCTGTGAAATACTGGCCCAGTGGAGGTGATCTGTGATGCACATATTTTGATTCTTCAGAATCTACTCCTAAGTGGAGAGGAGAAAATGGCAGTGCCAGCTTCAGAGAAGTGGGGTAGGATTTCCATTAGAATATATTTTGTTAGGATAGAAATAGCTATGAAGTTTTCTAAAATGTCCACTTATGTTTTAGAGCCATAAAGTACGCATCCTAAGGCTGGTTCAGTTGATTTAACAGACTGACTCTGGATGACTTCCCAAGCAGGAACCGAGCCAAAGTCAATTTCCAGGAAGAGAGGACTGTAATGTCCCAAATCAGCCTACTTTATATATTTATGGTCTGTGAGAATAAATGGACTGGTCATTCATTACCTTCTAGTCATTCATTTACTCCTACTCCTGTACTGTAAGCAGAGCTTTAAAAGCAAATCTAAATCCCAGCTTGCAAAACTTACTAGCTCCATGACTTTGCATAAATTGTTAATTCCTTATAAATCTCAGTTTTCTTATCTCCAAAGTAGAGAAACTAAGATTTTCTCCTAAGATTATTCTGTTGACTAAATGAGATACAATGTTTTTTAAAGCTCTAAAAATAATGCCTGGAAAAGAATAAGCACCCAGTAAATGCTAGCTTTCTCAACAGCAGTACAGTTAAATACTCAAAAATATTGTCAAAGAACACTTTTGATTACCAAGGCTTTGACCAGCTTTAAAAGGGAAATGATTAAAGGCATAGGCTGCTAGACTAGATTTGACTTAAAATTACTGTAGTGATCATCATTCACTGATGATATGGTACATACACACAATGGAATATTGTGTGTGTGTACCATATGGAATAAGATATGTACCAGTGGAATAAGATATGGTACATACACAAAATGGAATATTACTCAGCCTTTAAAAGGAACGAAATAACAGCATTTATAGCAACATGGATGGACTTAGAAATTATCATGCGAAGTGAAACCAGTCAGACAATTGGACACCAACATCCAATGTTACCGCTTACATGTGGAAACTAAAAAAAGGACACAATGAACTTCTTTGCAGAACAGATAATGACTCACAGACTTTGGAAAACCTATGGTTTCCAAATGAGACAATCTGGGGGGTGGGGGGATGCACTGAGGGTTTGGGATGGAAATGCTATCAAATTGAGTTGTGACGATTTTTGTACACCTATAAGTGTAATAAAATTCATTAATGGAAAAAAAATACATAAATGTACGGTAAGTCGCCTTAGATATCTGAAGTCAGTGTTCCTCAATAACCCCCTGAAGATTCGGATTCAGTAGATCTGATATGGGTATCTGAGAACCTGCCTATCTAACAAGTTCCCAGGTGATGCTGAAGCTGCTAGTTAGCAAACCACACTCTTATTGCCCCGGCTCAAAATCATGCTTATACTTGATTCCTGGTGTTCATTTTTTGGCCTTTATGAATGTGTTTTCACAAATGCTATTTAGGCATTAAACAATTAGCCAAAATCACTATAAAAGCATACTTTCAAAAGTTAAGATAAGCAATAAGCTATTCACTCGTAAGGATGTTTTTGAGGATGTTCATCATTTAGTACATTCTGTGGAGCTTCTCTCGGAGGACCCATCACAGAGATTTCTCCCTATCATCGCAATTAGAAAGAGTGGTGCTCCTCCTGAGAAGCTGGCTTGTTCTTATACTGCAGGAAGTATCGATCATATAAACCTATGGTTTTCCCTCTTTTCATGGCTGCTAGAAAACTCAGAGACAGCTATGTGGGCCCTTTATTTATAGAAAATGATTAGTACCTGAGCACCTGGAATATATGTACTATCTCATCTTAAATAATTCACCCACCTTTTTTCTTTCTTTATTTTTTATTAGCTTTTATTTCCCCATATTTTGGCTTCTGTATTGTTATGTTTATATATTTTAAAGAGACAAAATGCTCTTCAAAATTAGAGAGGAATGGAAGTAGAAAGGGAAAATGGGACATATTTTAAGAAAGAACACAATTGCATCATGCATTCTTAAACATTCTGCCATTATTTACTATAAAAACCACAAATCAGCTAACTAAAATTTCTATTAGCTGACTTAAAAATATTTTTAAAATATTTAAGAAAATCATGGTTCCAAAATCAGCACTATCACCCCCATTACTAATGGCAACAGATTATCTTAGGCCAGCAAAATAGAAGGACACTGGTTGGAAAAATAGGGATGGCCTGTCATTGGTTGTCTGATTTACTTGAAGCTCTCTGATGATACAGCATGAATCTCATCACTCAGTCTGGGGGTTAAGAGACCTTCCAATTCTCCTATCTTCTCTGATATCTAATCACAGTTCTGAACTCCTATAGAATATACTTTCTATATTTTTTTTTTGCTATGTCCCAAATGCAATGCAGTGTTGTTATTATAACATCATATTTTATATTTTTGTGTGTGCCTCACTTCACCCCATGTTCCATGCAGTCAGAATCAATACCAATTTCTGCTTACTAAGTAATACATTACTATTTTTACATAGGGACCATACAATAGGGGGCATTGCATAATAATCTTGGAGACAACCCAGTGGTAAGAAAAAAAAAAATCTAAAAATGTGTGTGTGGGGGGAAGCCCCTTCAAATTATTAAGAAAAGAAAAGCCCTTGGTTTGCTAAGATGGCAAGGTTTCTGAGCAGTCAAATATAATTATAAAGGCACCTCAGCAATTCAGATGTTTAAGTATTGCTTTCAAAGTTCTCTTAATCATTTCACCTCACTGTAGAAACTCATCAATGTCTCATCAAAGTTGTCCATAAAGCTGCCTGGCCACAATCTGTTCCCAGCTGAATGATTTCCCCAAATTCTTTTATGGATCTAATTCTCCAGCCAATTCAATCCTGTAACTCATAGCCTATGGCTCCTCTCTCATCCCCTTTAGGGGCCATGTTCCCTGCCTAAAGAACTACTTAGGCCTGTCTCACAGTTAAATCCTACCCATCTTCCAAGAACCAATGCAAAGTAGCTCCTTCAAGACGTGTTTCCCTGTTCTCCAACCTGAAAGGAATCTCATAGGGGTACATTTATTTATACCACTTATAATCTGCCTCCTGACTCTTACAAAATACTGGCTTTAATGACATGTTTTTCCTGTATACAATATCTGCAAATTGGTTAGCCCCCTGAAGAAAGTTATGGCTACTTTTTGTTAATATCCTGAAAACACTTACTTTAACCCCTACAATTTAGTTTTCAAATGTCTGTTGAATGAACCCCTGACAAACCCCTGGTAGACGTGCATCAGCAGGTCATTATAAAGCAAAGACAGGCCTGTTTGTTTATTGTTTGACTTATGAAACAAGCCTCTTTTAATCACACCTACTATTTATGTGTGTCTGTGTATAAGCAAACATTCATAATTTTGCAAAACACATTAAGTATATAAACAGTTTACTTTGTGTTTTTCACTTTTGATTATTCATGGCATAGTTTCCTTCTCAGAGGTTGATAAGAGCTACTCATAAAATGCAACTCTACGTAATAGTGCTTGCCTTGGTATTACTGCACTTAAAGCACTTCAAAATTCATGTCAGAGTACAGAGTACTCTAAACTACAGGATTCAAATTATTATAGATGTGTGATTAAATATGCTATAAAATTATTCTTCAGAACACATTTTATTTGTTGAAGAACATATGTTCTTTCTCAAAATAACGTTATTTTTGCACTATTACTCAGTCAGATACTTCTTACAAGCAGCAAAGGTTACCTCAGACAAACCTAGATTTTACAATATTTGAAAGGCTTTCTTCTGCTACTCTATGCCAAATGAAAATTCATGAGTCATAGGTGAATAACAGGAACGGTCACGGAGGTAATTTTTCCTTAACACAAGTAGCTTGAAATAAAATTTGTTTGGCAATTACTATTTTACAAATCCCCTCATATATATGCTTTTGTTTGCTTCAAAGTAAGGAAGAAAACAATTACGAATACTATTTCCATTTTTCTGAGGATGCAGTTAAGCCTTAGAGCAATTAAATGAATCACTCAAGGATGCAGGTCCAGTTAATGGCAATACCCACATATCTACCCCTTTACACTATCATATTTAGTTTAAGATTTGAGACACCTTTCATTTCTGTTTGGACTGTCTTTGGATAGCCATTTCTTTAAATATGGCAGCTTCAAAATTGGCCAATTAATTAGATATGTCTTCCTTCTTGTTATGTTTTTGGTCATTTCTTTTTCATTTGACCTACTGAATTTATTTCGTTAAGCTGGAAAATTTTAAGGGATTTCAAATGATCAGATCATTTTAAATCAATGCACCATGTTTAAGCACTGGCAGAGACAGTGCTGTATGTTTCCAAACCCTGTTTCCCTTTCTTCCAGGGCACAGGACTAGATTAATTTCCCAGGCTCCCTCAAGTTCAGTGGAACCATGTGCTTAAATTTCAATCAAGGACAAGTGGTCAGAAGTGATGACTAACACTGAAATAAAATAACACCTTTCAATATTATCTTCCACCTTCTCCTCTCCTATTTATAGGCCAGATGCAGAGGATCCACTGGGAACTCCAAGGCCTTCCTTGACACCAAAACTGCTCAGTGGAGGAAGCCAGGATTCCTGAATGGGTGAGGAAAGCAAAGGATCCCAATACTTGCCCTACTACCACCAACCCTAACTTGAATTAGATGATGACATGGTAAGAAATAATCCTTGAGTGTATCAAACCTTCAAGATCTGGGGTTGTTAGCTATATTCACCTACCCTAATTTAAACATAAATGAACAATTTAATTTCTCTTTTAATAAACACAGCATAAACAATGAACATGATTTCAAGTAAAATTCCTCAGATGTTAATTTTCATACTCAGTTAAGTGCTTTTACGAGTGTATTTTGGTGATAAGTAGGCTTGAGACAAAGAAAATAAGTTCAAAGTGTTAAGAAGTGTTCAAAGTGTTATACAGCTCTTTTAAAACATGGCAAAAGTATTCTTAATTCTTTTGTGTGTGTGTGTCTTTTTCAGGGCCACACTTGTGGCATATGGAGGTTCCCAGGCTAAAGGCTGAATCAGAGCTGTAGCTGCTGGCCTACACCACAGCCAACATGGGATCCAAGCCACGTCTGTGACCTATACCACAGCTCATGGCCATGATGGATCCTTAACCCGCTGTGCAAGGACAGGGATCAAATCTGCATCCTCGTGGATAACAGTAGGGTTTGTTAACCACTGAGCCACAACGGGAACTCTAATTTTGGTATTTTTAAAGTCATTCCTGACTATGTTTCATGAACTTGGGGGTATATATGCTATTATATATAGGAGATACATATATATATATACACATACAAGATAGGATAGATTCATTTTATAAGACATAAAAGTAAACTACTCTTGTATAGTTATAAAAACATTAGATGTATAATGTCCACATTCTAACGACACAGCAAATGTTATCTGTCACTCATGAAGAGAGGACAAAGGTGACATACTCCTCAGCTTTCAGACAGTTCATCTATGGTTCTCCAGACCACTCCTGGAATTACTCACTGCCCTGGTTCAGGCTACTTGTCTGGATTTGAGGATCACTA
This sequence comes from Catagonus wagneri, assembly GCA_004024745.2. Taxonomy (NCBI): domain Eukaryota; kingdom Metazoa; phylum Chordata; class Mammalia; order Artiodactyla; family Tayassuidae; genus Catagonus; species Catagonus wagneri. The sequence continues at coordinate 16,026,833 of PVHT020000173.1, forward strand.
CAACTGGTTGTAGTTACACATATTTCTTATTAGTGTCTCAGACATTTCACTTTTTCTTTTGTCTTTTTAGGGTCACAACTGCGGCATATGGAGGTTCCCAGTCTAGGGGTCCAATCAGAGCTGTAGCTGCCAGCCCACACCACAGCCACAGCAATGCAGGATCCAAGCCACAACTGTGACCTACACCACAGCTCACAGCAACACCGGATCCTTAACCGAGTGAGGCCAGGGATTGAACCTGTATCCTCATGGATTCTAGTTGGGTTCTTTAACCACTGAATCACGGCAGGAACTCCAGATATTTCACTTATTTTTGGTCCAGCTTCCTTATTGAAACATTAACTTCACGTAGGCAGAAGACTCTGTCTTTTACTTTTTTATATTACTCTGTGCTGGTAAATGCTGAGTGATTTCACGGCCAGCTTACTGGCATGTAAAATTATTTGTAGGTATTTTCTTATAATGGCAGTGATAGAAGTGAAAATGTAGAGGAATATAAAAATGCAACGCATTTTTTTGTAAAGCATACTCTCAAGAGACATAAGTGTATACGGTACACATAATTCCCTTTAACTTATGCCTCAACTATAACAAAATACATTTCTGATGCTAACTTCATCATAGTTTGCAGAATTGATAAATATCTAAATCTGCAAGTCACACACATATATAAAGTCATTCACCTGTTATCACTCAAATTATGAAAGTCCATACATTAAATGGAAATTTTATAAATGAAGATGATGGCACTGACTTGACAAAGTATTAAAAGCTACCCACACTTTTTTTAAACTGCAGGTAAAGCCTTATCCGAAAAGGTTCAAAGGATCAACTGCTAACATAGCTTCCATTTGTTTTTACTAGTATCACAAAAATTTGTTCTTAGAACCACCTACCTTCTACCTGCCCCAAATTCTGTCCTAGAGCTTAACATAGTAAAGGCTCTAATATCTGTATGGTAATTCATTCACTAATATTGAAAACTGACTATATGCCAGGCCTTCAGCTAAGTACCATTCTACTAATCTTGCCTTCCTGTTGGAGATAAATTACAAGGAATGTGCACATTAAGCCCACAATTAGGAGTGAGAAATATGAGATGATGGGAAAGTCAAGTATTAATCACCAACAGCAACTGAAGGTTTCAGGAACGTGAAAGCTAGAAGGTTGTTGAGTGAGAAGTACCTTCTTTGCTTTTTGTCGAGGATTCAGACTACACCGGAAGAATATGACACAGGTTTTTAGTCACCCAGGAAGTGTATTCTCCTTTACTGAGACACTAGCTAGGGGCAAATAACTGTCTTCTACTCAATGCCGTTTTCTCTTCCGATCCTTCTGATTTACCTTACAAAGTCCATCCCAACTTCAATAATATGATAAATCAGAGAGATAAAAGCATTTTAATAACGTTACAGAAGTATAATATCTAAATACAGAATGAATTTTCCTTCCTATTTCAATAGTCCATTGATGCTCCCATTTAAAAAATTTCACTGGCAGGAGGTTTTTAATTCAATTCTATCTAAATAATGTGTGGTTCTCTCTATGTACCCACTAGATTGTTACCTACTTCAGAGCTGGAAAAACATTAATTTTCTATGGAGTTCTTCATCTCCTAGGGAAGAATCATGCATAAAATTAGCAGGCATCTTAATAATGGATTAAATCCTTATTTTAAAAATATTTACAACCTCCCATCTTAGTTTTCTACCTGCAGAAGAGGTATAACCTATTTATTAAAAAAGATTAACAGGTATAAAAAATAAATCTTAAAGACTAGTACATAATTACCTAATTACTTAATTGGTATATTCTCCCAGAAAAATAGAAAGGGTATTCATTGATAAGGAAGAGTTTATTTGGGGGTGGGAGGACAGATGGCTATAAGCAGCAGGCAACACTGAGAGGCTTGCCCACTTCAAGGAACTTTAAGAAAGAATCCAGAGTTCCTGTCGTGTCTCAGCGGAAACGAATCTGACTAGCATCCATGTTGACGCAGGTTCGATCCCTGGCCTCACTCAGTGGGTTAACGATCCAGCATTGATTGCAGTGATCTGTGGTGTAGGTTGCAGATGTGGCTTGGATCTGGCGTTGCTGTGGCTGTGGCAAAGGCCAGCAGCTACAGCTCTGGTTTGATCCCTAGCCTAGGAACCTCCAAATGCCACGGGTGTGGCCCTAAAAATACAAAAAAAAAAAAAAAAAAGAATCCCTCACTTGTAAAACTGTTCACTTAAAAACTTAAAAGACAGATATGTTAGAAAGATTTTACGAAAATATTCTGTTTCTGATTTAAAATCTATTAAATTTTTGCCTGTTTAAAAATGTATCTTGAAATAAGAAAATATAAAGAAAATGAAATATTAAAAACAAATTAAGATTTTCCTTCCGAATTTCATGCTGAAAGATGTAATAGCTTTCCGCCCAATTATATCACTAAGATTCCAGCCTCAGGACATTTGACTTGGATTTAAAACTAGAAATGTGATGTAATTGGTATAGTAGTTTATTTGATTAAATTACAAAGGAAAAAATAAGCCTTATTTCTCTTTTCAATGGCTGAAGAATGACTGTCTTTCAATATTTGTTTGAACAATCCAGACAATGATGAATAAATGTTGAGTGAATGAATAAATTAATTATTAAATGAGTAAATCTAGCTCTCATGTTTGCATCACAACACTTAATACAGTGCTTGGCACACTGTACCTCAAAAATGTTCAATGAAATGGACTTTTCTTCCCATAGCCGGGTAAGAAGACTTGTGCAGAACCCATTTCTCTAAGATTTCTCTTGAATTTCATATTTCAGCCTCCTCTATCCCATGTAGTGGATTAAAGAAACTGACCTTCATTTGGAAATATTCAGGTTACAAAACAACTATCACATAAAATAGTAGAGTAACATGCCTCAATCCAGTGTAATCCTCAGTTTCCAAGCACCCATAAAGTCATCTGTTACAATTAATAAACATTCCTTGGGCATTTAAGTGGGTAAAGGAATAAGCTAAGCATGAAATGATGCAGCAGAAAACACCATGGCAGGCGATGGCTCAAAAAGTACAAAAAAATTCAACCAAATTTCATGTCAAAATAGCAAGTCCAATGAATGCAACGGTTCATTCCCCTTTACTACATAGCAACTTTTTCAGAAAACTAAAACTTTGTGAGTTTTTTTTTGGGGGGGGTTCTCTCTCTCTCTCTCTCTCTCTCTCTTTTTTTTTTTTTAGGGCTGTACCCCTGGTGTATGGAGGTTCCCAGGGTAGGGGTCGAATTGGAGCTATAGCTGCCAGCTTACACCACAGCCACATCAATATGGGATCCAAACCAAGTCTGCAACCTATACCATAGCTCATGGTAACACCAGATCCTTAACCCACTGAGTGAGGCTAGGGATCAAACGTGCGTCCTCATGGATACTAGTCAGATTCATTTCTGCTGAGCCACGATGGAAACTCCCTTTTTTTGGGGGGGGGACTAAAACTTCGTAACTTCATAATAGCACAAAACGAGTTTAAACAGCACATTTATTTGTAATACTAGTGTAGATGGTTGTCCAGGGTTCATCTGCTTTTCAGTTATCAGAACACGTAAGAAAAGTTAAATTCTTTTCACCTCAGCAACTTTAGAACCCTGTTTGTGATTTAAAAAAATTAGAAACATTGAACAGCAAATTCAATTAGTAAATCTGCAGTTGCTTTCTTAATCTACCATATTTAAAAAATTTAATTATCCCAGACAAAGCTTTATTAGCTAAGTTATACATAATGCATTTTTATGTACCTAAATAAATTAAGCTTTATAAAGTCCTTAAAATAAGCTTTGCATATAATTTCCTGTTTCTCCAAGGGGCTGGGAGGAAACACTATTCTCTCCATGACTTTTAAACTTTCCAAATTTTCTTACTTTTTGTGTAAATAGCTATAAACTAACCTATAAGAAGTACATGAACAAAATCTTTACTGGATAGTTTTTAAAGGTACTTTATTTTGTAAAGTACTAGGTTTAGCATTAGTGATTCAGAAAGAAGAATCTTACCTTCCCTCAGATCTGCTTCTTTCTCCTCACTATCTTGCTCATAAACCTACATTTATTTTTAAAAGATAGGGATGGTCTTGAGAATCTGTGGGGAAGGAAATGAAACAATACTTTGCAAAGAAAAGTATTACTGACATACTTAAATATGTAACTTACAAAATAGGAGATAAGTAAGATTCCCAGTAAAAGTGAGGAGCTGAAGAAGGGGGTACTACCTCCATTTCTTTCAGCCATTTTCCAAGAAAATCCTCCAAATATTTGTCTGTACCCACTATTCCAGTTCCTCTTTTCCCATTTTCCCATAAGCCCATTCCAAACTGACTAACAGGCTAATCACGCAACTGAAACTGCTAGATCCAAGAGTCAGTCGATTCAACAGCATTTCATTCAGTTGATCACCCTTTCCTCCTTGATTCACTTTCTTCACTTGGCTTCCTCCTACCCTGGTTCCTCCTTTTGTACCCGTCATCATTTAAGGAGGATGAACCCTAGTGCTCAGCACTTGGACTCTTCTCATTATCCGTTCACATTCAATTCCTTGGGGACTTCCCTCCACTCTCACGGCATGAAATACCATGTCCATACTAAGGACTCCCCAGTTTTTATCTCCACCGCAGGCCACTTTCCAGAAGTCCAGGCATACACATCTAACCATCTACTTGACATTTTCATTCAGATGAACAGAGGTCTTAGAGACTCACTCTGCCCAAGCTGTTCTCATGCTATCTGCACACTCCCGTCCCCACCAAAATCTGCTACAGCTGTAGCTTCCCCATCTTAGTTGATGGCAACTTCATTCGTCTAACTACTAAGGTCAGAATCACTGGAGCAACCCTGACTTCACTTTTCTATCACACACCAAATCCAGTTCATCAGCAAGTCCTGTTGGTCCTAGCTTCAGAATATTTCTATAATTCGGGGTTCTTGCTGTGGCCCAGTGGAAACGAATCAGACTAGGAAACATGAGGTTGCAGGTTTGATCCCTGGCCTCACTCAGTAGGTTAAGGATCCAGTGTTGCCATGAGCTGTGGTGTAGTTTGCAGACGCCCCTCGGATCCTGCATTGCTGTGGGTGTGGTGTAGGCCAGCAGTTGTAGCTCTGATTCAACACCTAGCCTGGAAATTTCCATATGCCACGGCCCTAAAAAAAAAAAAAAATTCTGGAATTCAACCCTTTTTTAGCACTTCACTACTGCCAACCTTGCCTCTTAGTCAATTTTCTTCCTTCCCTCCCTTTCCCTCTCTCTCTCTCTCACACCCTCTCCCTCCCCTCAATCTACTCTCCCATGGAGATTTTTATCCCTGTTTCAGACTTTGGAATGGTTTTCTATTTCATTCAAAGTAAAAGTCATGGTTCTTAAAATGGCTGAAAAAGGACTCAGTTCCCTGTTTCTTCACTGACTGTCTCCCATACTAAGCTCCCTTTCACTTACGAGGCTCTTGTCCACCTTAGCTTCCTGGTCTTCCTGCGAAAGCCAAGCAGATCTACAGACACAGAAGGCAGATTAGGATAGGGGGTGACTGTTCAACGAGTATGGGGTCTCCTTTCGGGGTAATGAAAAAGTTCTAGAACTAGATAACAGTGATAGTTGCATGCTGTGAATGTACTAAACACCACGGAATTATACACTTAAAATACTGAAAATGACGAATTTTATGTTATGTGCATTTTGCCACAATTTTTAAAAATGCCAAACACACCTCCAGCCTTTGCTGTGGTTGTTTTTTCTCTACCCAGAGAGCGTTACTGCTCCAAACATGCACTTGACTAATTCTGGTCCACCTGAAGGGTTTGTTCAATACCACTTTCTCTATGAGGCCAACTCTGACCACACTACTTAATAAGTCAAATTGCCCCTTCTGCAGTATCTCCTTTGCCCTGTCCGGCCTTATTTTTTTCCACAACACTTATTTCCTAATACACTTGATAACTCATTTTTGAATATATATATTGTTCATTGTCGCCTCTGCTTGAATGAAAGCTCCATGAGGACAGGGGTCCTTGTCTGTTGTGTGCAGTGATGGACTCCAAGTACTGAGACAGTGCCCAGAACACTTAAGGAGTCTGTAAATATCTGTGAATAAATGCTCTTTGATGTTCTCAGAGATGGGCAATCACCAAAGCAGTCACATTAACTCATGTCTGTTAACTATTTAACTGCCTGATGCATTCACTATTTATTCTAAAAAGTACAGTAGGCCTACCATAAGCCAGACAATTTGACAGACGTTAGGAATTCAATGGTGAAGAGGAAGACACAATACTTCCTCTTCTCAAGTCCAGCAGGAACTTTATGGAGAAATCAGTGTGGCAGAATAACCTCCTGAGAATTTAAGTTAGCCTGGTTTTTCTCAAATTTAGCCTCACTGAAAAGGAATAAAAGCTTTTGGGGTTTTTTGTTTGTTTTTGTTTTTCATCTCCACATTCCCCAAAAGGAAACTTAAAAGCCACTTCAGTATCCTTGAAATTGGTTTTTTTGAATGATTAGGCTACAAAGAAGGTCCAGATGGGTAGGCGCCTTCAAGACAAACCCTAACTGGGCCCTGCATTGGAAGCCACAGCTACTGAGCTAGAGTTTTGTGTGAGAATGGAGGAACAGATGAGAGGTCAGTGTTAGAAGTGGCCCCATCCCTTTGTGGGAGGGGAGGGAGTCAAATTATTTCCAGATACTTAGAAAAGACAGGGATAGCAGTTCTACATGGTAAAGGATGCATGAGCCCATCTAACAGGGTGGCTTCTGAGGTGACAATACCATAAGGGGATGCCTGCTGGCAGCCAGTGAGGGGGAAAGAATGTGGACTAAGCACTAAGGCTTTGGGAGCTGAAGTAACATTTTCCCAGCTGTCCCAGAGTTAAACCAGCTGCCAGTGGAGCCACCCAAATTGAACTGATGCCACATGTCTAAGTGAAGAGCCCAGGAGGAGTGACCAACATGGACTGAGGATTGAATCCCATCCCTCCTCCATTTTCTAGAACCAAATAAGCCCTGACATGCTTATATACATGTAGGGGTAAGGAGGAATCCCCAAGACTGAGTGAGATTTGCTTGCTGGTCAGTCCTTGTTGCAAAAGAAAGACTGAAGACTGAGCTCTTTTACCAGCTTATTAGCAAAACTGATTTGCAAGTTCATAGAAACCAAGGATAATATGCCATTTGTCTGTAACTGCTGCTGTAACTAATGTAGCCCCTTCCACATAGTAACTTGTCAAGCAATGAATGAACAATGACTTAAAATGAGATGAATGGGAATCTGCTTGCAATCTGCAGTAGTTTAATACTTTTCTAGAAAAATACCACTTCATTTCAGCTGCCAATATGTATGGTAGTGAGGATTTGTTTTTGTTTTTATTTTGGATCCTGGAAATTTTGTCTCCTTTTACTAGCACTCCAGTTTCCGTTGCATAAAAAAAATAGTGTCTCCACCCCACTAGCCCCCCACCCTCCGGCACAAAACGCTTTCCTTTTACTGCAGCTTGGCTGTTCACTTGCTCGAATTTGGGAAGTTACTCATTTTATTTTAAAACTTACTTTTAAACCCTTGCTTCCAAAAAGAAAAAGCCTTACTGTCATGCTGGGTTATTCAGCCACAATCTATTGCCCTCCATGGGATAAACTCAGCCTTCACCCCCATAGTTTATCTGCTTTGGGAGCTGGATTACTGCCTCATAAAACAGCACAACAGTACTATTAACACATAATCATTATCATTACCTCACTTTCAGCCATACAGATCCTTCTAATCCTGAACATCTTGCCTCTCTAATCTTGCTATATCTATCTTCTCCTGCTGTGAAACTGGTGTGTTCCATTTTCACGGAGGCTTAATGTAATCACAAATGGAAAAATAAAATACATTTTTTAACTAGGCTGCATTTTATTGATACCATTGTGTTATACAGGAATTTAAAATAGCTCCATATTTCATTCAAGTAAGCAAAACAAACGTGTAGGGGGGCAGTGAAGGCTGAACTTAGCCTAGCTCTGTGTTTTCTTCCCCAGTCTCATCTTTCTGGCTTTTGTCACATTATTTAAGCCAGATTCAACATGACACTTCCAAATGGGGACCTCTCAGTCAGCAACAGAATTGTCTCCTCCCTGAGTGGAATTTGGAAGAAGCACTGCCACTCTGCAGAGATTTACCTAGAGGCTAGAAGTCATCATTGTTTAATTGTGCCTTCTCTGTGCCCATGTAAAGTCACAATGTTTATCCAGACTGAATTCCTTCCCTGATCACTTAGACAAAAAATGGGTCATGCTAACTTTATGTAGAAGATATAATCCATGCCCTCCAAACCTTAGAAGTAGGCATTGGACTTTTAGTCTTTCCAGCCAAAGGAAAAAAAAAAAGGAAATCTTTATAGGAGTTCTCTTCTGGCACGTGGCTTAAGGACCTGATGCTGTCACTGAAGTGGCTTGGGTCTTTGATGTGGCATGGGTTTGATCCCTAGCCTGGGAACTTCCATACACCATGGGTGCAGCCAAAAAAAAAAAAAGAAAAAGAATGAGAAGGAGAAGTCAAATCAAATCATCAAAGAGTTCACATTTATTTATGTCCATAGAACTCTTCTTTTTTACCATATGTTTTCTATTTAGTGTTTGTTTCTAACACTAACACAGAAAATTTGAAAATAAAAGTAAACAATTAAAGAATGACTGAATGAAACAAAAAAGAGAAAGAAAACTGTAACTACCAATTCCATTACTCTCAAATCATCAGTTAATATTTTTGTATTTAACCTTCTATATCTTTTCATACAGAAACAGCTATAACAAAATATTTGTTTTCCAAAAAACTCAACCACACCACATGCATGCTTTTGCTCACTTAACAACTGAACATGAAGTTCTTCTCTGTCAACAAATGTGATACAGATAAACTTATTGTTTTAATGAAACTCTTACATTCTAAAGGCACATGATAGACCAAGAGATTCACAGGAACTGGGAGTGAACAGAAACATAAGGAAAATGTGAGCCAAGGATCTGAAGTGGGAAAATAGGGAAAAAGTAGAAAGCAAAGAAGAAAAATATAAAAAACTATGATTAGCCCACAAATTAAGTAAAATTTTACTTTGATGTTCCTCTAAAACACAGATTACTAGCAGAAAATAATTATTGGCTCTAATCTTTAAGAATAGAAAATGGCATAAACATATGCCATAAATTCCTCTCCAAAGAAAAAAATGAGAAAGTATTATAGATTGATGGTGATACATTATCAGAGTAGATCATCCCCAGGGTTTAAATTCAACTCTATATTCCTAAATTTCCTATCCAGTAATTTTTTTTCTCAATCAAGTAGATTCCTGCTTCTTCCTGTAACTTAGAGCTCATAATTGCTGATAAAGATCTTCCCATGCAAAAACAGTACAAGGAATAATGATAAGAAAATAATAACAATCACACAACTTCAATTCTTTTTTTTTTTTTTTTGTCTTTTTGCCTTATCTAGAGCCGCACCCACGGCATATGGAGGTTCCCAGGTGTCTAACAGGAGCTGTAGCCGCCGGCCTACACCACAGCCACAGCAACGCGGGGACCCGAGCCGCGTCTGCAACCTACACCACAGCTCACGGCAATGCCAGATCCTTAACCCACTGAGCAAGGCTAGGGATCGAACCCGCAACATCATGGTTCCTAGTCGGATTCGTTAACCACTGAGCCACAACGGGAACTCCTCAATTCTTAATTAAGATGTATCAAATGCCTACACATACCAGAAGCTGGCCTGTATATTCATGGATCCCCTCAAAGAACCACAGGCAAGTGGAGGAAAGTTGTAGCAAGGAAGTTTTAAGTCTGAGAACATGACACAGCATTGTGTACTGAGGAATGACAAACAGATACCCCAATGGCTCCCTTATCCTAGACTGGGAAAAAAAGAAGATTCAGAAAGGTCTGATATAAGTAGAGCACCCTAGTGATTGGAAGCTAGGTCCTCAAAGGACTAAAATCCAATCTATGCTATTTCCAAAGGTTTGCTAAAATTCCAGAACTGAGTTGGTGCTATATAACAGAAGTTGGCTATATAATAGAAGCATCCCAATCTCCAGACAGACCCCTATTCTGCCTTACCCTCCTCCATATCACAGCACCTCCTTATGGCTTATATTTAAAAGCTACTGCATTTCATGGCCCAAGCATCAAGTCCCACTATTCTATTAGCCATGAATGTTGAGACTTACACTGCAACTGGCGACAGCATCCATTCAGGTATACGACCACTATGACACTCAGGCATTAAGTATCGGGGAACACCAAAACTTGGCATGTAACCACGGGTGAGCCCAGTGTTCAGAAAATTTCTAGCTAAATTACACTAAAATGTTGTTGACTTAGGCTTCTAACTGAATGATGGTATTGCCTTTTAAATCACTAAAACAATTTTTCTTTATTCTTTTATCTTACTGTGATACTTTGGCCTGCCTATAGTGGAAAATACAATGAGGTGGTAAGTAGGAAGCCACAGTTGACTTCATAGAAACAGTTGTTCAGCTGTTCAACTGTTTCTATGAAGTCAACAACTACATAAACAACTTCTGAAGCAGCTTAGAGTTAGGGAGAGCAGAAGCAAAGAAGAAGAAGAAAAAAAAGATTCCTTTTCTCTATTTAACACCAGGTAAGGCTATAAACCCATCTATAGTAATAATAGGGCATTTCCCAGAAAAAATTCCCAAGAGAACATTAGCAGATCACATTTTCATTTGAGAAGAGATGTGCTCTCTGAATTTTCAGTATACACTCAGTTTTGTGATGTAGCAAACTAAATGGCTAAAGAAGCACAGTGATTAAATGGTATAGCTTGAGCAGAAAGTATTTGTACTTTGAATTTAACCATATTTTGATCCCATTTAAGGGACTTCCTGGCCCTAGACAGCACTAGCCTCTCAATTCCAGGGCCTGGGAAGCTCTAAGTCTCCTAAGGATGTCTCCCAATTCCCAGAGTAAACTTTTCGTGCCTGGGCCCTGAATCCACTTAGGGTAATGGCCCTACTGAATTTCAGATGGTCAAATAAGGTCTCAATGATAAGATGACGCATGAGCTGAGACCTGAAGGAAAAGGGAAGTAGTCTCAGCATTGCAAATATCTGGGGGAAGAGGGAAAGGGAAATACAAAGGCCCTGAGGCAAGTCTGTTTGCTGTATGTAAGGACCAGCAAGGAGGTCAGTGTGGAGTAAAGTGAGCAGGGTAGAGGTTTTGCAGATGAAATCAGAAAGGCATATGTGGGGTGCGTATCACTTACAGCTCTATGGAAGAAGGCAGGGATTCTAGATTTTGCTTTAGATGAGAAGCCATTGGATAGTTATGAGAAAAGGAGTTAACGTAATAGGAACTTTTAGTAAGATCACTCTGGCTACTGTGTGAGAAATTAACCATATGGGGGGCAAGTTAAGTTAGGAGACTACTGTGAGAGCCCAGGCAATATTTCTTCTCAGAGGAATTCTTCTAACCAGCTATTTAGAGAACAGAATAAAACATTCTTCATATTTTTATGGGAAAACTAGAAACTTGAATAACTGATGAATGATAAATAACAAATACCTACAATCTCTTAATTAGTTCTAATACAAAAAAGACAATTTTTCAGTAGGGGAAAATGCAATATAGAATAGGAAATTATCACACAGTGCAAGTCCAGCATGACAAAAAGCCCAAATCACAACTGAGTCTAACCGTAAGCATTTCTGATGAAGGCTTTCACCCATTCTCAAGTAGGAAGACTCATGAGGAATACCATGTAGTTTTGATTACACAGCATTTGCAGGCATAAATCTAGGAAATAACTAGACATTTTAAAGATAATTTACTCCAAAGTACTTGCATTTAGATCCCAAAAAGAATTTCCTATTACCTTTATAAAGTTCCCAAATTAAAAGATCTCTTTTGACATTGTCAAGGAGATAAGACTGATCACATGGACATAAGGAATCCTGGAATTTGCTGTCTTGGATGAAGTCCTGATTATCAGGGGAAAACATGAAGCACAACTCCTGGAAAAGGCAAACTGTATGGGGATTACATCCTTTTAAATATGTCATGTCTGACATTTCATGCAATATTCCTTTAAATGTTATTTGTCTTTATTTACCTCAGAACATTTACCCTGTATTATGATAAAAGAAGATTAAAATTCCGGGAACTATTAACTGTTCCCAAAAAGCACTCCCATTCTCCTGTGGCAACTTAATATATTTGAAGCTTAGCCCATTTTTGATTAAACTATAAGAAGACTCTGCCAGGTCTCTGCTAAAATTTATCACTCTATTTCTCTTTCCTATCATCTGAAATGTTTTTGAAGAAAATCAAAGGTACATCTAAAATAGAACTTTATTTTTAACTTCTTTTGCCACTTGAAAAGAACAGGGTTGTCAATGACGCTGATCTATGGGTGAAGGAAAGAAACCAAGGTGGCCAAGAAGGCAGCTCAAAGTTTTCACAAAGTCCTTGGTCAGCTTTTATGTACATCAAAATGAAACCTATGGCCCTGGTGACTGAAAGCCTTCATCTGCTGGCAGCCTCTCTCGTACCTCCCCTTCACGCTGTGTGGTTGCAGGGCCTCTTCCTTTCCAAGACAGAATTCATATTCCTCTTTTGTGAGAGTAAGATCTGTTCAAAGCAACCCACATAAAATGGGGTTCCTTCTATTTCTCATGGCAGTTTAAACTATTTTAAAAGGATGTGTCCTTCTGTTTGCACATGATCCTAATTTTTCTCCAGCCTGCTGGGAATATTCTGTCACCTTTTATTTGGGGCTTTGTCATGGGGGGGGATGCCAAATTTGACACTTTAAAAGTATTGTGGTAAACTAGGCAGTTTCCAACTGTGAGTGAACAAACAGTGAAAAATCTTTAAGATACACTTAAAATACCCATTAGTAGGAGAAGGATTGTAGCCAGGGTTAAAAATTACTACAGGAACAACTTGTAAGCATTACCATTACAAAGCTGAACGCCTAAGGCAATGTTCCTGACCGCCACAAAAGCTGGTGATTTGCCTCTAGAGTCTGTTCCACACCTCCCTAATAGGCCTGGAAGTTACAGACAATTAATTATTAGATTATGTAACTCCCACTGCTTCAAGTTAGCGGAACATTCTATGGTTTTACTGCATGTGTGCTGCTTTTCTGTGAGGGGTGCAATTTCATCAGCTCGCTCATCTGTGTCTTTGTGCTACTTAATCCTGGCTTCCCAGGGTTTTTCTTTAATTGGCTCAGCCCTCTTCTTCCCTCAACCAGCCTGATTTTATTCATGGGTTTCCAATGAAGATGACTGAATCTGAAAATGATGGTGCCAAAAGCTTACAGCGGTGTTAGATATACATAGTCACCTAAAACTTCTACATTGAAAGGATCTGTCTTTCTGGAATGAATGAAGGCACATTTTGCAAGCTTCTGAAATCTACACTGTGCTAGTGAAAAACTGAAGGAACAACTCGCTATACTAGGTTATGTACTTGAGGTTGGCAGCATGTGTTTCTGGCACCCTGGAAAGTACACTGGCCAAGGAACCACAAGTCCTGCCTTGGTTGCAGCTTATTTCACTATATATATGTCTTTTGCAGGCAATGTCATCACTCTGAGCATCAGTTTACTCACCTAAATATAAACTAGGGATTAAACTACCTATCTCAATGAGTTACAGTCAGAGATAAATGAAATGATAGGTTCCCAGGAGGACAAAGACAGACCCTCCCATCCCCCAAATGTGGCTGTTCACCTTGGAGACCTGCTCTGGACACCCTCTCCTGGGACGTGGATGCTCAAGATGGGCAGCAAGAAACCATGGCCGGCAGAAAACAACTGCCTGCACAGATTAACCTCCTACAAGGATTAACTGCCCTCTGTCATGGGACTTGACCCCCTACACCTCCCTTGACCTTCTCCTTCCTTCTTCACTGTTCCTGCCACAAGTTCCCACCATGAACTCCAGAAACAGATTCCCACCACAGAGCATTTATAAGCCTAGCATCTCCTCACAGTCAGCGCTGGCACCATCTTGAGCCAGCCCCTGCCTCTCTGAAGCCTTAATAAATCTCTTCTGCTTTACTAACTTGGCCTTTTGTGTTCCTCCCTTGGCAAACATAACATGAAATAACAAGTGATAAAAAAAGCTTTGTATATTATGAATGCTATAAAAATTAAGGAATTAGACCATTATTGGTATTCCCATACCCTAATATCCTTATCATTGCGGCAGAACATAGCTCTTGAGAACTGGATGTTTTTACTAAGAAGTTAATTAAGGAGATCTTCATTAGCATGTGCAGTCAAGTTCACTGTTCTCACCGCAACACTGAAATTTCTACTGCTAAAATAGCATGGAAGGAACCACAATAAAATCCTGAATAAGTGTTAATCACATAGTATCAAAATACACTGAGGAATAACCAATAGATTTATGGCCATTGACATGACTCAACTCAATTTCAATTGTCTAAATCTAGCCTTGCCTATTTTCTTTTTAGTCAGTGCATCATCAGTGTCTCAGTCACTCTGGTTACTACTTTATGCATTTTTTATTCAAAACATATTTCAGTAATAATTCGCTTTTATTCTGACCATTAACTCCCTAGTGTGCCTTTATTATCTCAATTCTAAACAGATCTGGTTCCTTATGCACCTCTTCACCACACAACTGTACTTTTTTTTTGGCTTAAAAAAAAAATTATTGGAATATAGTTGACTTACAAAGTTGTGTTAATTTCAGGAGTACGACAAAGTAAATCGGTTAAATACACATACACACACATATATATGTTACACATATCCATTCCTTTTCAGATTCTTTTCCCATATAGGTTACTACACAGTATTGAGTGCATTTCCCTGTGCTATACAGTAGGTCCCCATTACCCATCTATTCTATATTAAGTAGTGTGTATATACCAGTTCCAACCTCCTAACTTATCCCTCTCTCAGCACATTTCCCCTTGAGAAACATAAGTTTGAGAACCTCTGTATTCTGAGGCAGGAAACAGATAGGCCCCAGGCTGAGCGTCTGGAATCTGTCCCCTGTGGGAAGATACTTTGAGATAAAGACTGTGACAGGAGCAAGAAGGCACTAAGTCCTGCTTGGATAAAAGATAAAGAGACCACATATTTCTCATTCTTGAGGTCAAGGAGACCTCCCAAACTATACGTGAAAAGAAAGGTTCTCGAAGGGTCAGAGAAGGGAGGGGGCGCCACATCATAATACGTCCTGTCAACTTCCCAGAAACCTTTGTGCTAGAATTCATCTTGGCTAAAAGATGCTCACACAGCAAGTTCCCACTGTGCCTCAACGGTAACGAGCCAGAGTAGTACCCATAAGGACGCAGGTTTGATCCCTGGCCTTGCTCAGTAGGTTAAGGATCTGGCATCGCTGTAAGTTGTGGTACAGGTCACACCTGCAGCTTCGATCCAGGGTTGCTGTGGCTGTGGTGTGGGCCTGCAGTTGTAGTTCCAATTCAATACCTAGCCCTGGGAACTTCCATAGGCCATGAGTGTGGCCCTAAAAAGCAAAAAACAAACAAACAAAAAAGATGCTCACACACAGGGGAGGGCCCCAAGTCAGGCCAAATATGGACTCAAAGCTAGACAAAGTAAGATGACTGGCCAGAGAAAAACCAGAAGTGCCCCCAAATAAGTGATTTAAACCACGCCCAAAAAACCTGGCTCTCTCTGTTTCTTGGTCTCTCTGCCTCTCCTTCTTCTCTGAGCCCACCCTGTGCTTTCTCTACACATATCCTTTCTCCTAGTAAACACTTTATTGGCCTCACTGCTCTCAGTCTCTTTGCTAAATGTTTTCTCCAAAGGGACGAGGACTGTGGACCTATGCCAAGCCTGCTGACCCTTGAGGTCTAGTGGTTACAGTTCAGTGCTCTCACATCACAGCCACCCAAGAACATATTCTATTCCACAAGTGGCAGGATTAATTTTCTTAAAGTCCAACTTCCAGGTGTCATCCAAATAATCAATACCCCAGTGCCAAGCCAAGCTTTTAAATTCCAGTCTTAGTGATTTTCCTTAATTAAAGCCACTCAGTACCAAAAAGATGCTTCCAAGCTTTAATATACTGCAGTTAATAATCTGGCTGTGTCAGTAATTGTGACTAGATATTTTCAATTCAGTAAGAAATAATTCACACAGTGCTAAAAATAACTACTACACATGCCTTCTGCAAATATTAGTTACAAGTACTAGAAGTAAGTAAGTGTTTCACAGGGATTCTCAGTGGCCAGAGGCCCTGGAGTTCCCCAAGAGCAGCATAAACCAGGATCACCAGCCTGTCAGAGACATGATATCAATCTGCACCAGTGAAAGAAGCAAACGAAATGTCCAAGTCATGGTCCTAAATTCTGTGGGTTAAGATTAGAGTGATCAATTATCAATTTGCCCAGGACTAGGAAGTTCCTGGGACATGGGACATTCCATTTCCAAACTGGAAAAATCTCAGGCACTCTGGGATGAGTGGGTCACCCTAGTTGCAGCATCTCTCAGCATAATGAGATATGCCATGCTGAAGGAGAAGCACAAAGCACAATCACATCAGGGAAGTCAAAGCCTGGGGACAGAGTCACAGTGCAAAGGCCAAGAAAAGTCATGTGGGTCATATTTTGCCACAGCTTACAATTTAAAATCTTTTACCTGCCCACCCCACAGCTGTGCATAAGAGTCTTAATTCAGTCAAGTGTATGAACTGCCATCTGACACTATAAAAGGTTACTGAGGTCTGTATGTTCACTTCATCTGTTTGGTTCATTGCTGGACAGAATTCCAAATGCATCCAAAGTGTATGCAGGAGACTCAGTTTTATGAGACACAAACTCAGGTGTTTCTGCAGTGTAAATATCTTAATTTCCCTTAAACTAAACTTATTTCTACCTTAAATTCTCAATTCCATCTAACAGCAGACAACTTAATTGAGTCACTTCAAGTAAATGCAATCGAATTAGTAATTACTAAGTTATTTCTGACATCAGCTCAATCAGTTTGGAATGAGTAAACAAGGTCTTCTCTTCTTTAAGATCCCCCAGCCTCTCTCAGGTTCCTAGAAGTAGGGGGAGGGAAGACCTAGGGCACTTCTCAAATTTCAGCAAGCATCAGAATCACAAGGAGGGCTTGTGGATTACAGATCACTAACATCAGCCCCACAGCAACAGTGTCAGAGTCAATAGGTCCAGAGATGGGAGGCTCAGGAATTTGGTTTCTACCAAGTTCCCTGGAGATACTGATGCTGTTGGCCTTTAGGACCACACTTTGAGAGCTACTGGAATTATGTTTAGAGCCCTTCTAGGTGACTTATAGTGTATCACTAGTTTTCTTCTGCCCTCTGAATTATAGCTTTTTGATCTCTCCTTGTGGCCAGAAAACACTGCTAGTGAGGGTTGAAGGAATGGGGACAGGATAAAGGGTATATAACATGTCGGTTGTAGAACTACTTCAACTAATACCTCAGAATCATCATGTTGTTACATCCATAGCACCATTCTCTCAGCATTGTACACACAGCAAGCACCCTCTGGATGCATCCTATAGCTTGTGAAGTAGCACAAGCACAAAGTAAAGGAAAATGACCTGAGCAGTACTCCAGAAACTTCTAAATCAGGCTTTGCATCTTAATAGCCACATAATCTTGGATGAGTTCTTTACATTTGTCAGTTCTCAGTTTTCTCTTCTGTAACATAAAGCTGAGGAGTTCCTGCCGTGGTGCAGTGGGTTAAGAATCCAACTGCAGTGGCTCAGGTTGCTAAGGGGGTGCAGGTTCAATACCCGGCCTGGTGCAGTGGGTTAAAGGATCCAGCATTGCTGCAATTAGCGGTAAAGCTGATATTATCTTCCCTGCCATGGCAATCTTGGGGCTCAAAGATAATGTTTGAGAACACGCTTTGAAAATAATTAATGTGGAGTTCCCATTGCGGCTCAGCGGGTTAAGAACCCAGCTAGTATCCATGAGGATGTGGTTTCGACCCCCGGTCTGGCTCAGTGGGTCAAGGATCTGGCATTGCCACAAGCTGCGGTGTAAGTCACAAAAATGGCTTGGATCTGGTATTGCTGTGACTGTGGTGTAGGCTGGTGGCTACGATTCTGATTCAAAGCCTAGCCTGGGAACCTCCATATGCTGTAGGTGCGGCCCTAAAAAGACAAACAAAATTAATTATTATATTTAAGGTAAAATATTTGTTATCGTGCACATAACTTCCCATTAGCCTATACAGTTATCTTTACAAAAACTGGATATTTGTCCCTCACTATGTCTGAGGGATTGGTTTCAGGACCCTACTCCTCAACCCAAAATCTGTGGATTCTCAAGTCCCTTATACCCAATGCTTTAGCCGGCCCTTCATGTCCATGGGTTCTGCATATGTGCATTCAACCAACCACAGATTCCATCTTGTTCCAACTTGTTCTTGTTTCCAGTCCACATTTAATGACATTAAGTTGGTAGCTTTAAATCAGCAAATTATACAAATCAGGACTTATGTGTGATTGGGTTGCTTATTTTCTTAAACATTTACCCACATAACACTGCTGGGACTTTTATAGATATATTTCCAAAGTTAGTTTTCAATAAAGTGATAAACATGTATTTTCTTTTAAAACTACACAAAAGTTTTATCATCTGAAAAAAACATATTCAAATATATATAAACATGGTGTTACTAAATTCTCTTCCTTACCTGTAGCAGTGATTTCAACCTAAAGTGGGATAAGAATAATCTGGGGTACTTGTTTAAAGAAAATTTCAGGGCCCTACTCCTAAGAATATGAACAAGAGACTGAGAAAAGATCTGGAAGGGTCAGGTTTTACAAGCTCTGCGGGTATCCCAAACAGTCTTAGATGACATTTGGAGCTACAGATAAAACATAACCCTACATTTTGGCTTTTAAGTCCTCCACCACTGTTAGTGAAAGCTGGATTGCCACTCTAAAGCTAATAAGGAGGGGCAAGATTGGCAGAAAGGGAAGTTGGCTTCATTTTGGATGCAGGCAACCAGTGGGGTGGGGGGACGAGTGAGAGGTGTGTGCTCCTGTCCAAAGGCTGATTCCCCCACAACCAGAAGGCAAGAGCTTTAAAGAAGAGTTTCAGGGGTGTATAGAGGGAGGGGGTTGGATGCATCAACAGTACAGTCAGCTCTGATAGTCATCTTGTAACTGGTCATGTGGTGTCTGATTAGCATCATCTTGATTTTGTTAAGCGCAGTTAATCTGCAGGTACAGGGTCAGTTTGTTCCCATGTCCTTGAGGCCAGTTCTCAGAACTGTGGCAGCTGATGTCATGGCTATAGTCTGGTCATCATGTAGTTAATTTCTTTCACCTGTTGGGGGTTTTAGTTTCTACAAGATATGGCTCAGAATATTATCTATAGTTCCTTGAGGAGGAACTAAAAGTCCCTGACTTTGCTTAATGACTAAACTCTTATTATTTGGTTTTGTTTTTCTTTGCTTCTGCATTTTCTCATTTCTCTGGTTGAACTTTGCTACTTTTCTTTCTTTCTTTTTTTTTTTTTTGTCTTTTTAGGGCTGCACTCATGCATATGGAGGTTCCCAGGCTAGGGGTTGAACAGAGCTGTAGCCGCCGGCCTACACCAGAGCCACAGCAATGTGGGATCCAAGCCGCATCTGCGACCTACACCACAGCTCGTGGCAACACCGGATCCTTAACCCACTGAGCAAGGCCAGGGATCAAACCCACATCCTCAAGGATACTAGTCAGGTTCATTAACCACTGAGCCACGATGGGAACTCCCAGTTAAACTTATTTTTGACTAAAGTTCTTCTATAGACAAAAGGCAGGTGGAGAACAGGGGGTGATGGGGAGGACCAAGGGATCCTGCTCTGTTTCACCACCTGTTCACAAAATCCCTTCTCATTTCCAATCGCTCCCCAAAGTATGCCGGTCCTGATTGAGAAGATACCATTACTCTCCTGCAACAGTCTTTGGAATTTTGTTTTATCTATATTCCAAGTTTTCCATAAGATGGCTTGAGAGCTCTCCAATGTGGACCCTGGGTTGAGGACATAAAATAGATTTCATAGCCTTTTGTATGAGCAAACTTCGTAACTGTTTCAAGGGCACATGCTGGCAATGAGTCAGGACCAAATGAACTCTTGAAAAAAGAGGCAAGGAAGAGGATCAAGAAAGAAGAATGAAGGTCTGTGTATGCACTCCCCCACAGACTACAGAATAATGCCGAGCACTTTTTTCGAAGCAATTGTACTTTTGTCACATAAGTCTTACTATATAAAAATAACTTGTTTTATAAATTAGCTGTCAAATCCTTGGAGAAGCCAACCATGAACAATTTGTTGTTGGTTATATTTCCATTATTGTCACTATTTAATCCATAGTTTAGTGATTAATGATTTTCTAAGAAAACTTGTTTGAAGTATGAAGAATGAAATCTGTTAAACAGAGTAAAACCCAATAAGATTCATTTGTCTTGGTGTCTCATCAATACTGAAACTGCCATGACATAATTAATGGTCCAAGAGATGAAACAGGACCCCTGTCATGTCTCCTCTATTTAAGTCTTCAAAAATGAAAAATAATTAGTAAAGGTGTAAAACAAATTGCTTGACATGCTAAGAAGCAAAATAATCCCATTAAAATAATTAGAATTTCATCTCAAATTATTAACCACTGCTTTTCCACTAGAGAAAAATCCTAGTCTGAGGTGATCCCCTGATACATGTGGGCATAATTTATGACACTGCCATTACAAATCTGTGAAAGGATGTATTTTCTGAAGCTTGATAATAAGCCGCTAGACATGTTTCTCTCAGAATTAAAAGGCTACTTTGGCACAACAATGTATATATTTATTGACAAAATTGCTCTTTCTTTAGTTTAAGAGTCTCCTACATAACTGAATACATATTATGAGCTCATAGATTCATAGAAATTATGTTTGCAAATATACCAGACTGGAAGAAAAGGCAAATGAAAATGATGACAACACTTTATTTGTTCAGGAATAGGAGACTGGGCATTAAATTTTCTGCTGCACAATAAATACAAATTAAAAATGCTGA
Source organism: Catagonus wagneri (assembly GCA_004024745.2). Classification (NCBI taxonomy): domain Eukaryota; kingdom Metazoa; phylum Chordata; class Mammalia; order Artiodactyla; family Tayassuidae; genus Catagonus; species Catagonus wagneri. The sequence continues at coordinate 16,047,881 of PVHT020000173.1, forward strand.
CAGCACTTCAACTTGGCTCTAGACCATATGAGTGACCAATCTGTGTCCCTGAACAGTCAGCAGGTAAACTATTATTTTAATCTAATCTGATTTCATCTGGTAAATTATTTTTGAGCACCAACTATGACAAAAGGCATTTTGCTAACATCATGAGGAAGACAGAGTTGAGAATTCATTTGAATCCATGATATTAGGAAACTTGAAATCTACTGGGGAATAAAGGCATGAATAGAAATAACTATGATAGAAAAGTAAAATATGAAGTGCTCTGGAAAACACAGGGTCAAGGTGATTATCTCCACATGGGGGAATGGGTGAAGAATTTTACAGAAAAGACAGCAAAAGAGAAAAGTCTATAATTTTCCTACGATGCGGAGGCTTATGAGAGTGCTTGAAAGACGTCTCAGAAAGTGTAGGAGACTACAGTGACGAGGGGAGGAAAAAGGAAGAGAGGCTTTAATCTTAACACCTCCTAACTATACTGCAACCCTGCGGGCTTCTGATTGCATATCCTCCAGCACCATGCTTGGCACACAGCAAGCACTCGACATATTTGGTAGAGAGGGAGTCCAGCCCAAAAGTATCAAGAAGGAAGAACACTCCAGCTAGTAACACCCATGCAAGTGTAAGACTCTACCTAGAAGATAACTAGTGTTTTAAAATGTGAAAGTGCAAGCTAAAGCTCATTTCATATGCACTTAAATGTCATGTCTCATAACTACGATGAGCAAGCAGCACAAATCACAATGTACTCATTATTTTATCTTCACTGGAAATTAACTTGCTCTCATTCTGCTATTACAAAAATGTTATCCAATTTATCATGCATATTTTTCCACGTGTTCATATATGATTTAACATGGTTTCATTAGTTTTAACAAGGAAATACAAGTATAATTTCTTAGATACTTAAAGGATAAGAAAAATTCAGAGACCATTATTCTCAAATCAAGCAGTACTTCAAATAACACAATCAAGTAATAGTTTAATTAACAAGCACACTAGGAAGATGATGCCTAAATCAAAGCCAAAGTGGTAAAAACCAATGTATCTATTTCATTCTGCATCCATTTCTCCCATTCCCTGACCTCCAACTCACTGAAAGGTTCTAGCCCTCAAGACACACCACAATCTTAGTGAAACAATGAGAAATCACTACTCTTTCCATTCTACTTTAACCAGGAATCATTCACACTGAAATTAACTAAAAATATTTTTATTAGAGTTTTCTAATTGGAAATATTTTTTATTCCTAAGAAGAAAAGGCATTTTCTCACTTTAAAGGACCCCCGAATACTTTGATCTCTACTAACCCTACTTAGCTGATTCTTAGGTTGTCCTAAATACCAGCCCATATGGTGTCCCTTCTTGCAGAGGACACAGCCCATATGAAGGGATACGGCTTGATCATAATAAAGTTGGGAGGAATTCAGACGTCACTTGCCCATTACCCAGTGGATCTGTGCAGTGAAAAACCTTGCACAACTGAACATAGCAGCTCCACTTGATGGACAATCCAGTTTAATTCTTAAGGGATGACTTAGGGAGAGAGGCCCAAAGCACAGTCTCCGTAACTGGGTCCTTGCTCTTCTCAGATCCAAGCTAAGACTGTAGAAAACTTTAGGGAATAGAAGAGCATATGTTACATCTGAAATGGACCTACATCACCCCAGCAAAGGGCTGTCTGCCAGCAGGTCTCTTCTCTCTAACCCTGTCCCCAATGGATTTTCCTTGACCAAATACATACCCCAAACCCCAACTTTTATCTCCTTTAACCTTAACCGCTTAAGTTTTTTGCTTAAGACTAAGATATTTTTATTGCTTTTTAAAATTGCTGATATATACTCCTGCTTACCTGAACTGTATCCTCTGCTTCTCAGATTGTTTCTGCATGAGGTTATGAAGTTTCTAGCAAATAATTACGTTGTTAGAAAACATTACTTTCATTAATAGAGCTATTATTGCACCCAGTAAACAGTGTTGATGATGACAGGCTTTTTAAATCAACTTTTAAAACCACTTTTAAGAGTTTTCTTTATTTATGCTTTACACCTACTTCCAAGAGAAGATTTGTGATGGCTTCAAAAAAAAAAAAAAAGGACAAAACCCATTAACACTGCCTACAAAACTAAAATCAAATAATAAAGAAGAAATGACACCAGAAAAAAGCAGACTAGGGAAGCCCACTGGAACACAACACTTAACTCTTTCATACAAAGGAAAATTTTACAGGTCATTTTGGATGATATAAACACTACTGTGGTGCTATGATCAAAGAGGAATTTATCACATGCAACTTTCTTTATCATTGAGCGGGCAACATTGGGAGTAAGCAGCTTTCACAATCCACCTAAGGCATTTGGCAGGGTCAACTTCATTGTTGTGTGACCCATGCAGCTGCACAGCGCCTCAAGCTTAGAAAAGTCCCACACTTGGTTTAACCTCTGCTTTTGTCATCTTGAAATTCTTTATTTTTTCTTTTTAGGGCCACACTTGCAGCATATGGAAGTTCCCAGGCTAGGGGCTGAATCTGAGCTACAGCTGCCAGCCACAGCCACAGCAACGTGGGAGCTAAGTTGCATCTGCAACCTATACCACAGCCCACGGCAACACGGGATCCTTTAACCCACTGAGCAAGCCAGGAATCGAATCCGATTCCTCATGAATACTAGCTGGGTTCATTAGCCAGGAACTCCTCTTAATTATTTATTAGTAAGGTTTCCCACATTTTCATTCTGCACCGGGCATGGCAAATTACATAGCCAGTCCTCACTTTTCATACAGCTAGTTCTTATACCATCCTCTAAATTTCTTGTTTAAGGAGGTTTCTCCTTTGGCAATAGTATTTGCAGAATTTATCCTACATTTTTCTGAGTATAAAAAATAATTCGCTAAGAATATATAACACCCCCCCACCAAACCCACCAATATTAAATCTTATAAATAAATACTAAACCTAAGCAATAGTATTATTTTATTCTGGAGAAACAAGAAAAGCCATTATTTTTCTCCATTCATATATTTAAGCTCAAGACATCTTTCACTGGAAATAATGAATTTATTACTATGTTTTAGATATAGTTAGATTCCTTAGCTATAAAATTTGTAAGTAGCCTTTTGGTTTAAAAATAGTTTTCCGGTTAGCTGAAGTACAACTTCATAAATTGAGGAATGTGAACTCTGAATTATGTCCTCCATGTTTTTTCCCTTAAACTTACTGTATTAAGCAACAAATTTTTAAATGCATTCAAAAAAAAGTAAAATATCCTCAGAAGCCATTTTGTACTTTACTCTGACTTCAGAGCTGTTATAATAACCCCTTCTTACCAGAGGGATGGACTCCTGGCCTGTTTTTTATGAATTTTTGTGCATAATTGAAAGACATCTTTCCCATATATAACAAGTAAAGCAGAACTTGGCAGTTGCAGTCCATATGATTGATGAAAACTGTTTCTGCATATAATAGCACTAGAGGCATCTGTTAGCATATCAAGTACAACACCAAAGCTGCTGCTGGAAGGTGCCTGAAGGTACCATGATCCCAGCATCCCACCATTCCAGTTTAAACAACTACAGTCTTCTAAACACAGCGCTTGGCACAAAAGATCCCTCACTGAGGGAAACATCACATCTAAGCCTGTAGCTTAGAATGTAGCCGGCAACAGAGACAAATAAGTCTGTAATTACTACACTATGTATACATGACATGGTCAAACTACAAAGGAAGGAATGAGGGAAGGTTTCTCCAAGAATGTGACATTTAAGCTTATTTTCAAGTATTTGCCTTGATTATCAATTCAGAATTGAACAATCTGTATGAGGCCACAGTGCATTTACTGTGAACTGATGAAGCTTAAGTTCAGGGCGCTTTACTTGCATAGGCACTTTCCAAGACTTTTTCACTAATTTGTATGTAATTTTGTATTTGTTTACTTAAAGAAGGCCCCCAAACTGCGTGAGAGCCACAATCCACAAAACCTGTGTTCTCCTCTGCATGGGTTAAACTGACTTTTGACCTCCTTCTGAGTCCCTTTCAGAACGACAGGCTCACACAGCTGTATGCTGTTAGCTAATAGCAGTTCCATTTTACTGCCTCACAGATTCATAAAGAGAACAGGGCTAGTCTATAAGGGAGCAAACATTATCCTGTACAGCTGAATTTTCTCAAACTAAACTCTCTTCCTGAGCTCAAAGTGCTAATTCCAGCCTTTCTACTAAAAGCATAAAGACAAGAGCAGGAGGACATAAGCATTTTCATGCTGATCCTAGAACCAAAGAGACACAAAGGGTAAAAAGAGGGAAAGGTGTGGAGGGAAGGAAAATATCATTCTACTGCAGCTCCTTTCTTTTTTTTTTTCTGTCTTCTTTTTTTTTTTTTGCCTTATCTAGGGCTACACCCGCGGTACATGGAGGTTCCCAGGCTACGGGTCTAATAGTAGCTGTAGCTGCCGGCCTTTGCCACAGCCACAGCAACGTGGGATCCGAGCCGAATCTGCAACCTACACCACAGCTCAAGGCAACGCCGGATCCTTAACCCACTAAGCAAGGCCAGGGATCGAACCCGCAACCTCATGGTTCCTAGTCGGATTCGTTAATCACTGTGCCACGACGGGAACTCCTGCAGCTCCTTTCTTGAACTTACTTTCTGGTCCTGCCCCACAGCCTGTTTAAGCTTTCTAGACAACCTCCTCGGAGGGAAGGAAATATAATTTGCTTATCTTTCTCTACAAATGTTTTCCTCCAATGTCACAGGTTTCCTTTATAACAGTGACAGAGAACATCAGGACCACTCTATGGATGAACCTGTGTTTTAGGGGATATGGTGTTATAAAATGCTTTTTAATCAAAGGAGCATGTACTGACTACAAAAAAACCAAATTGTTTTAAGCCTCATTTTCAGTAAGCTCCTCTGCTTTTAATGATGAAGTTATCTAAAAAAAAAAAAATGAAGTTATTTATAAAGGTGATTTTTATTTAAAAAACACTTGGCAAAAATAAAAATAAAATCAGGAATGGTAAATTCACTAATTATTAGACAAATGCAAATCAAAACTACAATGAGGTGTCACCTCACACTGGTCAGAATGGCCATCATCAAAAAATTTACAAACAATAAATGTTGGAGGGAGTGTGGAGAAAAAGGAACCCTCCTATACTATTAGAATGTAAATTGGTGCAAGCACTATGGAGAACAGTATTGAAGTTTCCTAAAGAACTAAATATAGAACTACCATATGATCCAGCAAGGAAAATCAATCCACATGATGCTATGTCCAGCAAAATTCATTTTGATTTAATCTGAATAGGCACGTAAATAAATCTTTGAATCACATAGAGACTAAAGAAGACTGTCATGAAACCTAAATATAATTATTACAGCACATGGGAAGGAAATAAAAAAAAAGGTATTAGCAGGATTGCTTAGAAAAAGCCATATTTAAAGCATATAATTCATCTGGTAATCACTAACAGGTCACACTATTTCATGTAAAGAGTTCAAACAAAAGTTCTCAAAGTATTAAGGAAAAAATTATTTTTCAGCTGTTATTTTATAACAGTTGTTCTTATAACAGCTGTTATAAGACAATACAAAAGTTGTAAAAATAACAATATGTAATATTTTCACAGAGGAAAAATGACAGCAGGCAATAGACTGCAATGTTAGCTGATGTGGAGGGACCTTCAGCTAGGTGGCATAAGATTATCTCTGCGAAGGAGTTTCTTGTATAAATTTGGAAATTTTATCAGATAGAGTTTCAGGCTCTTTATCTGTACCTAAAAAGAATGCTGATAATAAATCACTACCTTTTGAAATAGAGCAGCCTTTTAACAGTTGTGTTTTTGTAGTGTCACAGAAAAACTGGCTGTACAATGCATTTTGGGTATAATTTTGCACATTTAGCAAGTTCAGTTTCAATAGAAATGTGTCTTCCCAAAAATAAGCTTAAACTTTCCTTTGTTCTCCCATAAACCAGAACACTTAAAAGATATCAACAGCACTTTGCAGTAAACAGTGGCAGTAAACACTGAAATTGTGCATGTTCTTTCAAAAACTGTCTTAAGGAATTTTATTCAAATAATTGGATTCACCAGAAAACTAAAGAGAATACTCAAAAGTATTACAAGGTTTCTATCAGAAAGTGAGAAGTCTAAATTTATAGTTCCCCTAGCTAACATAAATTCAGTGATCAATATTTCAAATGTAAGGCATTCATAATAGATTTACATGTATGCTCTCCACTAACCCGCTACCTCTACTTGAATGTCTTGTCCTTCAAAGACAAAAGGTACAAAATTATACTAATCCCCTACCCATCTCCTGCCATATACCTCCTTTTCTTGCATATTACTAACAGGTCTCCCTCTCTCCAGATCTTCCCTCCAAGCTCTAGCCAGAACAGACTCCTCTTTAAACACAAATCTGATTATGTCATTGCTCTGTTTGAAGCACTCCACATGTTTCCCATTGCCTTTCATTCACCTGAAACTGGCTCACAGTGCACTTTGAGATTTGGTGACAATTCACCTATCCTGCTGCATTACTATCTACCCCTCGTCCCATAGTCTAGGCTGTTACCAGCCAAGCCGAATTGCTCTGAATTCCACAGATGTACCTAAATGTCTCTCATCCAGTCCAAAAACTCTTTCTCCAGTATGATCCCCTAATCCTTCAGCTTAAATCTCACTCATACTGAAGCCCTAGACTAACTCAGGTTGCCTTGGTGTTCCATACTTCCTTTCCCACAAACCCAAATGTACCAAACATTATCACTGTTCTACTGTTGGGGGGGGGGTAGGGGAAATGTTTTTTCTCCACTCCTGAAGTTTTTCTCACATGGAAGGAGCACTATTAGCAGTGTGACACTCTTACTCTTCCCCCTTAGGAGGAAAGGATGAAATGACTTGGGGAATTCTAGAGGGGCAACACAGAGTCTCTCCTTGTTCTTCCTGGGAGCCATTTTCTGCACAGGCAACACAGGCTTTGCTTCCCAATGCTCTATGTCTGATGACCCCAGGTGCTTCCCTCTGTAGAGGAACATGCAGTTGTGCATCACTCCTGGGACACTGTAAGCACACTTATAACATTAAAAGGCTGCACACTCTAATACCAGCTTTACCATTATAAAGGTGATAGTTGTGTTTCTCAACCACCATACTCTCTTTTTTGATTTCTCAATTCGTTTAGCAATCAGGCAGGGACAATGAGAGATTTTTATTTGGAATACACAAACCCCCAAATTATAATTAATTTTATTCTGTCTTTCGTGATAAGCTATAAATTCTAGAAAGAGATTATATGTCTGTTTTAGTATTTATTGTATTCCCTGCAAACAAGCAAGTGCCTGGTCAATACCAGGTGATTCATAAATTATTGCTTATTGAATAAACAAGTAAATAGATGCCATCCTTCCATATTATCCACTATTCTGGCACCAGTTAAGTTGTAACTACTCTTAAAATATTTATTATTTCCAAGCCCCATTCAATATTTTCTATCTAATAAATTTTAGACTCCTAACATCAACCTGATATACTATTAAAATTCCTATTAATAGCAGTCTATTTAAATAAACCCTAAATTGGAAACCAATGAGCTAGCACATTAAGAATTCACTAATTTGCAGATCATTTTCATCCATTAGTTCACTGCAGAAAAATCACACATTTAGAAAATAGTTCAAAGAGCAATTTCACCAACATTTCAACCTTAAACTTCCATATAATATAATTTTTTTTTTATCCAAGAACATATAATAAAGCCTAGAAATGTTAGGTATAGTTCAAGATAGTGAAAAGAGGCAAGTTACCATTTTGGAAAGTAAAATAATGGATAATTGAATAATATTATGATAAAGTTAGGAGAGATTATTAGATTTTGAGAGTTTCTGAAACTCCCACATTTAATTTTTTTGTGCGTGTGTGTCTTTTTGTCATTTCAGGGCCGCACCCACAGCATGTGGAGGTTTCCAGGCTAGGGGTCAAATCGGACCTGTAGCTGTCAGCCTATGCCAGAGCCACGGCAACGCCTGATCCAAGCCGCATCTGTGACCTACACCACAGCTCATGGCAATGCCAGATCGTTAACCCACTGAGTGATGCCAGGGATCAAACCCGCAACCTCATGGTTCCTAGTCGTTCGTTAACCGCTGTGCCATGACAGTAACTCCTCCCACATTTAATTTTAAAATTTTTATTAAGCACGAGAACAGCTTTTGGTGTTCTAAATATGTTTGCTAATAAGTTTATAAAATTACTATTTTATGTTTAAATATATTAATTTAAAAGGACTGATACATTCCTGCATATGATTTCTCATTTACAATCAAGGGAGTTTAGAAGTTTTCCCTTTGATAAAACAAATCTACAATTTTATGAAGAAACCTAACAAGAAAATACAAATGCTATAATAAAAATATCTTTTATAGAATGCTTTTTCTCATAAAGTATGTTATTTTAAGTGAAGAATGACTGTATAAACTGACTTGTAGCAACTTCATTTTTATTCATTCAATTATATTTAAAAGTCCATGTATATGCATGAATACATAACTAAACATTCTTGTAAGATTTGTCTCTACACTTCAAGAAAAAATACATATATTCTCAAAATTTTAGAATTATGATGCTACTACATAAAATATAGTAAAGAATTATATGTCAATATCTTCCTTTTGTATTTATGACAAAAGGAAAAGTATTCCACGAAGAATTGTAAATGAAGCTCTAACTCACACAGGACAGGAACAAAATGTGCAATAACCAGAAGTCTTTGGGGATGTATTTTTAAACAGGAGGTTTTGAAAACTCCAAATTTAGCTTCATAAAAAGAGGTAGTGCAAGTGTGAAGCATGTGGTCATTTTGGCATACTCTGTGTATAACTTCTCTCTTTACCTATATAAGGATATAATAAAGCTGCAGAAATGTGCAAAGCAGAAATCCTCCAGTTCTGTTTATCCACTTTCAGTCAGGTAGTAAAATATCCTAATATGCCATGAAGAAATCTTCAAAACGCAATACCAAAATAACTTGCTAAAGAGAAGACAACTTCTTTATTTAGATACTGAGCAGTTTAAAGGAAAGGACTGGTGGGGCTTTTTGTTTTTTAGTTTTTTTGAAGCCAAGTATATCTGCATGCATCAGTCAGTTTTACTAAATTTTTAGCTTTACTTTGTTGCATTTTTTTCTTACTGTCAGGCCCCTTTCTTCCTCTTCTATCCCCTATACCCTCCAACTTCCTCTCAAGCAGTGAGTGGGGGTGGGTAGGCCTCAATGTCCTTCATCTTTTTCCATTTCATTTCTTCTTTATTGTTCTTTCTCCTCTTTCTGGCTTCCTCTGGACTTCTTTCACTACTATAATTATTTTCCAGCCTCATATTTCTTTTAGAAATTCAATTTCTAAGACACCTTCCATTCACTTCTAATTCCACAGTCTTTGGCAATGCTTTGTAAAAAAAATGTAAACTAAGGTGTCCTTTCTCTTGCTTTGCTTAGACACAGCAATGGAAGGAACAGTAAAGAGTTTCTGCGTGTGATGTGTGTGATGTTATTGTGGCCTCAGTATCAAGGGAATACTGAAATCTTCCTATAATCCACATGTATGGCAAAAGCATTCACAACCTGGAAAAAAAAAATCAAACCTGTTCACATAGAACTACTGTGCTGACAATTTAAATGTGAAATTCTGACTATTTAAATGATCCCCTATGACTTTCAGTTTGATTTTGAAGAATGTTGATCTCTGAAGACCATTGTGGTTTCAAATATAATTTTAAATGGATATCCAGGATCCAAATCAACCAATAACTATGAGAATACCCACGAATAGTAAAACGTACAGAAAAACTGGATTCCCAGATGTTAATAGCTCAGTAAGTAGAGTCTCTGGCCACAAAGATATTGAAACCATTCCTCACTCTCTGCTACGCAATATACAAAAAGAAGACACAAATTAGTATAATAAATCACAAAATAGAAATCAAATTAATAAACATTAATGATAAGTAACGTACAGCTACTGTAAAAATGGCACATAGTTATAAATATGAACGATAATCAGCACAATCAAGATCTAATTCAAGAATACACTTAAAATTTCCAAAACCTAAATGAAGACAACTATACAACTTTACTAAGTTAATTAAAAGGTATACTATTTCCTTGAATAGAATGATCAATATTGTAAAGATGCTAGTTGTTCAATTACAAATATTGCAATTGCACACTATTTTAGAGAAGAATTTGCAAACTGAATTTAATGAATTTATTCTGGAAGAAAAGTGTGAAAGAATAGTCAAGAGGAGTTTTTAAAGAAAAAAAATGACAGAGAGACTTTCCCTTAGATATGAAAATTACTCTAAAACTAGAGTGTTTAAACAGATGATACTAGCAAAGTAATATCACTACCATAATAAAAAGTCTATAAACACGTGCATATATAGATTTAGTATAAGAATAAAATGAAATTAAACAAATTCTTACTTCACAGTGTTAAAAAGATTAATTCTATAGGAATTATTATATTTAAAAACGTATAATGAAAACAAAACTTAGAAACAATAGAGGAAATTTTATTTTCTGTTTCAGTAATCTTGAGGTTTGGGAAGTATCTGATTGCCTGCATTTGAAATGTAGTACTATCACTTAAAACTATGTAACTTTGAATAAATTACTTACACATCATCTATTAAAGGAGAATTAATAGTATCCTATTCATAGGATTGTTGTGAGAGTTCAGGGAGGATGTGCATGTAAAGTGCTTTGGTGCCCAAGAAACATCAGTTGTGATTTTTATTCTTAGTATGGAAACAAAAGTCAGAAACCATAAACAAAAAGAATGACATATGTGAATATGTCAAGTTTTAAGGTATTTTTTACAACGAATATCACAATAAAAGTAAAACAAAAAAATATGTAAATACAGTCAGCCTGTGGTATCTGTGGCTACAGATACGAAGGGCCCACTGTACCAGACCAATTTACATAAGAAACTTGAGTACCTTCAGATTTTCATATTGACAGGAGTCCTGAAACCAATCCACCACGGATACCAAGGCACAACTATATTTACCACATACATCAAGAACATATTACAAATCCTTTAAATCAATACGAAAATAAGTACCTTAAGAAAAATGTTGCAAATGTCATAAAAAAAAAGCTAATCTCAAGAGAAATACAAAAAGTCACAAGATTACATTTTTCAACCTCACTAGGAATTAAAGAAACACTTTCTTTTTTCTTTTGTGATTAGCAAAAACTGATTATTCATAGTATTGTAACACAGTAAGTCAAAAAACTTAGTCATGCAATACCGATAAAAGAACAAACTGATAAAACATTTTAAAGGAACAGTTTATGAAGGCAAATATTTTAAAGGAGCAGTTTATGAAGGCAAACGGAAATTTATGCATTGCCTTTCCCTTAACAATTCTATTGGTATGAATTTAGCCTGAAGAAATAATGTGTGCAAAACATACAAAACAGGTATTTCTTCACATTGCTGTAAAAGAGCAAAAGAAACAAATCAATAACCTATGAGCTAAAATTGGTAATTACTGAAGCAGCAAAGAGATCAACAGATCAATATTCAGTAGGTAAAACCAAATTAAAGAATAGAATATGTAGTATGTATAATTAATCCTATTAAAATGTACCTAGAAAGCAATATAGGTTTAAAATTATTACAAAGAAAAAGTTGTGCAAGAATATATATCAAACTGTAATCAGTGGGGTAATATTATGGGAAGCTTTTACTTTTTAACTTATACCATTCAATATTGTTTGAATACTTTTTAAGGTTTAAGAATTGCTTTTATAATAATAAAAAGACATTTCTATTTTTGAAAAAACAAAAGATTAAGAAACTCATATAATAATTACTCTCCTAGTTTCAGATTCTCACATAACACTAACAGCTACCTGCCTTTTTAAAACACCTTTTACTTAGGTTCAATAAGGTCCTTGTCAAGAATTAATATATACTTAAGTGTTAACTCCTTTTTAAAAGAGCTGTAATTAAAAGAGCCATTTATAAAGGAATTCACAAGCATGTTTTTCAGTTCAGAGTTTAACATGCAAGTAACATCTCCACTTAGTACTTGAAACCAAGAATTATAACCCACAGCAAGGAGAGCATTTAAAGAAATCTTAATGACAAGAAAGAGTCCAATTTAATTCAGCTTTTAAAATGTTTTTTATACTTTAGAAACTAAGAATTTTCCTACAGCTTATAAAACCTGAACCTTTCATCACATTTACCATTTTTATTTTTCATCATTAATGGTAAACTAATCCATTTCCTTCAGAAACTATAGTTATGCAGAAAATTCATGATTATTACAGTAGGAACAAAACTTGGTAGTCTTTTTCATCAATGAAGAGTATTAGAATCTTCTTAAGATCAAAAGTTTGCATTTTCCATGGTTTTTAACATTTTTTTTTACTAATGCAAGCTCTTACTATATTTAAAAATGGAAGGCTACCACCAAACTTAGTGAAGATTTTCACTTCCTCAGGAAGCAGAGGAACAGCCTTATGACTAGATATTATACTCCTCAGTAAGAATTAAGTTGGATTCCTCCAAGGGAGACTAACTTCCTTATCTCTATGGAATAAAAACTGAACAACACTGTTCTTAGTTTAAAGTTCATTTCTCCTGCCAAAAGTTGTGCAACTCCATATTCTCTTAGGAAGCACCATGGTACAAAGCAGAGCACAACACTCACCAGATGTCTGATTTTGAGAAAGATTAATGTACGCATTTGTAAAATGGGAATAACATTACCTGCCTTAAAAGGATGTGTGGTGACTAAATAGGATGCTCAAAAAATGCTACTTCCTTTCAAGTTCATCTGAGGTCAGGATAATTCAAAATGAGCACACCAAGAAAGGAAAAAAAGTGTCAAATATTTATATAATTATAATTATATGACTTTCAAAATATGTGTTTTCTTGGTCTACTTGAAAACTAAAGAGAGTTAAACAAAGGTAAGTAATCATTAATCAACCAACCATCTTACATTTTAATTCTTTCCTCTTTTTTACCTTTTTTTATGTTGTTGTTGTTTGGCCAGGGAATCAAATCCAAGCCACAGCAGCGACCTGAGCCTCAGCAGTGACCTGAGCCTCAGCAGTGACAATGCCAGATCCTTAACCCCCTGAGCCACATCCTTAATCCACCTTGTAAACAATATGCTCATAAGGGAATAACAAGAGAGCAATTGGAAGCTTCCTGAGCAGTAGAGAAGTAATGCGTCCAGTGTTTGGAACCAGATTACCATCACCACATCCCTGGGTTACTGAGGTGACTTTCAGCACACGTCTTCATATCTGGATTGTGATGGAGGCACTGCATTCACTTCCCCTAACATCCTTCAAACGCTAGCCTCATCACATCTTCTGTTCCGGAAGCTTCAAGTCATGGTCTACGTCTGTTTAATCTCTTCTGCCTGATATTCGAGGTTCTCAGTATTCTGATTACACCTTCCCTATCCAAACAGAATCCCCAACACAGATCCTCTGCTGGAGGTTAGGTCAGTTTACCGAGGGCAGAACACCTCATGGATATCAGTTTCTATGCAGGTGTGCAGACCGTTCCCACCCTGAGGACACTCCTCCCTTACTCTTGCGCAAGCCAACCCATTCTTCAAATCCAGTTCTAGACCTTGCCTTTCCTCAATGAAATCATAAATGTGGAAGTATTTATACTTTAGAGTCAGTGCCACAGAATTTATCATATCTATCAATTTAATTTTTATGTTCAGACACTTAGTCTACAGCTGGTTTTGCCTGGCATTGTTTTCAATTCAGGACAGAGATCATGGCAACTATGATTCTATTTTGAATCATTTAGAAGCCCTTTATAATAAGTATAATAACAGGAAAATTCTTCATTAGTATGAAAATCAATTTCCCATACTCTCCCTATCACATAAATTCTTGATCAGAATTATGGCATATATTTAATATTTATATATAAATCACTGAATCTTTCATTCTGTTTAGGTCTTGTGAAAATACTGCTTTCCAAGAATAGCAGACATTTCTCTAGTTATTCTTGTTGCTTCACACACATATCACGCACGCACTTGTGTATACCAGGCACTATGTGTATATTATATAATTTTGAAAACAATGTGGCAAAGCAGGCATTTTACTCCTTTTTTTACAGGTGAGAAAACAGAAACTGAAAGGGTGAAGGCCACAAAGCAAGTAAGCAAAAGCTGATCGTCAGCTAAGGCCCTTTAGATTCCAAGATCCATCTGCTATGCTCTGTTCCTGCCTCACCAGTGTTCTCATATTATACCCCTGGCTCAGTGCCTTACCCACTTAATGACATTTAAGTTTAAGATAATTATTATCAAAATGTCAAAGTAACATTTTTGAGATCCAGAAAACCGTTCAGCAGGTTAATTTTTTTGGTACAACACTGGAAACACCAGTGACACAAAAGTGCCGGGCAGGAAATTTTTTCAATTACTAACAGTCATTCTATCACATGTGAATACTAAGAGTGCTTTTTTATTTTATTTTTTTGACTAGACAACTTTCAAAAGTTGCCTCAGCCCTAGACAAATGTTCTTAACCACTCATCAGATTTTAGCAGATGGCTGACAGCAACAACAAAAAAGCATCTTCTCACTTTTAATATATTATTCTAGCAAATGTTCAGAGAAAATATAAGTTATGGAAACTTCAGTAACCATCAACCTAACTGATGAGCTCTTTGAAAGTGTTTCATGTAGCCAATTATTTTCCAGTATTTCCAAGTTCACTACAGAACAGGTTCATTGTGTAGCCCTAATGGAAAAGTCCAATGACGTATATTTTCAAAGAAAAATAATATAACATTTTTCAAAGATTATGATTTGTACCTTTGAAAGTAATTGTAAGGAAGATATACTTTCAAAAATCAAGAACAAAAATACAATATGGATTCAGGAATAAGACTTTTAAAATAATTCTCCTGCCTTATTAGTAATCCCAAAATAAAAATTAAAACAGCAATTAGATGCTATGTTCCCATTCAGGCTCTTATTATTTTTCAAATATCACACCTAGTACTGATAAGCATACAGGATATCTGGTACTCTTCATTATGTCAATGGTAGCATAAATTTGGAACAAGTTTCCAGAGAATATTTTGACAATATGTGTTTAAAGATTTAAAACACTTATAAACCTTATAAGCCAATTTAAAGTAATTATTGATAAGTATGTACATATTGTCATTTTTAAAATTACATTCTGGCTGTTTCTGTGGCTGCTCTCTGTTTACCTCTTGTTCTCTTTCCCTCTTCCTTTGCATTTTGGTGGTTTTCTTTAGTGGTATTTTCAATTCCTTTCTCATTTTCTTTTGTGCACTTACTATAAGTTTTTTTCCTTCTGTTTACTGTGAGGTTCACATATAATATCCTACATAAATAGTAGTGTTTTAAGTTGGCAGCAGTGTAAATTGAACATATTCCAGATCTTTATCATTTTACTCCCCAATGTTTTATACTTTTGATAATAAATTTTATATCTTTTTATGTATCCATTAACTAATGGTAATGTATTTAATTTTACCAATTTTGACTTTTAATCTTCATGCTTCCTTTATAAGTGACTGACTCACTAGTTTTATTACATATTTACCTTTCCAGTGAAAATTTTACTTTCATGCATTTCCTTATTAATTAGTGCCATTTCTTTTTCGCTTAAAGAAGTGTCTCTAACGTTTTTCATAGGGCTAGTTTAGTGGTGGTGAACTGCTTTAGCACTTACCCAGGAAACTCTTAATTTCTCCATCAATTCTGAATAAGCTTATTCGGTAGAAAATTTGTGGTTGTAATTTTTTTTTCATCGCTTTGAATATGTCATTCGACTCCCCTCTAGCCTGTAAAGTTTCTGTTGAAATATTTGACAGCCTTAAGGGGTTTCCCTTGTATATAATAAATTATATTTCTCTTGCTTATTTTAAGATTCTCTTTATCCTTAAATTTTATTATTTTAATTTATAATGTGTCTTGGCGTGTGTCTCTTTTAATTCATCTTATTTGAAACTATCTGGATTTCTTGGACCTAGATGTCTGTTTCCTTCTTCAGATTAGAAAAGTTTTCAGTTGCTACTTTTTCAAATAAACTTTCTGGCCTTTTCTCTCTTTCCTTCCAGGACCCTTATAATGCAAAAGATATTGTACTTGATGTTTGCCAAAATGTCCCTTAAAGTAGCTCCACTTTCTAAAATTCTTTTTTCATTTTGGTTGCTCTGTCTAGGTGAGTTCCATTGCTTTGTATTTCAACTTGCTCTTCTATCTCATCCAATTTACTGCTGAATCTCTCTACTGTATTTTTCAATTCAGCTATAACTTCTGTTTGGTATTTTCTTATACTTTCTATCTCTTTGTTGAATTTTCACTATGTTCCTTCATTTTTATCTCAAGTTCAGTGAACATTTTTATGAGCATTACTTTTAACTCTTTATCAGGTAGACTGCTTATCTCTGTTTCATTTAGTTCTTTTTCGGAGGTTTTGTCTTCTCCTTTTCTGAGGTTTTGTCTCCTCATTTTGCCCTATTCTCTACACTTGTGTCTATGTATTAGGTAAATCAGCTACCTCTCCCAGTCTTTAAGGAGTGGCCTATGTAGGAGATGTCCTATGGAACTAAAAAGCTCAATGTCACCTGGCCACCAGAGCCAAGCATTCAAGGGATATTCCTACGTGGACTATGTGTGCTCTCCTTTTTTTGTGAAGTGTGGCTGTTGCCAAGTACTGGTGGATGAAGCTGGACCCTACAACAACTGCAGGGCCCAGACATGGTGACTGTTGGGTACTAGTGCATGAGCTGGCCCCTAGACTTGGCTGTGGGGTTGGTCTGCAGCTGCTGCCAGGTGCTGGTGAGTGTGGTTAAAACCTTGCCAGCTGTCAGGCCCTGACAAGGTATAGGGCTGGCCAGGGCTCTTGGTGGCATGTGCTGATTGATATTAACAGGTTAGAGAAAGAATTCCACAATAATGCCTGCCAGTACCGGTATTAGTAAGGTAGCCTGAGATCCCAAAAATAGCTCCTGCCAGTGTCTAACACCCCAGGGGGCATCCAAAATGGTTTCCGTCTCACCAGCAGATGATTCAAGATTAGTTAAGTATGTCCCCTTTACGAAAGGCCCATGTACTTTTCATGGTGGTTCTGCTCCAGTTTTAAGGTTGAAGGAATCTGCAACCTGAACCTTTTGAGAGCAGATTTTCTGTTCTCTATAGTTCTATAGTTTTCCTGGATGTATTCTCATTGGTTTTCAAGCCAGGCCTTTGAGTGGCTCAACTCTCCTGTGCAAGATACAAGAACTGGGGTGCATGACATGGAGTTCAAATTCCTCATTCTGCAGGGAAATAACCATACCTTCATGATCCTTCCTGGCTGTGGATCACTGCAGTTAGGGCACGGTTTTCCCCTTGGCAAGTCCTACCTCTATTTTTCTTACCTGTCTCAATGCTGTTCTTTCATCCTTTGTTGTAGAGATTTCAAAGAGAATTATTACATATGCAGATATAGATATGTTGCATCTGTGGGATCAGACAAGTTCGGGATTTTCCTGCACCACCCATCTATGGTAGTTTCTCTAAAGAGTTCCTTAAGGTAATTTTTAGATCCTTGGGTATGTGTGGTGACTAGCTTTCATGGTGACCCAGTGATTCCCCACTTTCTGGCATTCATTCTTTTGTATCATAACCTCTGACACTGTATCAAGGTTGGTAGGTAGGATCAGTAGGATACAGCAGAAGGGATAATATGTCACTTCTGAGGGTAGTTCATGAAAGACATCCTCTACCTCACACTGTACCTCACTCTCTCTTGGATCATTATTAACTTCTTAGGAAGTAAGCACCCCATGGAGAGACCTACATGGCAAGGATCTGAGATCTGCTAGTGAGGAACTGAGGCTTCCAACCAATAGTTACAAGCAGACAGCATTAGAACTGGGCTCTCTAGCCTTGTTCAGTCCTTTCAGATGACAACAGCCAAAGTCAGTTGGCAATAGCTTGACTGCAGCTTTATGAGAGACAAATAGCCAGAAGAGTCCGGCAAAGCCACTCCCAGATTCCTAACTCTCAGAAACTGTGTATGAAAATAAATGTTTGTTGTTTTAGGTTATTAAACTGAAGGGCAATCTGTTACACACCAGTGGTAACTAGTTAAGCATATATTCCAAGTTTCTATGCATAACATGTACTGCTTTTAAAATTACAGAGAGAACAAAATGTCATTTTAAAACACTAAACATTGCTTGTCAGTGTAATCTTGATGTAGACCATTAATATTAAATCTGCTGTCAATTTTTAGAGCTAAATTCTTCCAAAAGTATCTAACACAGGTAACATACTTGTGCTAGTCCTGCTGCAGAGAGGTTCTATGTCAATAATAAAATGAATTCTCCAGCTACAGTAAATTAGAAAGCCCTAAAAGTACCTAGAATGGCCCTCTGCAAATAAAGAATAAAAAAAAAAATTAACTAAAGAGTCAATGCAGATATGCAAGTAGTTTTTTTGAAGTGAACAAACTATAAGGAAAGCAGAAAGAAAGAATTATCAAAGATAAAAATAATTATGAATTTTTAAAACAGTAAATATAGCCAAAGGTATTTGGAGAGGGAAAGAAGAAGAAGAAAAAATAAAGGCCAACCTCTATAGTCAAGAAAAAGACCCAAAAGTAAGATAAGAAAATAAGAGGTAGATAAAATCAGTAACACAAAAGAGATTAAAAGAATTTTAAAGAGTGATTTGTATAGTTGGTTGTTTAAAAAATATTTTATTTTTTCTTCTTTTTTTATTAAAGTATAGTTGATTTACAATGTTTCTTCAATCTCTGTTTTACAGCAGTGACCCAGTCATACACAGCAGGACCCCACTGTGCATCCATTCCAAATGTAACAGTAAAAGGTTTCCTCAGAAGAGTAGAATATATACCTAAACAGACTACAAGTATTAGAAGAAACTGAAGTAAAGAACTATCACCAAATAAAGCTGCCAGACCATAATTATTATGTGTTAGTTCTTTTAAAAACTGAAGGAATAGAAAAATATGTAGATTTTTTTAAAATCTATTTTAGAATGTTAAATGGCTTTCTGCAAGCAGAGACAGTAAGTCTGTGTTAGAAAAATTCCTTTCCTCAATATATTTTACTGCCTTCATCAGGAAAACTGTCATAGGTATACAAATCACAATATAATAGGTGACAATGTGCAAGCTGTACACAAGTGATGGGCCTAGTAAACCTTACACTAAAACCTGAAAAAGAGCTGACAAAACAGAAAACTACAGGTCAGTATTATTTATGAACACAGAGGCAAAAATGTTAAATGAAATAAACATCAAACCCCTAAGCATGTTAAAATAATAATAAAACATGTCTAGCTGAGTTCATTTCAGTAACCTCAAAATGATTTAATATTGGGAAATCTACTAACAAACTTATGACATTAATAGGTCAAGAACAATTAAAACAGAACTACCTTCTCAGAGAAAAAAACATATAGTCATTTGGAAAGATGTCTAGAGACTAGTAAGCCAGGATAGCTCAATAATATAATAAAGACTCTCTGCTTCAACTTAGAGTGAGCATCCTATTAAACATTTAGCAAAGTCATTTTCAATAAAACCAGATGCCCTTCACTAACATTAGGATGACATTCTGACATTATTACTAAGGAAACAGAAAAAAGCCTAAGACTTATAAACAATGAAAAGGCAGGTTTTATGTGTATAATATTGTTGCTTATATATATTTTTTTTTTTGGTCTTTTTAGGGTCGCACCTGTGGCATATGGAGATTCCCAGGCTAGCTGCCAGTCTACGCCACAGCCACAGCAACATCAGATCCAAGCTACTTCTGCGACCTACACCACAGTTCTCAGCAATGCCAGATGCTTCACCCACTTGAGCAAGGCCATGGATCGAACCCCCATCCTCATGGAAACTAGTCACATTCCTTTCTGCAGAGCCACAATAGGAACTCCCTGCTGCTTATCTTTAAAAAGCAAGAAATTTAACTGAAATCCCTTAAAAGTAATGAGATTTTGGTAAACTCTTCAATAACAGCTGTGAAGTTTTCAGGAAAAAGCCCCTTTCATTACCCCCAACAAATCATTCAATCATTCGATCCATCTTCCCTCTCCTCTCCTCTCCTCTCCTCTCCCCATCCTTCCCCCTTCCCCTCCCCACCCTACCCCCACACATATACACACACTCATACTGCTACACATCTAGAAATAAAATCACCGTTATCCAATGAAAACAGGGGGAATAGGCCTTTGGAAGAAGTGCAGGACAAGAGAAGTCAGAGTTGAAGAGATAACACAACTCTGGAAAGCCATCTTATAAATTAATCTGGTATACCAAGATGAGTGACACCTCTCTTTTCAAGGAATAAGAAGTGTTTCAAAAACTGTCTAAATATTTACGTATCTGATTGACAATAACAGCTTGGAATACACCAGTGAAGCCCAAGGGTATTTATTACATCCATTTTCAGCCAATACTTGTCTTTTCTTCAGGAAGACAAAGGCTATAAATCTCACATAGAATGAAGAGAACAAAAGGTTTCCTTTCATCTGCTTTACTTTCTCTGGAATCACTAACCTCCAAAAGTCACAATATTCTGGACCACATTTTAAGTCACACAAGAACAATGCTTCCTTTTGTTGCCAAGTGCCTAAAGCTCTTCGGGGACAAGGACAAATCATTTCCTTAGATGCTCAATACTTCCTTATTAAAACATTTAAACAAAGTGTCCTAATTATTAAGCTACTAAACCTTCTTGTACTGAAAAAGGAAAATTTACCCACATTAGCATAAACATGGATAAATTTGGGAGTTTGATTTTCACGGATCCTTTTTCTTTCCATTGCGCCAATGACAACATCTCATACAGTAACAGAAAACTGATATATATTGACTAAAATCAGCCTTGTTGGATCATCCCAAGTTCGATTTCTCCAACAAAAAAAAAAGGGAACTGAAAGTTTCTCCTGGCCATGTATAATGTCTCTCATCTAATGATGTTAAGACCTTTTTTTTCAACTGGGCCAAGCAAGTATCAGATTTCAGTTTAAATCTGCATCTTAAATGACTACAATTGTGCGAGATATGAAAAAAGGGCTAAGTAAATATTTAAATATAATGTATAATAGAATATAAATATTCAGTTTATTAGGAAGTAATATTTTTTTATCCACTTCTCCCTTTTATTTTAGAAAAACAAAAAATAACATCAACTATTCACTAAGAGACAGCATAGGCCCATTATTAAACCACAGTACTTACATAAAAGCTTTTCTACTATTTTATATTATCTGTCAAGAAGTACCATTATATGTTTCCATATGTAAATAATCACAATAATAGAATCTCCTCAAACAGAAACAATAACATCTTTTCCATGATCCATCGCTCTGCTTTGGGCAGACAGAGCCACAACTAAGTTTTTATAAATAATGTTTTGCTTTTTTCCTGCTGCATGTGACACAGTATGTAGATATAACCTGCTGCATTCATTACCAGATTTCTTTATCTTACTACTAAGTCTGTTAGATAAAGGCATAAAAATAGGATTTAGCTTAGGTAAGTTTTACACACATAAGCTTCCTATTGCTGTTTCATATCACACAAGTGATTACACAAGTTTCTCCAAGTACTACATGCCAGTATAATTATCTACATATTGGAAAAGCACCAAAATGAGATTTTCCTCATTGATATGACTTTTACTTTTAAAGTGCATCAGTTATGGTATAGCTAATGAAGTGGAGTGAGAGAGATGAGGCCCTTTCACATATTAATCTGAGCTTAAAATAAATTCCAAGAAGCATCACTGTGATATAAGGATGGGCAGAGGTATGTGTTTATCTCTGAAAAAAAAAACAGCTCTGGCTAAGTCAAATGCCACTTTTCATAGTTTAATGGGTGGAATTAAAGAGAATGAGTCAGACAGACCATTGAAACAACAGTAGCTTCAAATTCTGACTCTGACACTTTCTGTGTGATGTTGAATAATTATACTCCAGAGCCACTGCTTCCTTATCTGTAAAAGAGGATAAAAATATGTACCATGTAATGCTGTTATGTTGTTGTGATGTTTAGATGCAGTAATGTAGAAAGTGGTCATCAGAGTTCCCAGTATTATAGGAAGAGTAAAGAAACCTGTAGGTATTATTATGGTGAAGTTTATGTTCTAACACCGCTAATCCTGTAGAGGAAATACCCTCTCCTCTTTAAACTGGAAGAAGGAGGAAAAAAACGAAAAAAAAAAAAAAACTGCTGAGAGACTGCTAAACTTACATTGCTGGAAGGCTCGGAACTATGGAAAATTTATGACATAAGAGATCTTTCAGAGGTACTTAGTGATCTATTATTTGCTGCCTGGTAGATGTCTCAAGAAATAAAGTAGAGAATACTTCATCACATGTAATGGGAGACCAGGGCTTCAAAATGCTTTTCCAAGAAGTGGTGCCACCAGTTAAAATAGAACTGCTAGTTTCAAAAAGTCTTAAAAGCAGGCTAGACCTCAGCTTAGGTCTTATGAGTGTGAATAGCCCTAAAAACTTAGCTTTCCTGTTTTACTTGAGCTTATCAACAGCTGGATGAAATTAAAAAGCTAGTATTAACGGCTATGTTTACAACCTTCCTCAGTAGATGAAAATCAGTCATGGTTACATCGGGCTGACAAAATTTCTTCTCAAAGAACATGATAATAAAAGTAAAACGCCCAGAAATACCACATTGATAATGGTCTGTGGACAAACAAAAATTCAATACCCATTATCAGAGTTTACAGTAATTAGATCTGTGTAAAGAAAGTTGAAAACTAGCCAAACCACTCTTCTACAGGTAAAGCAAACAGAATTGCAAAATATGGAAAAATACCATACCTCATCAATACACTAGATTTTAGGAAGGAAAACAGAGGGTTAAAAGTCATGAATACTCCCCATTATTATTTAAATGCTAAACCTAAAAACAACTACTGGCATACAATTAACCCTTGAACAGTAATCTCTCCTGCAAACAGATATTTCTGTAACCTGTTAAAAGTATGCTTTGTCTTACCCTATAGGGAAAAATTATTAAAATAAATTAACATTTTACTGGGTCTCTAATTGGAAGTGGTTGTTCTCAACAAATATGTTTATCAAACAGTGTGACTAGCAAAATGTATTACTGTAGCTGTAGTTATCCAAATTACATGCTGTCTAAAGCAAAAAGGGCAAAAGCCATCTGGCTCATATAACTTGCATTTTCTAGACAGCTTGCAGCTGGTTCTGATTAAGCAGCATCTCAGAACTCTGAAGAGATCTATTTTTATCCCTAGAAGTATATTTTTAGGGCTCACACATCCAAGGCACAAGGCATTTGCATTAATAAATGAACAACCACCTTTAATTAGGAAAAGGTTTATGTGAAACTGTGGTTTAGTCTTTAGTTGTACAAGAGAGACTGCATGTTGACTATGACAGTATGAAACCTAATTTTGAGAACCTGCCCCTCTCTGGACATTTTAGTGTTTCTGAAGAAGGACACAGAAAAGATGCCTCCTCTATCTTATGAAATAATCAAAAGGAGAGAGCTCAGCAAGAAACTTGACTGTTTTATTTTACTCCATCGTAGGAGGCTGGTACAAATTATTATCCCACTGTGCAGATGAGGTAAAAATGGTTTAGAGAGGCTAAATAACATGCTCAATATGGAAAAGGTAATGAAGGATGCGACCAGGATTCACCTCCTTATCTTCTGGCTCTAGAGCCTGAGCTATTAAGTACCAAATTATGATTTCTCACCAATGACAGGGTTAATAGTGAATTTTAATAATTCATTTTATCATAATAAAATTTAATAATATCATACAAAGAAGTAATCATAAATTTTGATGGAAGAAACATATTAGAACAGTCTAGATCTAAATCTTATAATAATAAAGATGATGAATAATAAAAAAGAAAAGTTTTTCTTCTAATTTAAATCTCCATAGTGTTATTACTTATCATCCTATTCATCATCACCCTACTCCAAAGTAAGATGAAGTCAGGCTTGGGAGCTAGATATAAACATGCAAACAACATCTGAGATTCCTAAAAGACATGGGTATTCTTATTTTTATAGACCTATGTACAAAGAAACACAGTGAATCACTGATACGAGTGTACAGCTTGATCTTTTAGTAACTAAAGAATTCTATCTCAAGAGAATTTTGTCCCTCAAATACCCACTCTCCCCCCACCTTCATGATTTCCTACAACCTTCCAAGTCTCTGTCTCATCCTTCCATTACTCCTCCTCCTCAGCTCAGTGACCCCTCCTCACTTTTCTCACTCTTTCCCTTATATACTCACATTAACATTTAGTCCTCGCCAGGAGAAAAAACTCACAATGGCTTACTTGACATTAACAAATCTATGCTATCTATCACCTTAAACTTTACTGATTTACATCCTTCCAGCCAGACGGCAATGTCTAACATTTTAGGGGCTGGCTCTTCACTGAGCATTTTTCATCCTAGAGCTTAGCACAATAACCAGCACTCAGAAGTGCTTGCTGAGCTCGTGGACAGAGAAAGTCATTCTCTCCAGGCACATATTCAGAATATCAAGACTCCTCAGTTCTCTCCAGATTAGAGCTTTCGTCCTGCTCATCACCAATTTAGGAGTTAACAGTGAAAAAGAGCACCTGCATGACTTTGTCATAAGGTATGTCAAACAACAGCCATGGAATACTAGGACTGAATCAGGAAAAAAATCAAGACAATATCAGCACTTTCGGAGAAGTTCATCATTCTCATACGCAAGGGCAAATGTCAAATCATTTCAGATGTCCTTTTGATACCAGATTTCCTTTAACATACCACAGCGCTGTCAGGCTCAAAACATCAGAAACTAGCTCACTTAGCTCACATTTATATTTAAGAGATTTTATCAGGGCCTGAAATTCTAATTTTTTTTAAGCTCTTAGAATGTTGGGACTGTGAGTTAGTGGGCTTCTCTGATGAGAGGATTTTTACACAAGCATGAAGATGCTGAAGCACAGCTCATCAAGAACTTTGTAAGCTGCTTTAAAAGGTAGATGAAATATTGTTGCATAGATGGTCACTGATGGGATTCCCAAATCACTAATTCAAAACTAA
This sequence comes from Catagonus wagneri, assembly GCA_004024745.2. Classification (NCBI taxonomy): domain Eukaryota; kingdom Metazoa; phylum Chordata; class Mammalia; order Artiodactyla; family Tayassuidae; genus Catagonus; species Catagonus wagneri. The sequence continues at coordinate 16,073,028 of PVHT020000173.1, forward strand.
TATTTTCCTCTTTTACTATTAGACATTCTCCTTCCACAAGTATACTTAACATGCTTTTTCATTTCCAGGGGGCTTTGAATGCATTCTAAGTAATTATGGTCACATTTACCTTTATGACTCCAAAGAAAAGGCCACCCGGTATAAAAATCTCAGGGAGTATTTCATTCCTATCTATGACATCATCGCCATGCCCTCCTTATAAATAAATACCTTCTGATGGTAAAAACAGATAATAATGAATGGTTGCCAAGTTTCCTCTCCTCTGGACTGTCATGGAGGATCAAGTGTTAAAATGATGAACTTGGCTATAAATAAAAATGATTACCTCATCACAAACAAATAAAAATTATCAATTTATAACATGAGAAACTACTTCATGCCCAAAATTAGAAGATGAAAAAAGAAAATTTCAATTTATTTCATTACCTTTAGCTGAACACTACTCAAGTTAGTTTTGGTTCTACATAATGTAGCAACTCCCTAAAAACAAAAACAATACTTCCCTGATTCTAGAAGTCTATGTGTCACAGGGTGCAAAGAAAGAAAAGGAAGCAACTGGTTTAAAATAGGCCTGGTAAGTCAATCAGTTACATTATAATGAACTCTTTCAACATCCTTTAGTTCTAAAGGTAAAATGTAGGTTACATTTGAAAAAGGTTTAAAATCATGCTGATTACCTTACATTGTCTAAAATAAGAAATGTTCCTAGCTGAAACTTACATTCTTTATTAGATAAATGAATGAATACTCAAAGCTAATTAGTTTATTGAATTTGATTTTTTAAATTTAGTAATTTTACTATAAATTCAAAGTTTCTCCACTAGACTGTAAGTCCTCTGAGAGTCAAATCTATATGTTATTTAAAGTTGTATCAGTGAATGCAGCAGAATATCTGGATTATACTGGGTGCTCAATAAATTTCTAATGAATACAATTAAATTTGAAAAACTTCCTGTTACGTGTCTCAGTTTCTTTAATTTAACAAATAAAAAGTTTATAGTATATAACGTTTGTACTAGTTGTTCTTAATAGACAAAAAGAGCACTAACAGCAGTGTCAAAAAATTACACTCCTTAAGCTCCATCCACTGACTTCAACCAAGCAAATCTGATCTCACTCTTTTGATTGTTGTACAGTCAAAAATGAGTTCTTCATCTCAATGCTTCAATTCCACAATCTGACCCTGAGAATAACAGTCCTAGATTCAGTTTACTTAACAGATTACATTTAACACAAAAGTAATTCATAAACAGAGAGCAGTGTATATCTTAAGTAAAGTCAGAAATGCTTATTAGCAACGGCTATGGAATTTCAAAGTCAAAGACTTGAATTTTAGCCAAAATTCAGCACTTATTAGTAATGTGACTTTGAACTAATCTCCCCCTAAATTTAGCATTCTCCCATATTAAATGAGGACCATAAAGTAGTTACTTCATGAGAAGTAATGTGTGATAAAATATGAAAAAGCTCCTAGCATTGTGCTGTTACATAAATAGGTGATCAATAAACTTTTTCAATCAGAATGTAAAAGGCCACAAAACCAGACCTTTTATTTTTATTTTTATAGAAGAGAAAGTCATTAGCTCTTGCCATTAATACAGCTGTCCTGCAATAGTATAGGAGTGATAACAAACCAAAAGGACTAAAAGAGCTTAGAAATAATGACATAATGAATAAAGAAAATAAGAGTTAATGAAAGGAAAAACTGCTAAATAAGGTATGTTGACAATTAATTTTGTTTATTTAGTAGCTTAAGACTTAACTAAAGGGTAATTAAGAGGTATGTAATAAAAACCAAGTGCAGAAAATGCACATCTGTGTTAAAAAAAAAGAAAGAAAGAAAATGCACATCCGAGTAAGTCAGGGGTCCTTTTCTGACTGAATATCATTTTAAGATTCTTACTCAGGATTCACACACCACATAATTTCTATGGTATCTTCCAGTCTCTTGCTTTCATTTCCTCATGCTAGTTTTATTATTAAACTTTCTATCCTTTTCTCATTGACGGCTAGATCAAAATTTTTTGTTAAATGTTCTTTCTACACGCTATGCTACCAATAATGACTCTGTTGCAGTTCAGAATGTATGAGGTTTTGGATACAAGTGACCAAGCCTAATCCACAAGTTAAAAACGATTTCTGAGGGGTTCCCATGTAGCTCAGTGGTAACAAACCCCCCCAGTATCTGTGAGGATGCGGGTTTGATCCCTAGCCACACTCTGTGGGTTAAGGGTCTGGCGATGCTGTGACCAGTAGTGTGGGTTGCAGACACAATTCAGATCTGCTGTTGCTGTGGTGTAGGCTGGCAGCTGCAGCTCCAATTGGACCACTAGTCTGGGAACTTTCATATGCAGTGGCTGTGGCCCTAAAAAAGACAAAAAAAAAAGGAATTTGTTTTAGAAATTAGAGGTTCACATAGTTGTGTTTCTCCTAAGGACCATGAATGCAATTTCCTATTTTTAAAATAAAACAAATAATAAGACCTAATAGACATTAAACAAATAGCTATAATAAATAAATGTGTGTAAATGGTAGGAGACATGATATGAGTAATAAGTAAAAAAATATATTTCCTTTCTACTTCCTAGGTAAGACCTCCTATTGATTTATAAATGTTTTCTTGACAGTTTAAGTCTTTCCTTCTCCATACTTTTCATTATTAAGTTGAATAAATATGGTCTTATAAGATTTCTCAAATGATTTTTTGAATGAGGCAGTGCATATATTAAATAAAGCAAACACTTGGATAAAATTTACTATCAAATGCCTGCCACTTCTCTCCCTGCTCTTGAACTTACTCTGAAGTCACAGAATTTGGACCACTAAAACAATTTCACTACTCCTCCCCAAACTGTGCTCCCCAAAAGAGAACTGTTTAAAGGCCATGGTTTTTACTCAAGTCAATGGCCCTGTGTATGCCCATATTGTTTTGTATGATTCACAAAGGAAATGAACTTCTCATTATTCTTTCATCTCCCATAGCCACAATTATAACCAAGGAATTGAAAGGCTGAAATTCAAGGAGTCTTTCTGGGAATATTTATCCCCCTGCATTCCCACCTTTCTTTCCTTTTTTATAATGGGATCCTGGCCAAGAGAAGTGTTCTTCTATATAAAAAGAATTACACAAAAGAGAAAGTCCAAAGACAGGATTCCACTGGGATTTGTTTATTTACGTCACCAAGGTCCTGCCTATGCCTGACCTAGTTTGCAAATATAAAAAATATTTTTAAATAAAACACAGGTTAGAAAACTGAAATAATGAAATAAACTTTCTACTGGATCTGAAAAGTAGGGTTGAAAAAACTGCACTAAGTGGAAATCCAGAAATAATTACCATTTAATGTGTGTTTGTTTCATTTCCCAAAACTGCTTAACATCTCTTAGGCCCTCATTGTCACCAATTAACAGCTCCAATGAGAGAAACTATAATTCACATGCCAAAGATGATAAATCCAAAGTTTCCAAGTTTACAGAATATACACTTTTTTTCCCACAATTTCAATCAGGCTTAATAAGGCTATGGTTTTCTTTGCACAAGAATTTCTCATTGGCCTCCTGATGATTTCAAATCTTAACTATTAGTAAACATCAATGACACTTCCATGCTTGTGTCTTATGTATATACTAAACCCAATCAAATCCCAGAAATATTATCATTGAATGCTTAAGTGCTTCCAAATAAAAAAAAAGGAAAGATAAAGAAATATGGGCTCCAATTTTCCATGAGAGTGTTAAGGCCAAAATAAAAGCTTTTGTAAAGAAATAAATCGAACCTAGAGAATGTCATAACAATATTAATAACATATATATGTTTAACTTAAAATTTCTCTAGTAAGAACTTCATATTAAAGAAAACTATAGAATGTAATAGGGAAATAAATAACAGAAACAATAATCCTAAGTGAGAAGATTACAAAATTCAAAAGAATCAAAAGTTATTTTGTACATATAATAAAACAGCAACTATAATTAAAATTGAACTGTCACTAGAACTAGAAAAGACACTATTCTTTGTGCTACCACAGTTCTGTAGTCACTTCTCTTCTAGGGTTTTTATCACATTATAGTACAAACGTATTTCACATGCCTGTATTCCTGGCAAGATTTTAATTATCAGAGGTAGAGGAACAAGGTAATTTTAATTTTTTCTATCCATACTTTTTCTGGAACACAGGAGAAGCTCAATGATTTTTTAAAAGAAGATATGACTCTATTAGATTTTAAAACAAGTTGCAGAACAATAATTATTTAAATAATGTGGTTTTGATACATAATTTGAAATAGTTCAATGAATAAGAGCAGAAAATCCAGGAAAATACCTAATTATATGTGATAATGTAATAATACAACAAAAAAGGAAATTCAAAACAATGTAACCAAGGGAAGAAAGCTATTTAATAAATGACAGGGAGATAACTGTTTGGTAATTTGAGGAGAATGAGTCAAAATTTATACTCCATATGTTGCCAAAAGCTGCAGCATAGGTCACAGATGCAGCTTAGATCCCATGTTGCCATGGCTGTGTCACAGGCCCACAGCTGCAGCCCCAATTCAAACCCTAGCCTGGGAACTTCCTCAGGTTTGAGCATAAAAAGAAAAAAAAAATTACACCATACCACATAATTATAATACTAACCTCTCCTCTTCCTCTCTATATGCATGTATATATGTAACTATATACATAACAGATATAATTTAGTTCATGAAATATTAGCATGAAATAGAATTGGATATTTGCAAAAGAATGATAGCATTCTAAACTTTGAGTCAATAAAAGATACAAAAAAATGAAAACTTTGTATGTCAATTTAATCTTTAATACTAAGAAATTAATAGTCATGGGACAAGGAAAACAACCAAGGAAAAGGAAATATATTTAAGAAGTACAAGAGATAAAAGGTTGTTTTCTACATTACAAACAAAGGAGGAGCAATGTGACAGAAAAACAAAATCCAGAAGAAGAGTAAGTCAATAACATGGACATGCATGGGGGAAATCAAATTATTAAGCACATGCTAAAAAAAGAACATTATCTTTGAAAAGGTAATCAAAACCGACAAACCTCTGGCTAGACTCACCAAGAAGAGGAGAGAAAAAACTCAAATAAAATAAGAAATGAAAAAAGAGAAGTCACAACGGACATTACAGAAATACAAAAAAACATGAAAAAATACTATCAACAACCGTATGCCAACAAATTTGACAACCTAGAAGAAATGGACAACTTTTTAAAGACTTACACCCTGCCAAAATCAAATCAAGAAGAAACAGATCAACCGAACAGACCAATCACTAGAAATGAAATTGAGTAGGTCATAAAAACACTCCCTACAAGTAAAAGTCCAGGACCAGATGGCTTCACAGGTGAATTCTACCCAACATACAAAGAGGAACTCATACCCATCCTCCTTTTCCAAATGGCTGAAGAAGAAGGAACACTCCCAAAGACATTCTATGACTCCAGCAACACCTTAATTCCAAAAGCAGACAAAGACACCAAGAAAAAAGAAAACTATAGGCCAATATCTTTGATGAATATAGATGCAAAAATTCTCAACAAAATTTTAGCCAACCGAATCCAACAACATATCAAAAAGATCATACACCATGACCAGGTGGGATTCATCCCAGGTGTACAAGGATGGTTCAACATACACAAATCAATCAATGTCATACACCACATTAACCAAAGAAAAGTCAAAAACCACATGATCATCTCAATAGATGCAGAAAAAGCATTTGACAAAGTCCAACATCCATTCATAATCAAAACTCTTACCAAAGTGGGAATACAGGGCATAATAAAAGCCCTTTACAAGAAACCCACAGCAAATATAATACTAAATGGAGAAAAGCTGAAAGCCTTCCCACTAAAATCTGGAACAAGACAAGAATGCCCACTCGCACCACTGTTACTCAACATAGTATTGGAAGTCCTAGCTACAGCAATCAGACAAACAAAAGAAATAAAAGGCATCCAAATAGGAAGAGAAGAGGTAAAACTGTCACTGTATGCAGATGACATGATACTATATATAGAAAATCCCAAGGACTCAACCCCAACATTACTTGAACTGATCAACAAATTCAGCAAAGTAGCAGGATGTAATGTTAACCTTCAGAAATCAATTGCATTTCTGTACACTAACAATGAAATATTAGAAAAAGAATACCAAAATACTTTACTTTTTAAAATTACACCCCTGAAAATCAAACACCTGGGAATAAACCTTACCAAGGAGGTGAAAGACTTATATGCTGAGAACTACAAAATATTAATCAAGGAGATCAAAGAAGATACAAAGAAATGGAAAGATATTCCATGTTCATGGGCCGGAAAAATTAATACTATAAAAATGGGATTACTGGAGTTCCCGTCGTGGCGCAGTGGTTAACAAATACGACTAGGAACCATGAGGTTGCAGGTTTGGTCCCTGGCCTTGCTCAGTGGGTTAACGATCCGGCGTTGCCGTGAGCTGTGGTGTAGGTCGCAGACGCGGCTCGGATCCTGCGTTGCTGTGGCTGCGGCGTAGGCCAGCGGCTACAGCTCCGATAAGACCCCTAGCCTGGGAACCTCCACATGCCGCAGGTGCGGCCCTAAAATGACAAAAAGGCAAAAAAAAAAATGGGATTACTACCCAAAGCAATCTACAAATCCAAAGCAATCCCTATCAAATTACCCATGACATTCTTCACAGAACTAGAACAAACAATCCATAAATTTATATGGAACAACAAAAGACCCTGAATCACCAAAGCAATTCTAAGGAACGAAAACCAAGCAGGAGGCATAACTCTCCCAGACTTCAGGCAATATCACAGGGCCACAGTAATTAAGACAGTATGGTACTGGTACCAAAACAGACATACGGACCAATGGAACAGAATAGAGAACCCAGAAATAAACCCAGACGACTACGGTCAATTAATCTTTGACAAAGAGAGGCAAGAACATAAAATGGGAAAAAGACAGTTTGTTCAGTAAGCATTGCTGGGAAACCTGGACAGCTACATGCAAATCAATGAAACTAGAACACACTCTTACACCATGCACAAAAATAAACTCAAAATGGCTTAAAGACCTAAATATAAGACAAGACAGCATTAAACTCCTAGAAGAGAACACTGGCAAAACATTCTCTGACATCAACCTTACAAATGTTTTCTCAGATCAGTCTCCCAAAGCAACAGAAATAAAAGCAAAGATAAACCAATGGGACCTAATCAAGCTGACAAGCTTTTGCACAGCAAAGTAAACCAAAAAAGAAAACTAAAAGATAACTTACAGAATGGAAGAAAATAGTGTCAAATGATGCAACGGACAACAGCTTAATCTCTAAAATATACAAACAACTTATGCAGCTCAACAGCAAAAAAGCCAACAAACTCACTGAAAAATGGGCAAAGGACCTGAGTAGACATATCTCCAAAGAAGATATGCAGATGACCAACAAGCACATGAAAAAATGCTCAGCATCACTGATAATTAGAGAAATGCAAATCAAAACTACAACGAGATACCACCTCAGACCAGTCTGAATGGCCATCATTAATAAGTCCACAAACAACAAATGCTGGAGGGGGTGAGAAAAGAGAACCCTCCTGTACTGTTGGTGGGAATGTAAGCTGGTACAACCACTATGGAAAACAGTATAGAGGTACCTTAGAAAAGTATACATGGAACTACCACATGACCCAGCAATCCCACTCTTGGGCATATATCCGGACAAAAATCTCCTTGAAAAAGACACTTGCACATACATGTTCACTGCAAGACAACTGGATTAGGAAGATGTAGTATATATACACGATGGAATACTACTCAGCCATAAAAAAGAATATAATAATGCCATTTGCAGCAACATGGATGGAATTAGAGACCCTCATACTGAGTGAAGTCAGGAGAAAGACAAATACCATATGATATCACTTATATCTGGAATCTAACATACTACACAATTGACCCTTCCTACAGAAAAGAAAATCACGGACTTGTAGAACAGACTTGTGGTTGCCAAGGGGGTCGGGGATGGAGTGGGATGGAATGGGAGTCTGGGGTTAACAGTTGTAGACTATTGCCTTTGGGATGGAAAAGCAAGGAGATTCAGCTGTATGGCACTGGGAACTATTTCTAATCACTTGTGATGAATCCATATATGTATGTGTAACCGGGTCACCACACTGTGAAGCTAGAAAATTGACAGAAATCTGTAAACCAGCTATAATGAAAAAATAAAAAAATAAATAAAGAACATTCATTTTATTTATCAAACCAATGCAAATTAAAATGATACCAAAGTGCTATTTTTCATTTAACTAATAGATACAAAAATTCTAAGAAATAATTTGCAACAGTATTCTTGGAAAAGTAAAACTGATAAACCTATATATGATTGTTGACAATTTACATTAGAAAGCACTTTGACAAAGCACCTTACAAGCCATTTTTAAAAATCATATCCTTTGATTCATAAAAATATTCAAAACCTTTAACCTAACAATGTCACGCCAGAAAGTTTAAACTAACTCCAAAAACAAAGGAAAGACGTAAGGGAGAGAAGAAGGGAGGGAGGGAGGATAAAAAGAAGGATGGAAAGAAGGAAGGAAAAAAGGAAGGAAAGAAAGGCATACTCAAATGGATTTTCTGTGGTGATATAATTTATAATAGCAAAACATTATAATTCTAAATCTCTAACACTATAGAAATGATTAAATAAACCAGATGATCAAACAATTACTCTTGAAAATCATTCATTAAAGGGTATAATACATGTAAAGGGCAATATAAATTGAAACTGAAAATGACCTGAAACTGAAAGTAAACAGACTAAATGTACAAGTTATTATGTTAAATAACAGTTTCTATCTAATGGTAATATTGTTTATTCTATAATTAAAAACTGAGAGAAAAACTAATAAATTACTAGTAGATGATCAACATTAGGAACACACAGGAAGATCATATATGAGGTCAAAGCTAAAAACAAAATTAATTCCTTAGAAATAAATAACAATTTCTGGGATGTAGTACTTACTCTGGCATTTAAATTAAAAAAAAAGGCTGTGAATAATTAGAAAATTAGTGCAGTAAATAAATGAAACGCAAAATAAATATGCCTATAGAAAGTATTTTCTCCATGGAGATCAAGAACTAAAGCTGATTTTAAGCTAAAAAATAGCAAGTTAATTGGTCTATTCAGAAAGGATGGAAAACAGAAAAAGGAATATTATTTACAAACCTTTCCCTGTGACTAATTTTTTTTTCAGTTTTCTCTAACAATCATCCCTCTTCATTCTTATGCCTCAGAGTAGCCCTTTGGTATCTAACTATGAAAAACAAGAAGCCTTTGTATACATTCATCACAAACTTTAATATTAGCTTACTGAGAGAACACTGATGTAAAGGTTTAGAGAAAGGGCAGGCTACCTCTCCTATCTATATCACAGAAAAATAGCGCCCTTTCTGCTTTTAGTTTCATTAATGTAATCCAAATGAAAAAATTTGTTATGCCACAATCACGGCTGTTCACACAACTCTACCCGGATCAGTCACTGTGCTCAGACACATCTGGTGTGCCAGAAACAAACTAGGAAGTGGTGTGTGGGAGGGAAGAAAATTAAAAGTTGTCAAACATATTTCTTTAGGCATACAACAAAATCTGTGATTCTAATTATTTTCCTAGTATTTATATAGTCAAGTTAATTATTATACAAACTAAAGTAAAACTTTTAGATTTCCCCCAAAATTTTCTCAATATTCCCAAAATTACCATATCCACATAACACCCCCCAACACACACATACCATTATTATTATGAAATTTTCTACATGGTATGTTACAGCCCTGGGTATTAGATTATCCTGCATTCCTCTAAAATACCCAAATATTTTATGTTTGTTGAGATGTGTTAATAATTGTAGAACTGCTTATATTTCCCCTCTAATGTGAGCAACTATGAATACAGGACAATTATAGTGCCAAAATCAATGTCAATGACACAGACAATGTATATATACTGTTTGACAGTGGAAAATACATTGCCTAAAGTCATCAAAAAATGTCACCAAACCAAAAAGCCCAGGTTATTTATTAATGTTAAATTATATAAAGTTAAGGCTCAGAATCTTTTGAAGCACAATTTAAATACAAGCCAGGAACACCACAGACCTTGCTAGCCCAGCTTTCCTAAATATTTATGTCCTGAGAAAAACACATGAAAACACAGATGAACCCTGATCCATTAACCCAATTGGGAATGGGAAGACTGTTGAACATCTAACATTTGTAGAACATATATGATATTTGATACACTCCCCTAAAATGGTTTATACATACTAATTAATTTAGTTCCTCAGAAAAACTTTTGAGGCAGATACCATTAGTCAGTATGTACACTATGCAGATAAGCAAACTGAAAAAGAGATCATGAAAATCAGTACTGGAGTTAAGTTTCCACATCTCTTGAACCCATAGTTTCCACCATACTCTCTATTGCTGAGTTACCTTCTACTGTGTGCCATGCCTTTCTCTGTGCAATTTCCTGTGTGCCATCTCTCCATTTCATACTGAAACAGAAACTTTACATGCCCATAAACAATATGATGATTTAAGAGACATCAGCTACGTCACTTCTTCAGAAACAATTCACTTTATTTTATTTTTATTTTTTTTTTTTTTGCCTTTTGTCATTTTAGGGCCGCACCTGCGGCATGTGGAAGTTCCCAGGCTAGGGGTCTAATCGGAGCTGTAGCCGCCAGCCTATGCCAGAGCCACAGCAACGCAGGATCCGAGCCGCGTCTGCGACCTACACCACAGCTCACGGCAACGCCGGATCGTTAACCCACTGAGCAAGGCCAGGGATCGAACCCGCAACCTCATGGTTCCTAGTCGGATTCGTTAACCGCTGCGCCACGACGGGAACTCCAGAAACAATTCACTTTAAAGATGATTTCTATTTCAAG
>PVHT020000173.1:16088809-16103707 GCA_004024745.2 Catagonus wagneri
CAATAAAATTAGAAATGAAAAAGGAGAAGTTACAACAGACATCACAGAAATACAAAGGATCATAGGAGACTACTACAAGCAACAATAAAATGCACAACCTAGAAGAAATGGACAAACTCTTAGAAAAGTACAATCTTCCAAGACTAAACCAAGATGAAGTAGAAAAGATGAATGGACCAATCACAAGTACTGAAATTGAAACTGTTATTAAAAAACACCCAACAAAAAGTCCAGGACCAGATGGCTTCACAGGCGAATTCTATCAACCATTTAGAGAAGAGCTAACACCTATCCTGAAACTATTACAAAAAGTTGCAGAGGAAGGAACACTCCCAAACTCATTCTATGAGGCCACCGTCATCCTGGTATCAAAACCAGGAAAAGAAAGGGCAAAAAAAGAAATTACAGGCCAATATCACTGATGAACATAGATGAAAAAATCCTCTACAAATTCCTAGCAAACTGAATCCAACAATACATTAAAAGGATTGTAGGCTATGATCAAGTGGGATACAAGGATTTTTTTCAATGTCCACAAATCAATCAGTATGATACACCACATTAACAAAGTGAAGAATAAAAATTGTATGATCCCCTCAATAGATGCAGAAAAAGCTTCTGACAAAATCCAATACGCATTTCTGGTTAAAACAAAACAAAACAAAACAAAACAAAAACTTCCAGAAAGTGGGTATAGAGGGAACCTACCTCAACATAATAAATCCCATATATGACAAACCTAGAGCTAACATCATTCTCAGTGGTGAAAAGCTGAAAGAATTCCCACTGAGATCAGGAACAAGACAAGGACACCTGCTCTTGCCACTACTGTTCACCATAGTTTTGGAAGTCCTAGCCACAGCAGAGGAAAAAAAAAAAAGAAATAAAAGAATCCAAATTGAAAAGGAAGAGGTAAAACTATCAGCATTTGCAGATGACATGGTACTATACCTAGAAAAATCCTAAAAATGCTACCAGAAAACTGTTAAGAGCTTATCAATGAATTTGGTAAAGTAGCAATCTAAAAATTAATACACAGAAATCAACTGCATTTCTATAAACTAACAATGAAAGATGATAAAGAGAAATCAGGGAAACAACCCCATTTACCACTGCATCAAAAGGAATAAAATACCTAGGAATAAACCTACCTAAAGAGACACAGACTTGTACTCTGAAAACCATAAGTCGCTGATAAACAAAATTAAAGATGACACAAACAGATGGAAAAACATACCATGTTCTTGGATTGGAAGAATCAATATTGTCAAAATGACTATACTACCCAGGGGAATCTACAGATTCAATGCAATCTCTATCAAATTACCAAGGATATTTTTCACAGAAGTAGAACAAAATATTTTAAAGTTTGGAAGAACAAAAGACCCAGAATCATCAAAACAGTATGGCACTGGTACAAAAACAGAAATATAGACAAGTGGAACAGGATAGAAAGCCCAGAATTAAGTCCACACACCTACTGTCAACTAATCTATGACAAAGGAGGCAAAAATATACAATGGAGAATAAGTGGTGCTGGGAAAACTGGAAAGTTACATATAAGAGAATGAAATTAGAACACTTCCTAACTATATACACAAAGATAGAAAATGGACTAAAGACCTAAATATAAGACTGGATACTATAAAACTCTTAGAGGAAAACATAGGCCGAACATACTCTGATATAAACCACAGCAGTATCTTCTCAGATCCACCTCCTAGATTAATGACAATAAAAACAAAAATAAACAAATGTGACCTAATTAAACTTAAAAGTTCTTGCACAGCAAAAGAAACCCTAAACAAAACAAAAGGGCAACCCAAAGATTGGTAGAAAAAATTTGCAAATAAAGCAACTGACAATGGATTCATCTCCAAAATTTATAAACACCTCCTGAAGCTCAATACCAAAAAAAAAAAAAAAAAAAAAAAAAAAAAAAAAAAAAAAAAAAAAAAAAAAAAAAAAAAAAAAAAAAAAAAAAAAAGGGCAGAAGATCTAAATGGACAATTCTCCAAAGACGTTCAGATGGCCAAAAAACAAAACATATGAAAAGGCACTCAACATCACTAATTAGAGATATGCAAACTCAAACTACTATAAGGTACCACCTTATACCAGCCAGAATAGAATGGTCATCCTCAAAAAGTCTACAAACAATAAATGCTGGAGAGGGTGTGGACAAAAGAGAACCCTATTAATTGTTGGTGGGAATGTATATTGGTGTAACCACTATGGAAAACATATGGAGATTCCTCAAAAAACTAAAAATGGAATTATCATTTGATCCAGCAATCCCACTCCTGGGCATCTATCCAGAGACTATCATGACTCAAAAAAACACACGTACTCCAGTGTTCACTGCTGCACTATATACAATAGCCAAGACATGAAGCAACCTAAATGTTCATAAGCAGAGGATACAATGAACTTCTTTGCAGAACAGGTACTGATTCACAGACTTTGAAAAACTTTTGGTTTCCAAAGGAGACAGGTTGGGAGGGGGAGTGATGGGCTGGGTGTTTGGGATGAAAATGCTATAAAACTGGGTTGTGATGATTACTGCACAATTATAAATGTAATAAAATTCATTGAGTTAAAAAAATGTGTTGGTATAGGGACTTCGTGGTGCAGTGGGTTAAGGATCAAGCGTTGTCACTGCTGCAGCTTGGGTTGCTGCTGGGGCACAGGTTCGATCCCTCATCCAATAACTTTCACATGCCTCAAGTCCACCCAAAAAAATAAAAAATAAAAAGTGTGTTGTGTAAATAAATAAACAAATAAACAAATTTTAATATCTTAAAACATAAAATCTCAGACTTACTCATTTGCAATTCAGTACCTTTTAATCTAAAAGGCCTTGAACCTACTAAAAGGAAGTAAATGCCTGGGACGAAAAAGAATAACAGGGGAGAAGGCATGAGTATCCAGAACATTCAAATTTTAAATTACATTTAATTTACCTCTGAGTCAAGAAAAAGTGTCTGCACATAGGTGCAACATGCTTCACAAGGCAAGAAATCCTAAAGGGAAAAAATCCCCTTTTAAGGAACTGTTAAATTACCATAGGTAATTTTTTTTTTTTTTTTTTGTCTTTTTGGCTTTATCTAGAGCTGCACCTGCGGCACATGGAGGTTCCCAGGCTAGGGGTCTAACAGGAGCTGTAGGTGCCGGCCTTTGCCACAGCCACAGCAACACGGGATCTGAGCCACGTCTGCGACCTACACCACAGCTCACAGCAACGCCGGATCCTTAACCCACTGAGCAAGGCCAGGGATCGAACCCACAACCTCATGGTTCCTAGTCGGATTCATTAACCACTGAGCCACGACGGGAACTCCTATCGTAGGTAATTATTTGAAAGACCTACTGTAGGAGGTAAAGAAACAAGATAATCATTAAACACCACCTTCAGAAAAACGAAGTAGTGAAACCCAATAGAAACCTACCCACATAAAATTAAAAATCAACTAAAAATTCCAAGAGAGTTCTATGACCTGAAATTTTACTTAATTCAGGCCCAAAGGTACACAAAAGCAAAACAAACAAAACAAGATCATTTGAATCTGCCTGTAGACAGCTGGAGGATATATATTAAAATACGACAGTGGGTGCTGGCAAAAGTCTACAGCTTAAACAAAGACGACAAATAGAGAGGCAAATGTCTTCCCCAGCATTCTCTTATTAAAAATGTCAGAAGAAGACAAGCCTGGTGATGACAGAGTAGAGAAGTTTATCATTTCCCTCTACTGTGAAGTATTCTGAGTTATGTACAAGGTCTCATTACTAGCTGCTTAATTCTCATTTATTTTTCTCAACTGTAAATAATCAGTTGCCTAGAATGACTTCACTACCCTTGCTTTTTCGACTCTATTCAGGAGAATAATGTGAAAATAACTCATCTTTCAGGGAAAAATGTGTAAGTGACATTGGTGTCAGGACATTGGCGGGTAAAGCAAGCAGAAAAGACAAAGACACCAGAAGGAGAGTTACTTGAAAGAAGCTGCTTCCTAGGGGTGGGGAGGGGCTGTTCTGATTGCCTGAAAAGGATCCTGGCAGGAAGCCCTTGTCTCCTGGGGTCTCTCAGAGGCACTACTCCCTGACTGCTGCCCTCGAGGGAGTTGGATGGGGGCCTGCAGTTAGTTTCGCACTTCTCCATCTATGACCTAGTGGCTTAAGTTCATTAGGGATCTGGGGGAGGCACAGGAAGCCAGGTTCAGCCTTGGGGCCACGATGTGTTCTAAGACCCAACATTATTTGTAATAAAGCAGTTATTCTGAACCCTTTCTCTTTCCTATATTCATTTCTTTGTGGCTCATAAGAAGAAAGGGAGTAGTATATAACACTCTGGAATCCCCCTCAAATAACAAAATTTTTGGCTTATTTCCCACATTGATGTAAAGTATGGAGAACTAAACACAAAAAGGACTAAGGAAGACTACCTAAAGATATAAACTTTGAGACAGGGAACGGGAGTGGATCTTTAAGCAGTCCCTGGAGGGGTCTCTATAGATTGGCTCTGCTGCAGAGTGGTCATAAGTTCCAGCCCAAGGATGCCACAGCTTACTGCGACAAAAGGAATTGAGTATGGTCCCCTATGTTTAAAATGAGAAGGCTGAACCAAACCATCTCTAGGGCACCTACAGGCACCAACACTGCCCCCATTCCCTGTCTCAAAGTTTATATAACAGCAGAAGTTATAACCAAAATTAACTTCAAGGTGCTTTGGTAGCACCTTTAAAGGAACAAATGAAAACCCCTATCAGTCCCAAATCACAAGACTGAAGTCAGCCAAGAACCAAAGCAATCTCTCTTTAAGAAAGAATAAAAAACTACAGATCTACAGCAGCTTTAGAAACACCTGAGGAGGGAAAAATTATAATAAGGAATTAAAATAGGACCTTGACCTCTGTAAAAGATAAGATACAAGAAGAATAAGCATTGGGCTAAAAAAAAGTACTCTTTGTGTTATTTTTAAAGTAAAAGTGTCCTTAGAAATATTCTTAAAAATACTGAATCCTCCCATTGCCCAGTGGTGTTAGTCAACTACCAAAACTAAATAAAATCCCAAATTAGCTAGCAGATGAATTACTGCTTTTACACTTTATCCCGAGTCCAATGTAATCCTATAGACATGATGGGCCAAACTCCTCAGAAAATGCCAAGAAACATTTGAGCCAGGCCAAAAAGTGCTAAAATGTTCCACTGACAAAGAATCCACAAGTCAACATGAAGTTTGCACTGGAAGATACAGCCTTTGAAGAGCAGTTTTCCAGCAGTCCAGCCAAAACTCAGAGATTACTGAAAAAAGCTCTAAAACCCAAAATGGTTCCGAACAGAGGGGTATATGAGGGGGGTTTTCATGGAAATTTATCATTCACAACCAATGGATTCAACCCCTGATCCCATTATACCAGAGGATTTTAATTCTTCCTGGAAATTCCTCATAAATTACAGATAACCACAGTCTGAGCAGAACTAGAACTTCTATGTATTTTTAAACAAGTCAATTTTCTCAATGAGATAAGTACATTACTTCCAGTAGACAGATAATTGTTTTCTTGTTCAATTGCATTACATTTGTGTATCCAGGTATAAAATGTTACAAATGGAAAATTACTGAGAAGCAAAGCAGTCATTACTGTGACTTATAAATGGAGTAAAGGTGTCACAAAAGTTTTACTAATATTTTTTTTATGTTCCTGAATAAGATAATTTTATTTTTTTAATCTCCTATAAACCTGAATGCAGAACAAACAGTAAAAGTAGATCCTTGTGCCTATACACAATACAGACCGAATTAGGATGTCTGCTGGCCAACATGAAAGGCTGAATGACTTGGACGCAAGCATACACAAAAGTAAAATTAATTCAAGAATAAATGATTCATCTTCACAAGAAATCCAGATATTTGGGATCTCTGGGAAGTAAAAATACATAATTTTATAGTATTACTCTTGGAATTAAGTAATATATCTAGATTTTACTTCGGAGATAGAGAAACTGTATCAGAAAAGTACATGTGGTGACACTGTGTATTTCTCGGGAGAATTCTTAACTGTTTATTGTCCTCAATTAAGGAAATATAAAACAAATAAAAGAGACCTTAAAAGACATAAAAAAATCAGCATTTTGCAGTTTAAAACAAATTATTTCTAGATGGTAACTGCACACTGTAGATGGTCACTGAGCAAGAATGGCCACAGAGGAGTTCCCGTCGTGGCTCAGTGTTTAACGAATCCGACTAAGAACCATGAGGTTGTGGGTTCGATCCCTGGCCTTGCTCAGTGGGTTAAGGATCCGGCGTTGCCGTGAGCTGTGGTGCAGGTTTCAGACGCGGCTGGGATCCCGCATTGCTGTGGTTGTGGCGAAGGCCGGTGGCTACAGCTCCTGTTAGACGCCTAGCCTGGGAACCTCCATATGCCGCGGGTGCAGCCCTAGAAAAGTCAAAAAGACAAAAAAAAAAAAAAAGAATGGGCACAGAGAGTGTCTCTGCATAACAGCAAGTAAGAAGGCAGACGATAATGATAAATAATATCTAACAAATGACACATCCTGGGGGGCTTGAGAAGCTCCATTTAACTTAATCTGAAAGGAATCCTAACTATTCAATAGTTTCTGAGCCAAATATATCGACATACACATTATTATACATTGTACATTTTTTAAATGTACAAACTACTTTTAGAAAGTCACCATATTTCAAATTATATAGTCAGAAAATTGTTAAACGGTATAGACTACAATGTAAACATCACGCATTGATCAAATACCCAAAACTGATACTGGGTATGCCTTAGAGGAACATGCCATTCAGAACAGAATGCGTTCTTCCAAAGTAAATTAAAAATTGGTATTGTGAGATCATCTGATGTTAACACAGGTCAAGAAATATATAAGGAAGTGTGACATAATTTTGATTAAAATATGGTAAACATTTAAAGGATTATTTTAACAAGTGATTTCTCTTTTTTAAGTTATGTAAGTTGGTTCTATATGGTTTTTGTTTGTTTGTTTTGCTTTTTAGGGCCGTACCTGAGGCATATGGAAGTTCCCAGGCTAGGGGTCAATCGGAGCCTCAGCTGCCAGCCTACACCACAGCCCCAGCAATGCAGGATCTGAGCCACATCTGCAACCTGCACCATAGCTCACGGCAATGCTAGATCCTTAACCCACTGAGAAAGGCCAGGGATCGAATCCATATCCTCATGAATCCTAGTCGGGTTCCTTAACCACTGAGCCATGAAGGGAACTCCCTATAAGAAGATTTTAAGAGTAAAAAGTTTTTGTAATAGATTAAAAATTCCCTAAGAACTAAATTTCTTCACAGTGTTAGGATTTAAAAAAAAATTCTGCTTGCATTTTTCCTGTTTTTTTCAAAGTTTTATTAATTTTAACTATATAACATAGGGTTAGGCCCCCTGTAAAAAAAGAAAAAAATGTTTTTTAAAAAGCACCTTTAACATTTAGGAGGAATTTCTTTTTGGTGCAAAGCTGCTTTCAGACAAGGTTATATAAAAGCTTTGACTTACTTCATATATGTTACAATATTTTGATTGATATTAAATTAATAAAAACTTCCCCAGAAGAGGTGAGAAAGACTACTTAAAATTTTTTATTTATTTTCTGAATTTACTCAACATCACTTCTGCAGCTTATAACAATTTTTCTAAGACATACCGAAATTTTCCCTGAGGACTAGTCAGCTATAAGGAACCTTAAAAATTCTTAAACCAACCTTTTTATTTTTGAAAAAGGAAATGAATGTTCTAGGAATTAAATGGTGAAACATGACTCTACACATCTACTTAAATGTCATATCAAGTTTAGAAAAAAGAATCCCAATTCCTGTTTTAGTCTTCATTTAAAGTGAAAAATACAGGTAAAAGCAATGTCCAGAGATCTTGAGTATCTGAAGAACATTATTTGAAGCTGAGAACAGAATAGTTGTCCACATGGAACTCACACATTCCAAGGGTACAAGGCAGATGAGCCAATGTCAAAAGTGAACACTGTCAACAACTAGTTTTCTGTATACTGACTCGTCTTTCTCCTTTTGCTCCAAAATTCCCACCTAGAGAGCCTCAGTCAAATCTTTGCCTTCTGCTCCTCTCTCTCACTTTCCTGGGGACTTTATTCTGTCAAGTGACATGCGTTCACCAGCTTGCATATGATTCCAAGATGCCACTCCCAGCCTAAACCACCCAGGCCAGTTACCTTACTTAAGCTGCTTAAAATAACTTCACCTGAATGTCCAGTGTCCCTTCAGAGGCAACAAAACCAAAACCATATTCTCCCTCAAAACTGACTGCCTATTTTCAATTTCCCCATTTCTATTGCTACAGTTATTATTCTCCAGAATTCTCAGTCTCAAATTTTAATTCCTCTTTAACTTCTCCCTCACCTGTGGCTCCCAGATCTGGTCACTAGCCATATCCTATGAATATTAGTCAGAGTACTCCAGAAAAACAAAGCTATATTATAAGAAACTAGCTCGCACAATATGGGGGCTGACAAGTCCAAAACCTGCAGAGAACTGACTGATGTCCCAATTTGTATGGGAAGGCCAGCAGGCTGCTGTAGGACCAGGAAGAACTGATGTTCCCAACGTGAGCGCTGTCTGGCAGAAGGCTCTCTTATTCAAGAAAGGTGAGACTTTTTTTTTCTACTCAGGACCTCAACAAATTGGATGAGGCCCACTCATATTACAGAGGTTCAATCTGCTTTACTTAGTCTACAGATTCAAATTTTAATCTCCAAAAGCACCATCAGAAAAACACCCAGGATAATGTCTGACTAAATATCTTGGCACACAGTAGCACAGTCAAACTGACACACAAAAATCAACCATTACGCTACAGTTTTACTTTTCAAAAATTTCACACCCTTTTCTTTACTCTCATTCTCACTATCATTATCTTATTAATTCAGGTCCTTATGATCTCCTATTAGTTTTTAGCAGAAGGATGTAAACCAGCCCCTTCCTATACTTTAGTTCACATATCACTGAACAGGCAGTAGATACACTTATTTTCAGAAACATTTCCATCATATCATTCTTATTCTATTCCTTAACTCACAGCGGCATCTTACTCTAAATAGATCCGATTCTTTTCTTCATAACATACTGTTGCACATAATCCACACCTACCTGGCCTACTGACCTGTTTCTGCCATCACTCTCCTATATCAGAACTCACAAATAAGCCACCAATAGCTAAAGTATGTTCTTCGCTCGTTAACAACCTTTCTCTACTGAGTATATTCTCCTCTGGAAAGCACTGTGCATTCTTCTCTGCCTATTCCTATCCCATCTACCTTCTAAGATGTGTCTTCAGCTTCAACTCCTTTTGGAAATTTTCCTAATTCTATAAGTGCTATAAATCTTTTAATTTTCTAAATCTCATATGTATTCAAGCTAGACAAAACCACTGTTATTCTAAACTACTCTGTTTTGTACTCTAATTTATTTCTCTTGTACATTCTTCTTTCCCTCATCCCTAGTCTCACCCTATTACCTCCAAATACATACCCTCTATTTATCTTGGGCTGAAAATCTATGATCTGAATCTGTGATGTGTTAAAAAGCAATGGATTTACAAAGAGGTACTATTCTCAAGAACCTAAGAATTTGATATGAAAAATGGAATATTATTTAAATAATTATGGAGCAACGTAGTGCATGCTCTAAGAAAGGTACAAAGCTCTAAGAGGATACAGGGAGTATAACAGAGGGAGAATCTAAATTGTAGAATCTAAATAGTGGAATGATATGGTATGGGATAAATTTAATAGGAGGAGAGGAAAAGGCATTTCAGTGCTGAGAATATATAATCAGTGCAAAGGAATAAAGGTAAAGAAGAAGAAAAATATGTAAAGAGACATTTACCAAAATGGTAACTATATTAGGCATAAAGGACCAGAACCCAGTCACAGAATGACTGAAAAATGAGATTAAATTCAGCAGAAGAACAATTGAGTAATAGCCCCAGCAGCAAAAATGTCTATAATGTTGAGAATTCTCAGTCTATGACTTGAGCAGGGGCAAGGAGAAACAGTCATGGCTGGAGGATGGAGCCAAGTCACTTCTAACCAAGGGAGTTGGAAGTCCCTAAAGTATAGGTGAAATTCTGTTTGTTCCTTATCCAGAATCCTAAAGAACAAAGATTTTCCAAAACTCATTGAGCATTAAATCTAAGCTCATCTGGCAACAAAAACTGGCCTAAACAGACATGAAGCTACCTGCAGTTCCCTTGTGGTGTAGTGGATAAAGGATCCAGCATCGTCAGTGCAGCAGCTCAGGTCGCTGCTGTGGCTTGGGTCTGATGCCTGGCCTAGGAACTTCTGCATGCTGTAGGCACAGCAAAAACAAAACAAAGAAAATCAGACATGAGGCTACTTATTGTCTTCATCTCGTTTAGTATTAATATCTGTAAATTTCACTGGAGAAATATTGTTTTTATTATGAGAAGCTGTTCCAGATCCCATTAAAGGTGACATGACATGTAACACTATATGTGCCATATTAACTTTTTAAAATTTAATAAATTTTCAATTCCAAAACACACCTGACCTCTAGAGTTTTGGAAAGATTCTATGGACCTTAGATTTTGAGGTTCCATAGAACCAGTCAGATACACAAGGGGACCTACTGTCCAAAAAAAGGTTTCAGAGGTTATGCTCACTGGCAAAGTTTATTTTACATAAATAATATTAAAAACAAAAAATAAACTGCCAATCATGAACTCTTAAATCAACCTTTTTCCTCCCCTTATAATGCCAAGAATACCAGAAAAAAACCTGTAAAACAACATTCTCTTTGCCTCCAATAACCTTAATAGATAGTTTCCTGGAATTGTCTATTCAAAAAGAAAATTAATTTCCATGCACAGCTGGAAATACCACATGAAAAAACGTCACACACCAGTAGAGTAAATAAAAAGTGTAAGAATTATATAGACTAAACAAAATAGAACTTGCTCAGTAAGGTGGTCATGAGAAAAGCTTTTGGTCTATTTCATATATGAATGTATCTTTTAAAGTGAATTAGCAATAATCAAGGATTCACTGGATCCAGAAAAACAATTAGTGGACCCTATTATTCAAGAGTGTTTCTAGCGTTTTATGAAAGGAGAAAAGGTAAGCAATTCTCTTGCCAGGGATGAAAGAGGTCCTTAGGCCTGCACAACACATGTATGGTTAAGACACCGTCACCTATGTCATAGCATTTAACCATGGTTTTTATTTTTGGGGTTTTTTTTTCCACTTTGAGATGAAAGGTTTTGGAGATGAATATTGGTAATGGTTGCACAATTATATGAATTACTTAATAACAATAAAGTGTATACTCAGAGTTAAAATAGTAGGCTTGATTATATACATGTATTTTACCACAATAAATAAAATATTTCAAATAATATATAAAAAGCTTCTGTTAATTAATAACAAAATAGAGCAATCTAAAAGAAAAATGGGTAAAGGATACAAACAGAAATTCAGAACAGGGGAAGAAATTCTAGCATTTATGTGGCAAAAATGTTCAAAATTACTACAAACCAAGAAGGCAGGTTAAAAAAAATGACTTCAAGTATCATGTTTAATCTCTCAAATTAGCAGAGATTTTAAAGATTGAGAATTTTTAAAAAACAAATGAAGTGCTTGTCTCTACCCACTGGCAAGATCAGGCTCTTGTTATAGTTCTCCCTCCATTGGCTTGGACCTAATGGGTTTCCCTCTTTGTACTGACAGCCACTGAGCAAAAGCAGGCTCATGGTGCCATCTGGGGACTACTCCTTGATGCTGTAACTGTCTCAGGAAATGACTTGTGTGGCCAATATTCAACTACCAACCAAACTAAATGGAATAATATACTTTGCACAAACACTTTAAAAACAAAAGAGGCAAAGACAGAAAACAGAACACCATTTTCAGGAACTGCCACACAGAAAGGCAAACCAGCAGCAGCAGCAACAACGTGGGAGGGACAAAATCCCACGTGGCATCTAGACAATGGGTCCCCTTGGCCCTCCCGCCTTGATTCTCAGGTTGTCAGAGCAAAATAAAAAGCCTCCATCAGCTCTTAGTGCGGAACTGACACTTTGTAAATAGCAACAGGGAGAAAGTTCAATAAAAATCAATGTGTTATGAAAGCAAGATAGAGAAAAGTACTCTTCGTGAACTTTATCACTGCAGGACTCCTTAACGAATGAAAGGTTGAGTTCAAGATACCAGGAACGTTTCCAGCTAAAGCCTAACAGGGTTCCAAAGTGGCATATTGTATTATAAAACATGGAGCTACGCTGCTATTTTCTTTGTCAAACAACCCCCAAATATCTCATACTTTGTAAATCCAAAGGGATATCCCACAAGCAAAGTGAGGGATCAGTTTAATTATCTGAATATTTGTTCCCATATAGGAGGAGATATGTGGCTGGCAAAATACCTGCTACAAAGCAGGAGCTCAATAAATATCTGTGGAACTCAACTGAACTAGTGGTAGAAGCCAATAAAGATTACTTGTATCTACTGATGAAATTTATCAGATTACTGTTCCAACTTTCCACCTGACCTAACCTATGAAAAACTATACACCTTATCAATGGAGAGAGATTATGTTCTTTTCCACCTGGTATCACAAGTACCAACCACCACAAAGCAAGGTGCTCAGAGGCTCAGTGAGGATGCATCTCTCCAGAATCAGTATCTTTGACATAACTCCTGCTGACAAAAATATAGGAATTTTAAAGTATGAGGTAGGGGATGTGGAAGATGCATAGGTGGTAAAAATAAATTCTAATGACAGAGAGACCCGTGGATAGATAAGCTACCTCAAGGAGACCCACTCAAATCAACTGGGAATCAGCCTCTTTCAATTTCTTCATCTGAAAAATGGGAGAAGGACTCAGTGGCTTTCAAGCTTCAACTGCTTCTCACACTGAAAAATATTTTCATATTATTGCACTATATCTATACATAAATAGGAACATGTTTATCCATATAAAACTCAAACATCAGTTTTGCAAATTAATCCTTAAGTCTTACAATGTGGGTTCACTCTGGTATGTGGCACTGAATTTTATTCTATTCCATTATTTAACTGAAACTACTAAATTGATTTCCTGATATACTAACAGTTCATGACATGAAGTCTGGAAAACATTGGACTTCTTTCCAGTTCATTAAATGAAAAAGCATGATTTTTACTTAGAATCCATTAAAAAATATCGACCACTCCCAAATACTAGTTGCTCAATGACTTTTCCAAAGCTAATTCCTAAATGAAATGATATAATCCCTACAACATCCTTGCCCTCTCTTCTTCCTCACTGTAAATACGCATGATCTTTTTTCTACTAAGAAGGCTTTAAAAGTGATTTTACCAGAAAGCATAACTATTGCCAAACCTGACAGCAGAAGTAAGAACAAGGGATTCTGCAATAAAAAATTAAAATTTACCAAAGGAATTCCCTTTTACTCATGACAAGGTGCATCTGAATCTTTGTAAATCACCAGGCAATGCTAAATCAAGCAAAAGTCAAAAGGATACTCATGCAGCAGCAGCAAACCACTTGAGTCTTGGTTTTAATTAAATAAAATATAGTCCAAAGTGGTTGCATTCTCTTTCCAACTACAGAATTTGTCCCCTGAAATGAGACTATTCAGACTTTCTACAATAGCATCCATTGTCATTTTTGTAGATTTTCTTAACTGACTGCCTTCTGCTGCAACACCCGCACCTCATTCCATCTCCTTTCCACTAACTTTAGTAACGCCCCAAACTAATGTGTGTGCAAGAATCTCTGGTGAAAAATGAGCATGCTTTGAGTAAAACAAAAGTTCTCAATCACAATGTCATTTTTTTCAGTATATAGCTGGGGAAAGGCCTTGTTTACTTCTTCCCACCCAAAACATGGTCTCTTCAAAGACATTACGATCTTTTTTTGTTGTTTTTGGCTTTTTTGTGTTTTTAGGGCAGCACCTGTTGCATATGGAGGTTCCCAGGCTAGGGGTCTAATCTGAGCTGTTGCTGCCGGCCTACGTCACAGCCACAGCAACGCCGGATCAGAGCCGCGTCTGCGACCTACACCACAGCTCACGGCAACGCCAGATCATTAACCCACTGAGCAAGGCCAGGGATGGAACCCTCAACCTCATGGTTCCGAGTCGGACTCCTTTCCGCTGAACCACAATAGGAACTCCAAGACATTACAGTCTTGACATGATAGCCTAACAGTATCATTTGTGTTTGTCAATGATTTCAAAATGCTTTATTCTAAACCTTCTCTTGGTTAAATCATATTTATAATTTATAATAAATTATAAAAACAAATGTTTAATCATTATATTATATTAAAAATGTAAAGCCTCTAGATTTCAAATTTAAAAAGCATGTTAATAAATACCAAAGAAATACTAATGTCAAAAAATTAGGTTCACTGGAGATTGGATTAAGATGGCGGAATAGGACTGGAGCTAAACTTCTCTCCCAAATAACAGCAAAACTACAAACAAATGCCGAGCAGCCTTCAGCCAAATGGACTGTAAACTTCCAAAAAAGATACTCTACCCAGAAGACAAAGAGGAGACCATATCAAGAGGCAGGAGGGGCGATTACGCGATAGAAGCAACCCCATACCTCCCGGGTGGGAAGCCCCACAGACTGGAAAGTAACTGCAGCACAGAGACTTAGCTACAGGACGGAGAGTTCTGAGCCTCACGTCAAAACCCCATGCCTGGGGATCGGGCACAGGGAGAAAGAGCCCCCGGAGCATCTGGCATTGAAGGCCAGCGGGGCTTGTGTGCAGGAGCTCCACAGGACTGGGGGAAACAGAGACCCCATCCTTGAAAGGCACACACAGACTTTCACGTGCACTGGGTCCCAGGGCAAAGCAGTCTCCA
>PVHT020000173.1:16110756-16137482 GCA_004024745.2 Catagonus wagneri
AAAAAAAAAAAAAAAAAAAAAAAGATTAAATGATATTATTTGTGGAGTTCCCACAGTGGCTCAGCAGAAATGAATCTGACTAGGATCCATGAGGATGCATGCTGGATCCCTGACCTAGCTCATGGGTTAAGGATCCAGTGTTGCCACGAGCTGTGTAAGTCAATGATGCCGCTCGGATCTGGCATTGCTGTGGCTGTGGTGAAGGCCAGCGGCTACTGCTCAGGTTCGACACCTAGCCTGGGAACCTCCATATGCCATGGGTGCAGCCCTAAAAAGACAAAAAATATATATATGTATTTTTTAACACTTGATCCACAATAGGTGATTAATAGACAATTTCACTTTTGCCTGCTTTTATCTTCATTGGCTTTAATTTCAATGACTTAAAACTATTCCAGACACACAGTAGGCACTCAGTATACACTTGCTGGAGTTCCTTTCGTGGCGCAGTGGAAACGAATCCAACTAGGAAACATGAGGTTGAGGGTTCGATCCCTGGCCTTGCTCAGTGGGTTAAGGATCCAGCGTTGCCGTGAGCTGTGGTGTAGGTCGCAGACGTGGCTCGGATCTGGCGTCGCTGTAGCTCTGGCGTAAGTCAGTAGCAACAGCTCCGATTAGACTCCTATCCTGGGAACCTCCATATGCCGCTGGTGCGGCCCTAAAAGGACAAAAAGACCAAAAAAATAAATAAATAAATACACTTGCTGAATGAATGAATTACTACTGCTACTAACAATTCTACTGAAGACTGAGAAAAGACCATGGGATTTGCCCATTAGCCAGTAATTGGTGTACTCAGAGATTGCTTAAATGCCTAGGGGTTTTGAACACTGGGGGAAATCAAAGTCAGTTCAAGTGTTTTGGTGAAAACATTCAAAATCAAGTAGCATTACAGAGTAAAAGACTTTTTCAGGTTTTATTAGTTTGCCTTTTATATTCTGCATGTTAAAGAAACAAAGGCTTACAGCTAGAAAATAAAAAATGCTTTATTAACATGAACAATTTATACCTCAGGCTTTAGAGTTTTTACAGTATATTATCTCATTCAATCTTCAGCTCCTTGAGTTAAGGAATTCAGTTACTATTATCGCCATTTCTATTTTAAAGATTCACAAAGTGAAGAGTTCTCTCGTGGTGCAGTGGGTTAAGGATCTAGTGTTGTCACTGAGGCAGCTCAGGGTCACTGCAGTGGCGTGGGTTCGATCCCTGACCTGGGAACTTCCACATACCACCAGCATGGCAACAACAACAACAAAAAAAAAAAGGAAAAAGAAAAGAAAAGATGCACAAACAGATTCACAGAAGCTGCGCAACCTTGAGTAGTGTCAGAGCCAGGAATTTAACTGAGATCTTGTGACCACAAGTTTGCAGTTTTCCACTCCCTGCATTCATCAAGCCCATTCACATTCTTCCAAATGAGCTGTCTTTGCTTCCCCCGCTACAAACTGGAAGCAAAGAGCAGGGCAGAGTCTTGAGGGTTTTGGGACGTTTTGAGAGTACTGGTCCTTCCTCAAAACCCAACCAGCACCAGAGAACACCCATCCTCCCACTAGTCCAGAGCCAGCAGAAAATACTAATGCCAAGAGTTCACCTGTGTCCTCTCAGATTCAGCAAATATCAGGACAGTCTTTTTGGAAAGCTTTCCTACAAAGAAAGTACAAGCTTTAACTTCTGATCTTAATTAATTGGTTAAAAAAAAAACTGGTCTTCATATTATGTTACTGTTACCTTGTACCACTGCCTTTGGTGTTGAGTTGCTTGAATTCACAACCTGGCTTTACTACCCTCAACTAGATGCACAATCTCAGATGTTATTTGTGTGTCTGAGACTGGTTTCTCCTCTTTAAAATGGGAATTTCAGAAAAGAGCATCCTACTCCATAGGGTTTTCCCTATGATTAAATGAGACAGTACATATAAAGCACTGAAAATATAAGAACTAAGAACCTGAAATATAATGAACACTCAACGCATGGTCATTGTTATTCAGCAATGTGTGATATACCCAGTCTTACCAAGAAAGCAACCCTCGCCCAGAACGATCAGGACATTTTGCATACAATGACCAAATATCACTCTGTAACAGTCATGATTTCATTATGGAGGAAAAAAACACCCACTGAATCACTTAATTTTTCATTGACTGCAAGCGTCAGATTCACTCCACTGATTTTGAATTATTTATTTGTAAATTAATATACTAACTGTACATAAATTGGAATAATGGGGGAGGAGACTAGACTCACAGTTGAGATTTAACAATCTTAAACATAAGAAAATAAAGGAGTTTAGAAATACACAAAAAAAGTATTTTTTAAAACACATAAATATGTACTTTTACGTATTCTTGTAACAATTAATGCATAAATGAGATTAATTTGTCTCCTTTCAAAATAGAAGAACTAAGTTTAATTTTTACAACTAATTAGATAATATTTCCATTTTTAGAAAGTACATGTCATCCCCTAAAGGGTAAGAATTTTATATTTATTTACTTTCTCCTTCTCTTTTGTGCTTCCTTGATGTCTGACAGTTCTCAACACTGGCTGCATAATTTAATCACATTGGTGTTTAATGAATACCTATGCCTAGGCCTCTCAGAAGTCTAATTAAGTCAGAATAACTGAGGCTGGGGTCCCATTTCAGGGTTCCTTTTTGTTTTTTTAAGCTCTTCAGACGATTTTTAATACATAGCCCAAACTGAGAATCACTAGCTTACCCAATGTCTTTCAAACAAGAGAGTAATGGACACTTTTGCCTTGATTGCTGTTTGTAAATAAAGTTGTTTGACTTCAAATTGTAAAACCACTTATCCTGAAAGTCACTCTTGACTTTTAATGCAAGTTAGTTTGATTTCCCTTGATTCTAACCACTTTTGTGAGAGTCTCATTTCATTAATTTTCTTAATAAAGTTAGGTGGGGTGAGTTATGTAAGAAAGCCACATTATACCCAGCACTCAGTTACAGTACTAGAAAAAAAAACACAACATACAGGATTTAGATTAAAGCTCTTCAGCATTTTTAAAAAGAATGTAGATATGATGGTAGCTTTATAAGAGCTGAAATTATAAATCAAGGAAAAAAATGTGATTTCATGAAAACTAGTACAAAAATATAACATTATTTGACACAACTAGAAAGCTATTCTGAAATTCTTTTTATTCAGTATCTAAAGTCTTCAAGTAAACATGCTGGATACAGACTGTGGAATAACGGGGGTGGAGGAGAACAAGACCAGCATAAAAAACTTGATTTGGTTATACCAACAGGTAACAAAAAAAGAACAAAACATAGCTCAAAGACAGTAATTTTGGAGTTCCCGTCGTGGCTCAGTGGTTAACGAATCCAACTAGGAACCATGAGGTTCCAGGTTCGATCCCTGGCCTTGCTCAGTGGGTTAAGGATCCGGTGTCACCCTGAGCTGTGGTGTAGGTTACGGACGCGGCTCGGATCCCGCGTTGCTGTGGCTGTGGCGAAGGCCTGCGGCTCCAGTTCCTGTTAGACCCCTAGCCTGGGAGCCTCCATATGGCGTGGGTGTGGTCCTAGATAAGGCAAAAAGACAAAAAAAAAAAAAAACAGTAATTTTATGGATTATTTAATAGTATCCTTTTTGCATACTCTGAGAAGGGTGCAATAAAATAAAGTTTCAGGCATTCTGAGAGGAAGGGGAGGAGTAAGCACAACAGGCTAGGTTTCTCACCATTTACATGTTATCTGTCCTTTCAACAGCTTAGTTTAGGAACTATTTAAAATGACAATGATACTGAACTACTCTGCCAATCCTCTTATACTGCCATAACCTCTCTTTACATTAGGTCTCTTCTATTGGGAAAAACATGGAGTAAGGTAAGAAAATGGAATCCCACAAAGGCCCTTAGGATTTTAAACTAAATCAGGTTCACAAACACAGGCGACATTAGTTAAGAAAATATTTAGATTTATCTCCTTCAAGCAACTGAAGCTATTAAGCAGAATCTTATATATAGTGGAAATAACTCAGGACTGAAGACTGGTTCATTTGCCTGCTTAAATATTCAGGGACTTTTTAAAATGAATCATATGTTAAGTGACTGGCAGCCTTAAAGAGGGATAAGATACAGTACCTGAAAGTTTCAATAGGCTAGGTCTAAGGCCCTTGGTCTAAGGCTCTTTTCTCTTTCTTCCATTTTTTAGTTGATAAAGTAATGTTTGCTAATTTGAAGCCACTCATGTTTTCCAGTGTAACTTCTCTTCAGATGACTCTTAAACTCATCTTTAGGTCCAACTTCTCTTCATCAACTTTATCCTCAGGCTAGCCTCATGATAACTAGTTTTTATTGTCAACAATAGAATAGAATTTAGGTACCTGATCTGAGTCCTATTTCTACTCTATTTACTGTGAGACCTTGATGGAGCAAGATACTTAACCTCTCATATCTCAACTTCCTCATTTATAAAATGGGGATAAGAATAACACTGACCTCAGTAGTTTTGAAAAGAAATTCATGATATAAAGAAAATGTAATGGTAAGACCCTGGACTGCGGAACTCAACAAATGTTAGCTACCATTTCTATCAATATCTCTCACTCTCAATAATTCTCACCTCATTCTTGAGGTACAAATTTACCTTTGTTACTTCCCACTGTATTTTTCTGTCTTCTAATCCATCACTATATCTTGGATTTTCCTGTTTTGAAACATTTTTCTTAATTTACCTCTCCATTTTTTTTTCACTGATGCCTGCTCCCAATATTTACAGGACAGACATGATAGCAAGAGTACACAGAGGTCCAGCTGTCATGTTTTCTAATTTTTTTTATTATAAGTCAGTCTATCAGCTATTAAATAAAATATGTTCTACCCTCTCATCTTGAAAAAATATACCTTAAAAATGACCTAGAAGAACAGGTTTAAACTTAGATTGCTCAGGTGCCTATGGGTTCCGGGCCAGAATGTCTGAGCAAAAGGAGAAAGGGATCCTAGATTTTGGACCCTGGCTCCTGCCTCCAGCCTTGACCCCCCTCCTTTCCCCACCTCCACACGTCTGTGGATTCTCTTCCCATTTCCCTCCCTAATGCCTTCTGAAATCTTATTCATCCACCAAGGACATTTCATATATGTCCTTTTCCAAATTTCCACTGAGCCAGGTATGATCTCATCTTCCTCTGTGTATCCAAACTGTTTTGTTTCTGTATATTCTAATGGAACTAATGGCATTTTGTCTTGCATTTTTATCAGTCCCTGTATATTGGTTTTCCTAGTTATAGATGGCTTCTATTCCATCAAATATTCTCTGAGCTCAATGGTAACTGCATGTAAGAATTTCCAGATGAGCTTTAAACAAAACAAAACAAAACAAAAACCCTCTGGGCTCCATGAAAAACCAAGGGTGGGGTAAAACAGCTGGCATCATTATCTTTGAAAACTCTACGGCTGATGTTGATGTGCAGCCAGGGTTTGTTAAGAATTGCATAAGATTATATATTCTTTGGTGGGGAGGACAAAGTTTATGCTTTATTTTGTACTTGACACATTCTTTCGAATTGGACTGAAGCTGATACATACTTTTCCCATTGCAAAACACTTTCTAGCCCACAGGCTGCACATAACTACTAGAGTTACTGAAATAATTTACAAGCACTGAGGCATGATGGTTGCTTATGCTCCAGAATTATATGAAAGGACACCTACACAGAGTTAATCTTATTGTCTGGATCAAGTTGTCTCTCTTACCTTTATACTTGCATTTATTCTGTATGGTATATCTTACTGAAAACAGAATGAACTTCTTAAAGGCATGGTTAGCATGTTATTCCTAATATCTAGCACAGTGTCTGGCACATAGTGGGCATGAAATAAAAGTTTAGTAAATAGGTAAATGAATGTACAAAGGCATAAATACATATCATAAGCCATCATGACTTCAGAAACTATCTCAGTTGTTTGGTAGGCTGAATAATGACCCCCCAAAAGATATCCACATCTTTATTCCTGGAACCTATAAATGTTACCTCATATGGCACAGAAGTACTTTGCAGATGTGATTAAAGATTTAGAGATGAAGAGATTAATCATATGTATCATTATAACAGAAAGGCGATGAGAGATTTGATACATGTAGAAGGGGAGAAGGCCCTACACTGTTGGTGGGTATGTAAATTGTTACAACTACTATGAAGAATAGTAAGGCAGTTCCTCAGAAAACTAAATATAGAACTACCATATAATACAGCAATCGCACTCTTGGACATCTATCCAGACAAAATTTTCATTCAAAAAGATACCTGCACCTCTATGCTCAGAGTAGCACAATTCACAATAGCTATGACATGGAAACAACCTAAATATCCAATGACAGATGAATGGATTAAGAAGATATGGTACATATTATATACAATGGAATACTACTCAGCCTTTAAAAAGAAAGAAATAATGCCATCTGCAGCAACATGGATGCAAATAGCAATTCCCATACTCAGTTACGTAAATCAGAAAGAGAGAGACAAACACCATGTAAGAGCACTTAAATGTGGACTCTAGAATATGGCACAAATGGACAGGTCTACAAAACGGAAACAGATTCACAGACATAGAGAATAGACTTGTGGTTGCCAAGGGGAAGGGGGAAGGAGTGGGATGGATGGAGACTTTGAGGTTAGTAGGTGCAGACTATTACATTTAGAATGGGTAAGCAATGAGGTCCTGCTGTACAGCACAGGGAGCTCTATGTCATCTCTGGGATAGGCCATAATGGAAGATAATATAAAAAATGGAATGTATATTTATGTATGACTAGGTCACTTTGCTGTACACTAGAAATTGGTACAACAATATAAATCAACTATACTTTGAGGAAAAAAAAAAAAAAAAGGAGAAGGCAGTGTGACCTTGGAGGCTGAGCCTGGAGTAATGCAACCACAGACTAAAGAAGGATGGCAGCCACCAGAAACTGGAAGAGACAAGGAACACATTCTCTCCTTAGAGCCTCTGGTGGGAGTGCCAACATGCCAGCACCTTGATTTCAGCCCAGAGAAACTGATTTTAGACTTCTGGTCTCTGGACCTATAAGAAAATACATTTATGTTGTCCAAAGTTGTAAAGTTTGTGCCACAGGAAACTAACCCAAGATGGAAAAACTATCCAAAGAGGTAAAATAACTTTTCCAAAGCCCCAAGTTAGTACAGAACTGAGTTTCTAACACAGATTTCCTGACTCCTTCAGATATTCTTCCTCTTCCCATTTTACTATGCTGCCTGCTACCTAGTATAAAGCCCACAGAATCCTCTAACCGTTAGATCTAAATCTGAGTACCAAATATAACCTCAT
This sequence comes from Catagonus wagneri, assembly GCA_004024745.2. NCBI lineage: Eukaryota > Metazoa > Chordata > Mammalia > Artiodactyla > Tayassuidae > Catagonus > Catagonus wagneri. Next base: position 16,118,063 of record PVHT020000173.1, read on the forward strand.
CTATGGCCACAGAATGCAAACCATAAAAATGATAAATCCGTCAACAATTTCATCAGCAGCATATCTGATTTGACAAAAATGACAGGACAACGTTGTTAGTTATCAGGTACAAAAAGATATTCAGAGCAAATGTTTTCATGAAACCACATGTAACCAACGTACAATAGCAAATGTTGATAGGGCCTGAGGGTAGGAGAGGCAGAAAGAAGGTACTCACAGGAAATGCTGGCATCAAAAAATGGTATAAAAATACAACAAATAGGCAAAAAAGTCTTTCACTATTGGGGTACAGGGGAAGGAGCTAGCATATATTAAGAAAGAGGAAAGGCATAATTCCATTTGCTCAAAAGTGAACAAACTTGAGACAGAGGTAAAACTAGAAACTGTGACAGAACCTGGAAGTGATGGTCTTCCTCATCAGTGAGATCTACAGACATCAGAGTTTATAGAGACCTTCACAAAAGGGCAGTTTTAAGTTCCAGTTGAGAAAAAATTACAAATTTATGTGCAATTATTCTAAAAAAATTTGAGGTCCTTTACTATTTTTATAATTATGCCTTGTATGTACCAATATAAGAAACTCATTATATATTTTCCAAATAAGGAAACTGAAACAAAGGGAGATTTAATGAATAACAGATGACAGGTAATACTTATTTTCCAGAGCTTATGTTTTAAGTCTCTGAGCTTTTATTAATAACTTCAAGTATGCTTCTGTGTAATTTCACATTAACAGATAAGGTAACAAAGCATACAAAGCAAGATACACGGGTTTATTTAGGCCTGATGAATGTGATCACTTTTTTTCATAGGAGTAGTGGTGGGTGGGTAGAGAATGCTAAGGAATATTCAGGAATTAGAACCAAAAAGATCAAACCTCTTCACCTCACACATTGGTTAAGAGCATATAACCACAACAGGATGTAAACATTTCCTTAATGGTCCTACAGTTATAACAAGCAAAATAAACAATCCAACCTTCACATGTTTCTACTCCCTCAGGATCTCAAGTTTACCTTGTAGTTTAAGAATTAGCCACTCATTTAGACTGGGGCAATTCCCTAGGGATTCAGGGAGTTTGCGATCAACTAATGGGTTATGGCGTTATTGTCAGTGGAAGTTACCCCACAGGAGGCTGGACCATTGCATCATTCAGGGTAAAGACATACTTGTTATGTGTGTGACAAACAAAAACCTACCTAAAGAGGTCCCCCAGAGAGCTGTGAGTGAAAGACCTGCAGTGCTTGCCTGGTCCACATCTGTTCGTATCATGGTCTTTAGAAATATTAACATCCTTGGCAGATATAAAGGAACCTATATCTGTATGACTAGATATATGCCAAAGTAAGAGGTCACTCTGTCCATCAAATATCATGCTGCAAAAACGTATCTTTAATAGAGATACAGAAAGTTTAAGATCCTAATTTAATTTTTATGAAGACTTCAAGTATTAAATCAAAGTGCTTACAAGTTCATCATTTTAAATAAGAGGAACTGAAAACATATCAATTGCAAAGTCATAAGTTTTAAACCAGATATTTTGCCTTATTACATATTTTACTGAAGGTCTTCAAATACCTAGGTACACAAAAGGTTACTGTTTTAATAACACAGCACACAAAAACTGCATTAATTTTTTAAAGTTTAAAGGATGTTGGACTAATGAACTCTACACTGACTTAAAACAACTTCCTGCTAAATCACAATTCAAAATTCTTTTTACTCTTTGTTCTATTCTTAACTATGGTGTGTAGTTTTTATAGGGAAGGAGGTAGCTCGTAAGTGTTGTAACAGGGAGCACTCCAAGGTACCAAAAGTAAAAAAGGCTGTAGGTCTGCTTCTACCACTGTGCTAGCTAAAGCTGGTCCAAGTTTAGAGATTTCTCCCCATTTAGAGAACTCCGCGTGCGGCTTCAAGTCTTCCCAATGATAAGCACCCTATTGCGATGTTTATTATTCAAGGACAGACAAGACACCCTAGAAAGAGAAAAAAATTTTCAAAGGGTAGCACTAAATAGAGGCAAAAGAACATCTCAAGTGTCATTCAGAAGAAGTGAAAAGAACAGAAAGTCAACAAATGAGCACATGTGAAGAAACAAAGGGAAGGGGTATGATTTTCCAGATATCAGCAGCTTGGTTTTGCTCACACATTTTCAAAAGCTTCCCCACTCTTGCAGATAGCACTGCTATCATCAGCCTCCCCTCAATGTGCCTTTTCTTCTTCACTTATCTGGTTCCTTTTACAGATTAGGCAGCATATTGGTTAATAAGCAAGCAACTAGGATTAAAACAGCCAATGGCTCTATTTTACACCAAAAAAAAAAAAATTAGAAAGATGTCCCTTGCTCTCCAAAGCTTGTTTTATTACCAAGCCATTACTAAGATAACCTCCAGTATCAGGAAATAAGTTCCATAATCAACAGAGGTAACAGATGTCAGAGGAGCCCAGGGTCACCCAGGAGGCCTCACAGAAGAACAGAAATGGAGTCATGTCTTGAAGGATAAATAAAGACATTATTGGAGTTCCTCTGTGGCTCAGTGGAAACAAACTCAGCTAGTATCCATGAAGATGCAGGTTTGATACCTGGCCTTGCTCAATGTGTAAGGATCCTGTGTTAACACAAGCTGTGGTACAGGTTGTAGATGCAGCTCGGATCTGGCATTGCTGTGGCTATGGTGCAGGCCAGCAGGTGCAGCTCCAATTCAAACCCTAGCCTGGGAACTTTCATGTGCCACACCTGTGGCCCTAAAAAAGACAAACAAAAGAAAAACATTACCCAAAACCTGGAGGGGTAGAAGGTATGAGGGTGGGGGCAGGGCACACCCCGCGATGAGTAAGATGCACTTAAAGGTCTACAGACAAGAAAGCAGGGACTGCAGAAGGCACACAGTTCCATGTGGTGACCAGAAAAGAGTTCCCGGTTCACTGAGAAAAAGGAAGACAAACCTGGAAAGGGTGCAGGTATACCTCAAGTAGAGGTAATGGACAGCCACGGGCTTTTTTTTTTTTTTTTTGCTTTTTAGCGCTGACCCTGCAGCATATGGAACTCCACAACCATAACAACCTGGGATCCGAGCCATATCTGCAACCTACACTACAGCTCATGGCAATGCCAGATCCTTAACCCACTGAGCGAGGCCAGGGATCAAACCCACATCCTTACGGATACTAGTCAAGTTGGTTTCCACAGAGCCACAACGGGAATTCCCTAACTTTTTTTTTTTTTACTTTCTATTTTATTTTTTAAATGATTTTTATTACCCTAACATTTTTTAAAGAGGACAATGACTTGATCAGAATTAGGGTGAAGGAAGAGTAACCTCATAGGCAAAAACAGACTTGCTACCAGGAAGCTCAAAGCCAAATCCATTCTTTTTCTAGCAACTTTACAGAATCTGAGTATATGTACTAAAGGTGTTTATACGATTTTCCTTCCTTAATTTCCTTGATTTTTAATGTATTTTATTTTTTAAAACATATAGATCCCAAATCCTTTTTGGAGTTAGGCAGGAAAAAAGCAAAATAAAGAAAGAAAACTCGGTAATGTAGGAAGGCAGATGGGTAAGCGGATTATCAATTCTCCCAACAGAAGGGAAAATGAACTCTACTTCAACATGTTTCATTGAAATTCAGAGACTGAATAGCACACATTACTGAACACAAATTACAATATACATTATTTTTCCTCTTTCTATAATTGGCTTCCTGACTTAACCTACTAATTTCTAGGTCCTTTCACTGAAACACTATTACCTTTAAAATCTGTTTTCTAATTTATTATTTCAATTTAAACATAAAACCAAAATAAGATACATCCAATTCCCCATTAAAAAATCAATCACCAAACTATAGACACAAAGATACAGATACAATCAAAAGTAACATAAAAACAATGCAAAAGTAATTTTCATATCCATGTGCTCTTATTTTCTTAAAACAGTTAAAAATATCTCTTATTATAATACTTATCTAATAAAACATACAATGAGGGGAGTTAGGGCTCCAGGAAGAATTATTTCACAATCACTGAGTTAATAATTTATTACAACAGTATGCCCTAAAAGACAGTAATATTTCCAAAATGTCCACACCCATGAACACACTGGGAAGACATTTGGGGTCCCAGTGACAAACCAAACAACTACAGTTACTTGCCGTATTTTTTCCTACCAGAGATTTTTAAAAGAGAGATTCAAGATAATGTTCTGGTTTTGCCCATTTGTACAGCAGTCTTAGATCTCCAGAAAGCACTCAAAACCTCAAGACCAGAAAAACATAAGGTAGTCAAGTAGCCTTTCCAGTAACAATAGACCCAGGAGGTATCATCAGCTTTTATTAAATATGCTTACGATCTGAGAGAGTCCAAACTTCATAAGCAGTTTTTCTTATTAACAATATGTTCACTGTCATTTCAGCATTTTTTTCTGAAGAACAATTTCCTCTGAGAGTGAAATATAAAAGATGACTGCCCACATATGTATAGCTATGATTACTGCCCTCTCTCAAGACTCAAAGAATTCCAAGGAGGGCAAAATTATTAGGGCAAATTACAACTGCAGAGGAAATTCCCCAGCTCAGCCAGTTGCCAGTGTAGCCATAATATCGATAATGAACAGAAAGTTTTCTTGGAAGAGTCTGGAAGAAAAGGTTAAGAAAAGGTGCTGTCTGACGAGCTAGCATCTATCACAAAAGGAAAGAGCCTTATATAATCAAATGCCAGAAAGTTATCACGAAAAAAGACTTCAAACAATTTCACAGGCTACCTCAGAGTTTTCTATTTCCTGTTAATCAATACTAGATTTTAAGGAAAAACTCACCAATAATTTAGCCAGGAGTCTTTCATTTTGAGCATTAAAGTACCTCTGAAGTAACACAAATTAATACATGGAACATGCATTGATAGAATGTATTGACCATAATTTGCAAGGATAAGCATGACAAAATCAAACCTGAAACAATGCTTCACTTACTGGAAACTCAGAATTTTCTTGATCTATATATAGCAAGATAGAAAGAACCAAGAAAATAAAAGGGCTAGGGAAACAAAGTACAATTATAATATGTAGGAAAAAACAAGCATGTATTTTGCTCATAAAAGACACCTTAGAACATTTCCTCAGAACAAAGAGAACTTATTCTTACTAAACAATTTTATTTAGCATAGTTCTTTGCTTTCTAACCCTACAACAAACTGGAAGCAATAAATCATAAACAGAGAAGATTGCTTATATATTGACATTCTCAAAAGATGAAACATAAAAATTAAGAAATATAGAGAGAATCAAAGAAAGTAAAACACATTATGTTTTACGGCATTTATATGGTCCTACATACCTCTGTATTCCTGAAAGTTATTGTAGTATTGCAACACAATCACACATGGGCACACACGTGTGTGTGTGTGTGTGTGTGTGTGTGTGTGTGTGTGTGTACATACATACATACACAATTTTGGTACTCTGAGGAGCCAACCCCAAAATACACAGAGCGAAAAAAAAAAAAACTCTATAAAGGTCCACATACTGCTATAAACAAAAAACTGGCCATGTACATTTTTCAGAAGTACCAAAATTTTGCTTGTAGATCTTCAAAAAGCCTAGCACTGTTTTATAACTGCATTCATGAAAAGATCAGTATAAAACAAGTATCTATCCACCACTGCTTATCTGGCATAGATTTTCATCAGCATTATTTAAAACTATGAAGATGTTTAAAAGTGTGACTCCAATATGCAGTAAAAAGCATACATAAGAAATTGTGAATGGAGTTCCCGTCGTGGCGCAGCGGTTAACGAATCCAACTAGGAACCATGAGGTCGCAGGTTCGGTCCCTGGCCTTGCTCAGTGGGTGAAGGATCCGGCGTTGCCGTTAGCTGTGGTGTAGGTCGCAGACGCGGCTCGGATCCTGCGTTGCTGTGGCTGTGGCAAAGGCTGGCGGCTACAGCTCCGATTAGACCCCTAGCCTGGGAACCTCCACATGCCACAGGTGTGGCCCTAAAATGACAAAAAAAGTCAAAAAAAAAAAAAAGAAATTGTGAATAATACTTCTTCAGTATACACGCACCTATACTTTCAGATAAAGTAGATATGATTTTTTTTTGCAGTCTTCAGCTGTCACTGACATGACTTTTATACACTAGTTAAGAACACACAACATTCTATATTATACATATTATTCCCATTTTCTGGAGAGTTCCTCTAACAACAAGAACCCAAATTTTCTAACAGACACACTGTTTTATGATTTAGCATGATTCTAAAGAAAGGCTTCATTAAGCAGCTCTTAGAAAATGTACATAAATGGATATGCCCTGATTATAATGTGCTTCTATCTCTTCAAAGGAATCTTATTTAACTCTTTAATAATTGGCTTACTGAAGAGTACATTAGGAAACACTCCACCTATTGTAAGCAATACCGTACCTGTACTCCCAGGTAAATGTTTAAGACAAATGTGGTAGGGACTGGCCAGCCATTCACAAAACCTTTTTCGTTCTCTTCCTGGGGTCCTGCTAGACTACATTTCCCAGCATCCTTTGTAGTTAGTTATGGTCAGGTGACTAAATTCTACCCAAAGAAGAATAGAAGCACCAAGGCTATGGAAACTTTTCAAACATAATCCACTTCTTCCACTTCTCTTCAGCTTGATGTAGAGATGTACATTGACCTTAGAATCCATGAGCTGAAGAAGTATGAGTCACAAATTAGAAGCTGTCTGGGGCTCTGAATAGCCACTAGAAAAAGAGCAGCCTACGATTTAGGGAAACCTTTTTAGTTTTTATTTATGTGAGCCAGAACTAACCTTTTCTGTTTGAATTAGTGCTACAATAATGATCACAATAAGAAACATAAACTGAATTACGCACAAAAGCTAATTGTTAAAAGCAAAGTTGAGAACAAATAAATGTACAAAGTAAATTTAAATTGAACATTTGGGAAAAGGTTTCTGTCTCCCTTTTAAAGCATTGTCTCTCAGGAATTGGAAAACGAATAAAATGCTCTCTCTGGTTTATCTTTCAGACTTGAATATCTACTTGAGAGGTTTAGATTTAGCAAAAGCAAAAAAGAATCAATGACTTAACTGTGAAGTTATAATAATAAAAATCTAAAACAATATTTAATAAATTTAATATGCAGTATTTCCAACCAATGCTATACTCTGTGATCATATTCTGTTACACCAGACTTCAAGGGACTAATTTATTTCATTATCTTAGAATATTTTTCTTGAACACTACTTGAAACAGTTAGCTGGGAGCTAGAAAATATTTTAGTTACATAGAGCTTACTGTAATAATATTTGACCTGCATTTCATTAAAAAGTCAACTGATTACACTCATCTGGGGAAAATGTAACCTACTTGATTTGTCTTGTGACTCTAATTCATTTACCATTCATTTTTTATGGTAACATATTATGGACAAATTGAAAAAAAAATACTCACTTGGACATTATGATATTTGTTCGCAGCTTTGTGCTGGTTTTAGTTTCCTGCTTAATGACTAAATGGCACTACAGTGGGTAATGCACTGGAGTAAAAGTGGTGAATCATTAAAGAGTTTGTAAATTTTAAAAACAGGGGCAGGTCTTCTGGGCCCCATATGCTTCTAGAAAACCCAATGTTGTGCAGTATTAATTGAACCATGAAGCTTTTATTAGTCCTCTTTAAAATGCTTGCAGTGAAGCTTTTATTAATGCTTGCATTTCCATAAGTTTTTATTTCAAAGAACTTTTTGATCATTATTTAAACCTACTCTACATTTCTATAAGAGAATTCAGCTGTTTAGCAAAACAGAGTCATGAAGGAAAAACTCAACTAATTTTTGCCCAAGATTTGCCAAAGAACAAAGAAAAGGAAAAGAATAGAAGATCTTGCCACAAACCCTCAGCTTATATAAATAGCTAGGTCCTCTGACTCAGTGGGTGGAATAGTTGTTAAAAATGTTCCCACAATGGTGAAGAAGAAATTAGCTAATTTTTTTTTTGCAATGGGCTTTGAAAACTAATGTTATAGGATTTTGCCATACAGCTATTGTAAGTCTACCATTCAAACTCACCGAGGAGTCCCTAAGGCCAGAGCATTATGTAATTTCAGGGAGCATCACATCCACTGTATTTTTTTTTTGCCTTTTTGTCATTTTAGGGCCGCACTCGCGGCATGTGGAGGTTCCCAGGATAGGGGTCTAATCAGAGCTGTAGCCACTGGCCTATGCCGCAGCCACAGCAACACAGGATCTGAGCCGCGTCTGCGACCTACACTACAGCTCACAGCTACGCCGGATCATTAACCCACTGAGCAAGGCCAGGGACCGAACCTGCGACCTCATGGTTCCTAGTCGGATTCGTCAACCACTGAGCCACGACGGGAACTCCCACATCCACTGTGTTTGTAAAATTCCTTTGGGTGCCTCTTCATCAAAATTAAATTATATAAATTGGATGCATCAAAATTAAAAGTCATACTGGAATCATTCTAGGATTGATGCAGCCTAATTCATTTACTCTTAAAAAAAACATCCAGGCACAGGTCATTTTTTTCTATAATCTTGGGACCATACTACATATATGATCCGGGTTAAATTAGATAGAAATCTGTCCTAAGGAAGAAAAAAGAAGCGAACTCTATTTATTAAAAATCTCTTTGGTCCACATCCACATAAAATCAGGATGGTTTATTAGCAGAGAATACACGTAAAGCCCTACAATTTCCCTGCAAAGTATTACCTCCTCTAGTTTTCAACAGCACTATGTTTTTGTTTATCAGAAAGCAAAACAACTGAGTTACAGCTTAGCTCACAAGAGAAATACCTACACTGAGATAGAATTTAATGATGTATTTTTTTTTGTTTTTCCAGAGTATCAATGAGAAACACTAGTGCTTATCAGACAGATTATAGAACACTTCTGGACTTTGAAGTCACAGTGGAGAGCAACAGGCAATATGTTATTTAATATCCCCTCCAGATCTACTGCATTAAGTTTTTTTTTGGGGGGGGGGCAGAGACAATGGAGGGAGGTCTTAGAATCTATATTCTTAACAAGAACATCAGATAATTTTTATTATCTGATATGTTTGGAAGACTCTAGCTTAGATGAGCCTTAAAAGCCTTTTCTTCTCACTTCTAGAAATCCTGATAAAAATTAAATTAACTAAATGGCATGTATACTGCTTTACAGAAGAAATTAACTTCTGTACCTATATTTATTAAAATACTTAACACACTGAATGGGCCAAAACTATTTACACTTCTGTCTCCCCCACCAAAGGATACTGTTCATAAGGGTGGAAACTACAATTCTAGTACTCTTTGTGTTCCCACTGCCTAACACAGAATATATGCTTAATAAGATTTAAATGAATGACTCTCAACTGCAGCAGCTAGCTGCCAGTCTCATCCATAGGGTCTTCTCTCCATTCAGGACCCTAAGGGTCCAAAAGCAATACCTAGTACTCGAACTTAGATCCTTATCGGGGCAGCAAGATTAAATAAAAACCACTGAATTCTATATTCAAAAACCAGTATTTCTTGTTTGACTGAACACATGATCAAGGCAGTAATATTCAGTTCTTGATATCAACTATAGGTGAATATGGAGAGAAAATTCTTATTAGAATGGGATCAACTCATGGGGAAAATAAGACTTCACACTATCCCAGAGCTAATTTTCAAAAAAAACAAAACACCCTATTTCAAACATTGACTATAAACTATAAAGAACTTCTGGAGCAACTGTAATAAGTCTGTTTTTCCTGGTGCATAATTAACTCTTTAGAGCACCTCATGGAACAAAAGCAAAATAAATGGATGATTATTGCACAAGGCCAATTTAATTCTTTTTAGGTAGTTTTTTTTTTAAAGGAGATACAAGAAAAATTCTTTTTTTAAGTCAAACAATTAGGTAATTTCTCACCAGTAGAAAATACATGGCACCATAAGATACAGGCTAACAGTAGTAGAGAAATGTTTTAATGTTTGTGGCCAGGAAGTTTTCCTTTTTACACGCAGAGTGCATTTCAGGTCTCTAATCATAGATTGTACTTGCAATAAATATAGGATTCCTACCCACCTGACCCATTTGCTATGACTTTCTTCAATTCAGACTTCATTCATAAAAACTTCCCAAACATAATTGTTTACGACCTCTGTAGGAGTTCCCATCACGGCTCAGAGGTTAGAGAACCCGACTAGCATCCATGAGGATGCAGCTTCGATCCCTGCGTTGGGTTAAGGATCCGGCGTTGTCATGAGCTGTGGTATAGGTCCCAGACATGGCTCTGATCCAGCGTTGCTGTGGCTCTGGCAGAGGCCGGCGGCTACAGTTCCGATTGGACCTCTAGCCTGGGAACCCCCATAATGCCGCGGCTGAGTCCCTAAAAGACAAAAAGATCAAAACAAAACTCTGTATAATGCTGTTCTCAACAGACCAGAATCATGCATAGGAAAGAAAGTACACAAGGAAATTTTAGTGACCCTAAAGTCAAATGAGCTTCACTCCGTGGCTGTCTCATTTATCACTCTTCTTCTAGCTGAGCAATTACCATGGCTGAAAAGAACTTCCTCATCAAAATAGCAGCCTCAAAGGACATTTTCATGATAAAATCAACATTCTCAGGGTCAGGGTATGCTGATTGTAACTGTCAAATATTACTAGTTGTGAGCCGTTATCAGGTATATGTAGAATTAATCAAAGTCTTTGGTATTATTTCACTTTGTATTTTTGAAAATGAGTCCAATGCCTCAAAGGACATTTTCATATTATAAAATCAACATTCTCAGGGTCAGGGTATGCTGATTATAACTGTCAAATATTACTAGTTGTGATCCAGTATCAGGTATATGTAGAATTAATCAAAATCTTTGGTATTATTTCACTTCGTATTTTTGAAAATGAGTCCAATGTATTTGACCATCTTAAGTATTCCATTTACATACAGGAACTCTGCATTTTAAAATAATGCTGTAAGTTGTTATCATCCTGAGCATAAGAAGCTGAGCTATACATACTACTCTCTTCGTCTCTATATGCACCTGGAAACATGACTTCACAGCCACTTTCTACATAATCAATAAGCTATGCTGGGTGGACAAGAAGATTTCTATTTAATCTCAAATCCTCTTTAATCATGTTTCTTTCTTCTCCCTTAAGAGTTAGGTGCATGCACTCTTCTGTTTCCCTTTTCTCCTTTATATCACAAATTTCAGAAAACGTTACTTTCTTTTATCTTTTTTTGCCTTTTCTAGGGCCGCACTCGTGACATATGGAGGTTCCCAGGCTAGGGGCCTAACAAGAGCTGTAGCTACCGGCCTATGCCACAGCCACGTCTGCAACCTACACCACAGCTCATGGCAACGCTGGATCCTTAACCCACTTAGCGATGCCAGGGATGGAACTTGCAACCTCATGGTTCCTAGTCGGATTCGTTAACCACTGAGCCACAACGGGAACTCCCAGAAAATGTTACTTCTGACCATGTGTTTTATACACACACACACACACACACACACACACACACACACCATTTCTATAGCTTTCTTGCCCAGTATACTTTACCTTTTAAGGTAGTTACCTCAACAACAAAAATCTCACTTCTACCCTCTGTTCCATACATAAGATGAGAAAATGAATAGTGAGATCACCCTAATACTGACCTCCCCAAAACCATTACTTTTAGAATGAAATTAGAAGTAATGCTCACCCTTCTGAGAAGTGATCTAAGGCACCCATAGTTCACACCAAGTATCACCATAAAAGTTTCTCACATGTTTGTTTTCCTGCCAAATTGGTCCACTTTTCTCTAACCATGTAAAATTTTTAATATTTCTTACTACATTGTATTGATTCTCTTTTTCAAAGGCTGTCAAAATTTTTCCGTATTCATTCATTGCAAAGTAGTTATATAAAGATAACTTTAAGTAGGGTTTGATGGGCTAAACTGGAAGTCTAACCATTTACAATAGTATCTAATGATATTATGTGTTTCACATTTAAAATAAGTGGGTCCACTGTGAAATTTTGCCATATGCAACAGATGAATGGACTGGAAGGGTATTATGCTAAGCGAAATAAGGCAAAGAAAGACAAATACTGTATGATATCAATATATGGAATCTAAAAAAACCCCCAACAAACTCGTGAATGTAACAAAAAAAAATAGACTCACAGATATAGAGAGCAATCTAATTGGTTACCAGTGGGGAAAAGGAAGAGGAAGGGGCAATACAGGGGTTAAGGGGTTAAGAGGTACAAACCACTACGTATAAAATAAGCTACAAGGATATATTATACGCCACAGAGAATATAGTCAGTGTTTTAATAATAACTATAAATGGAGTATAAGCTTTAAAGATTGTGAATCATTATACTGTAACCTGTAAAATAAATATTATTGTACATTAATTATACTTAAATTTAAAAAGGAAAGAAAAAAATAAGTGGGTCCAAGTCCATACACCCTAGAAAGATGCTAAAAAAGACCATATGGACACTGAAATTGCTGTACTTGTACTATTTACAAGTTAGTTAAGTATGATAAATTGAGTTTAATTATAATTTGGACTCAAAATTTCCCCATATAGTTTCATCCTTCAACCTTTAACCATCATGGGTATCTGCATTTTGTGTCCATTTCAAGATTACACATTTCAAATGTTTCACTTGGACACAGTTGTTGTCACTGTCAAAAATTCTATTTTCCCATGGTTCAATCTGCCCTGCCACTCTTCTGTGAAGTAAAAGTGAGAGGTAAACAATGTGGACAGGATATGTGGGAGGTGGGTAGAAAGTAAAGGGACATGGACAATTTTATAAAAAGTATACTAAAAGTCTAGTTTCTGGCCTTTACAATTAAAGACAAACCCCTATATAAATTTTAGACAGTAACTTTAGAAATGGAAGAAATTTTCTGCCACATTCATACTTAGCCAATTTGTTCCAATTGCTTATAATATGTTTTTAATGACTCCAACATATTCTACCGCCAGAAAAAAAATGTTTGACTATGGTAGTTCTAAGTTAAATGCCTCTTTTAAATTATGTAATTTTGAAACATTAAATTTATATATAAATCAATATATAATATATATTTAAATGCAATAGATACATTTATAAAATGCAAGCATCATTTTAAATCCAACTCAATAGAAAGGACAGTAATAATATACCATAATTGTGATGAGTAATGCACAGAGGGTGGGGGTGTGGAGGGAGGAGGAGGTGGGGGCAAGCAGAGGTGAAGGAAGGAACACGAATAGCAGGCTAGACGAGTGCTTTCCAAAGTGTAGTCCGCAGGCAGGAACCATGAGGTTGTGGGTTCGATCCCTGGCCTTGCTAAGTGGGTTAAAGATCCGGCATTGCCGTGAGCTGTGGTGTAGGTTGCAGACGCGGCTCGGATCCTGTGTTGCTGTGGCTGTGGTGAAGGCCGGCAGCTGTAGCTCTGATTAGACCCCTAACCTGGGAACCTCCATATGCCGCAGGTGCGGCCCTAGATAAGGCAAAAAGGCAAAAAGACAAAAAAAAAAAAAAGTGTAGTCCCCAGGCAGCAGTAGCCTTACTTGGGAAACCTGTAAGTACTGCAATTGTCAGGACTCACCTAAGATCTAATGAATCAAGAACTTTGAGGATGGGACTTGATTTTAACAAGCCCTCCCAATGATGCTAAAGTATGAGAACCACTGCACTACAAGGACTCAGAGATAAGAGGCCTTCGTAACTCTACATGTGCTTATTCAGATGACAATGCCAATTATAAATCACAGTTGTGAAGAAAGATTCTGGAATATCTTTACTACACCATTTAGAATCAACAATTACAGTTATACTCGCCAAAACTTTTCAGTTCCAAATTCAACATACAAGCTGGCAGTCTGTTGGGGCTCTGGGGAAGGTTGATGAGACACGAATTCCAGAGCAGCTGATTTGGGTGTGGCACTCCACAGACTGAAAATCTTGGCAAAAGATTTCCCTTTATAAAATCTGAATAAAATATTACACTAGCTTCAACCTCAGGAGTTGGATAACTCAAAGATATCAATATGCGGAGAGATTTTTTTTTAAAGAATATACAGAAATAAATACTCCTACAATGATTCAAACAGAAAATTCTTTTTAAATTTCTCTATGGTTAGCATGTGATACCTGAACCTACTCCATGGTTTTTAAGACCTGGATTGTCTTTGTTCCCAAAGTGACACCCTGTTCCTGGAGAAATGGGTGTTGGCTGTGCTGATCACAACACTACATGAGCCACATATTACACTGAACTCAGAGGAAGCAGGTGCTGAGATTATAATTAAATATGTATGTAGGAAACAGGAGTGGCAGCAAAGAAGGGTGGGGAGGAGAAATACCCTTCCTGTGTGTCAAAGAGGTGGAGGAGGAATGAATCCACAAGCTGATTTCCCAAGCCTACAACACAATTTAAAACATACAGACATGGATTCGATCAGAAAGACTACGGATGTGAATTAGATGCCCACAATATATTTAATAAATATTTATAGCTTCATAAAATGCAATCCAAATGTTGTATTAGCAGAAGAACTAATGCCCAGTGCTCAGATAATAATTCAAATGAAATTAATTGCCTGGAAAACAAGATGGTTACATAACAGAGGATTAGCTATAGAATACAAAATTCAAAATTCATTATATTCACAAATCCTCAACAGAAAAAAAAAAGCCCTTTCATAAGTCAAATTGCTTGGTTTGAAGCAACACAAAGCAATGTCTTTCATATTACATCTGTTAATAATTTAAGAAACAACCAAACTCACCAGGCTGCACTGGTGAACTCATCATGGGAATCAGGAGAGGGACTAATGGGCTGGGATGCAGATTCACAACCTTGCTTCAGCTGGCAATGTCGGTCCACGAGAGGCTGGGAAACGGGAAACCTAGAATATAAGAAAAATGAATGTATATTATACAGGTTATGGCAAGCTGCCCAGGAAAATAAACAGAGAACCATCCTTGGGTCTCAGGTCAGCCAAAGCTCAACTTAGGGGCTTTGAGGTCATCATATCAATCTACTAGGTGTCTTAAGTCTTCATTTATAAAAGAGCAAATTTACCAGTCGTGTTTAAAGCACAAAAATACTGCAAACACCAAAGTAAAATAATAGGGATGGAGGGAATCCATAAAAAGCACTTTACATAATAATAATTAGCTTCCTATTTACTTCCTATTCTAACTTGTTTGCTATTATCATTATTACAGAAACTTTTAAAAATTTTTTGCAACTTTGGATATAAGTACCACATTACATAGTATCCTTAACTATCATGGTCAAAGATTACTACAGATAAGTACTTGTTAGTAAAACAAAAAATACACAAAAAAAGTTTTAATGGACTGAAAAAAACAACAAAAAAAATGAACACGCCATAAACTATAGGGGTGACCAAAAAAGTCCAATTACAATTTCCATTTCCTCTTAAAGTCTTTTGCAATCTTGTTCTAGCCAAAAGTAATAACAACCACTGTCTTTCTAGGAGTGGCACTTACAGGATGGACTTCTTGAAAGGAATTTAAGGGACTTTCTGCTTTTAATTTGAATATACTCTCACTTTTAGACATTTCAGCAAAGGAAAAGCAATTGGAAGGACATTCTCCTCACAGCTTACTGGAATGTCAAAGTTTAAAAAAAGAAGAGGAAGAAGCAACTTTTAAAGTTGTACTTAATGAGGTTTCTTACAAAAATAGTATATCCCAATTGCACTATTTTTATAGACAGAATGCTATAACTCTGAGAATTGTACATCTCCTTATCTTGAGAATCCAACATATTTATTGTGACTCGTTTTCCCTTCAGTATTTTGAAAGTGTTATTACTATTTTTGCCCAAGTGTATAAAGCCAGATATAAATACATATTTCCTTTGAAGAACTACATAACATCACTAGGAATACCTATAATACTTCAAAAAGTCTCAAAATAGAAGTATGCTAGTTATTAAAAACAATTAAGAATTAAGTAGAGTCATCAGTTCTAGCAAGCTACTTCTCACATCTTTTGTGCTGGATATATGTTAAAATTTAGAAACAATGTAATGTAAGTTTTTATAAATCTCCTTCAAATACTATACTGATATGCTTATTTTATCAGTATTATGTAAAGAATCTTAATTACCAGGTTGACGAGAAAGTTATATTTCTACAAAAAAAATGAAAAGTGAAGAGCAGAAAATTCCTTTGATTTCTATATCAGCAAACAGACATTCTGATAGTGGCTTCTAAATAAAAAGATATCAATGTTATATTTTAAAGTAATAACATCATTTGCATAGTTCTTTATTGTTACACATATTACCATATTTTGTATCATTTTCACATAAACCATACTAATAGATACTTGTAACTACCCTCCTAACCTCATGGGTGAGAAAATTGAAATGTCGGTGTGCTTCATAATTAAAAGATAATGAAGCAAAATCAAAGTTGAGTGAGATTTGCAGTTCCCCTTGTGGTTCAGCTGAAACAAACCCAACTGGCATCCATGAGGATGCTGGTTCAATCCCTGGCCTTGCTCAGTGGGTTAAGGATATAGCATTAACGCAAGATTCAGCATAGGTCACAGATGCAGCCCAGATCTAGCATTGCTGAGGCTATGGCATAGGCTGGTGGCTGCAGCTCTGATTCAACCCCTACCCTGGGAACTTCCATATGCTGCAAGTGTGGCCCTAAAAAGGAAAAAAAAAAGTTGAGTGAGATTTGAATTTACACACTATCTAAAATCAGTGAATGTGGACTTTTAGATATTTGGCATTTTAATTTTTTTATGCCGCAGTCTGAAATATTTATAAATGCTCTTGATACATTCATTTTTTTGGTCTTTCTGCCTTACCCGTGGCATATGGAGGTTCCCAGGCTAGGGGTCTAACAGGAGCTGTAGCCGCTGGCCTACGCCACAGCCACAGCAACACAGGATCCGAGCCATGTCTGCAACCTACACCACAGCTCAAGGCAACGCCGGATCCTTAACCCACTGAGCAAGGCCAGGGATTGAACACACAACCTCCTGGTTCCTAGTCGGATTCGTTAACCACTGAGCCACGATGGGAACCCCCTCTTGATACATTTGTGATTCTCAGTGTCACAACTTGATTTTAAATTAAAAATAACAAAAGGCAAGAGACAGGAAACTTTAAGAAAATGTAAGTGAAGCAGCATGAAAAGGTACCTTCCATCGAAGGCATAGTTATTGCGTCTAAAAAATATTTTTTTAATCAATAATACAACTCAATTGAATCAATACTCCAACAGTTGAACAGTGGTAATACATACCAAAGCCAAAGTTTTGCTACTTGTCCCAAAATCCAAAATTAAAAAGATGTTTCTATTTCCACATACTTCTGCCATTTATTTCCACAAACACACATAATAACTCTCCACGAAAAGCTGATTCATGTCTAGTTATACAATTGCTGTGTTTCACCTTCATGGCTCTAGACTTGAGTTACAAAGTGACTCTCAGATGGAAATATAAATATGGCTTCCATCATTAAATACCTTTTTAAAATTTAAGCTACTTTTCCTTGCCATTCAACCTTTTAAATAACTGCCTAATCATGACATATTCTTCTAAAATTATGAAAGCCTTATTATCTGAACACTATTATAAAGAAAATTAATATGCAATTCTATGTTGATGCATACTAGTTTCCATTTATTACATCTACATTTCCAAGGAGCCTCATTAAACTAAAGTTATGACAAAACCTATAGCTGCATAACTGAAATATGGCCATTTAAAGAGCTCTGCTAAAAGTTTCCATTGTTTCAGAGGTATCAATACTGTACATGTACATGCATATTTTGTGTGTGTGTGTGTGTGTGTGTGTGTGTGTGTGTACATCACAGGTTACACAAGCTTCCCTTTACTCATAGACAACAAAATCAGTACGTTAGGAGGCCTATTCAAAACTGATACAGAATTTGACACAAATTAAGGCCATTCTGAGCTACCTGGATCAGCAGGGGAACATTTGTCCATGAGAATGGGGAATTTATTCTTAAACCTTCCCACACTTCTTTATATAAATGGACTAGAGAGAAACAGACTATTTCCTTAGAAAGGGGAAGTTTTCCCTTGTATATTAGTCATTCTCACGATAAGTCTAACCTAGAAATAATAGGAAACCAGCCTTCACTTGGGTAGATAAGTAAAAAAAAGAAAAAAAAATTTATGCTGATTGTAAGCAGATACAGAAATACATCTGCCTTCAATTAATAGTTTCAATTATTTTGCACATTAATTTGTGCTGTAAAAATTTATATATATGCACATTTCATGACATAAATACAGACAGAGCAACTGCAAAACCGATGCTATAAATCTTTTACCTACTGAGATTCCAGATGGTTATTTTCAACTATATTCCTCGAGCCACCTGGATCCACAATAAGCACCTAAGACTCTTGGCTTCAAAAGGTCATCTCTGACTACATGTTGGTCAGCTGTCTACAAGTAAATTATTTCTATACTGTCCTGGGATATAGCTCAGGGCAATAGCCCAAAGAAGTGACATCTTGCAAAGGCTTAATTTACGCGTGCTGACAGGGAAAGTGAGGGGATTAACACATTACACTGGCCCAGCCTATCCTCTCTCATTAACATCATTGTGGAAGTGGTTCCACAGGTCCTTGAACCAGTCCACCTACGTGGTCTATTCCATAGTAATAACATGGAAAAATCAGCAGAGGTTTACAGGTCATAAAGAACCTACATAAGGATCGCCTCCTCAGTCTTCACAACAGCCCTCAGGAATAAACTGAGGGAACCATTTTTATTTCCATTTTATAGATGAGGAATTTGAAGCTAATGAGAGTGTTGGGAATTTACTCAGACATGTAGTTGACAAATGGGAGGACTGGCCTCTTAGCCCAGTGCTCTCTTCCTTATATCACAAGGGATTACAGGCCATTCTTACAAAGCTGCATGAATACAAAGACTTATCTACCTACTCATCACAATTTCAGAACTGACTCACCAAGTTACAGGCCTTTACCAAAGAACTTATCTAGCCATTGAAGAGACTGAACTCAACCACAAAAGACAATCAAACTGAAAAGTTATAATGAACGTCTACAAGGATTGTCACAGTATAAGCTTTCATATTTGACTTAGACTTCATCTTCCTACCACAATCTTTATTTTTGCTTTTTGGTTCTTTCAGTCACACCAGCAGCATATGGAAGTTCCTGGGCCAGGGATCAAATCTGAGCCAGAACTGCAACCGACACCACAGCTGTGGCAACACCAGATCCTTAACCCACTGTGCTGGGCTGGGAATCAAACCAGAGCCTCCAGAGAGATAATCCAGATCATTAATCCACTGTACCACTGCAGGAACTCCAATTTTGTTTTTTTAAAACTGTAACCTGACTTCTTGTTTCCTTTTTTTTTTTTTTTTGCCCTTTTC